>OZ010602.1:60965001-61000001 GCA_963932145.1 Acanthosepion lycidas | reverse complement strand
TAACGTGTATATATATATATATATATATATATATGTTTATATATATATATATATATATGTATAACAAGCATACTAACGTATATATATATATATCTATATATATAACTATCATACTAACGTGTATGTATATATATATAAATATATATGTATATAACTAGCAACTAAAGTATATATGTATCTATATAACTATCATACCATTATATATATATATATATATATATATATATATATATATATATATATATATATATATATATATATATATATATATAATGGTGAAATGGTGGGTGAAAAAACCTGGATTGAAAAATTTTCAAACAAATGGGCATCCGAGGAAAAAAAATTGGAGAAAAAAGAAAGAACCAGAAACCTCGGAATAGGGAGAAAAAAAATTGTTCAGTACCCTTAAATTTCTGGTACAAATAATAAAAAAAAAACAGTACGTAAGAAGTTAAAACGAAGAGCAAAGTTAAAATAAACAAATCCTAATGAGCCAGGTACTACCTACATTGCTTTCACCACATGGGATCATCAGGGTAAACTGATGATCCCATACGGTGAAACCTAGATAGATCATACCTGGCTCATTATGATTTATTATATATATATATATATATATATATATATATATATATATATATATATATATATATATATATATATCATAAAATGGACAAAGTCCGACAATTTATTTTAAGACATTTTTATGTTTATACCTTCTTTTTATAGATGCAAATATTTAAGTAAATGCTCTGTTTCTAATAAACAGTATTAACAACGTTTACCGTCCTGAATGTCAGAGAAATTTTCCTAGAAAATATGTGTCTTCCAACAGGAATCGAACCTGTATCCTACACGGGTCTGTCATATAACCTGACATGCTTTAGCTATTTAGACGCTTGTTTTTACTGTTTCTCCCTTTCATAATGTGTGACGTCATTTGTTTACATTTGGATACACTTCATTGTTGTGTTGTCGGACGTCATTTGTTTACATTTGGATACACTTCATTGTTGTGTTGTCGAACGTCATTTGTTTACATTTGGATACACTTCATTGTTGTATTGTGTGACGTCATTTGTTTACATTTGGATACACTTCATTGTTGTGTTGTCGGACGTCATTTGTTTACATTTGGATACACTTCATTGTTGTATTGTGTGACGTCATTTGTTTCCATTTGGATACACTTCATTGTTGTGTTGTCGGACGTCATTTGTTTACATTTGGATACACTTCATTGTTGTATTGTGTGACGTCATTTGTTTACATTTGGATACACTTCATTGTTGTGTTGTGGGACGTCATTTGTTTACATTTGGATACACTTCATTGTTGTATTGTGTGACGTCATTTGTTTACATTTGGATACACTTCATTGTTGTGTTGTCGGACGTCATTTGTTTACATTTGGATACACTTCATTGTTGTGTTGTCGAACGTCATTTGTTTACATTTGGATACACTTCATTGTTGTATTGTGTGACGTCATTTGTTTACATTTGGATACACTTCATTGTTGTGTTGTCGGACGTCATTTGTTTACATTTGGATACACTTCATTGTTGTGTTGTCGAACGTCATTTGTTTACATTTGGATACACTTCATTGTTGTGTTGTCGGACGTCATTTGTTTACATTTGGATACACTTCATTGTTGTGTTGTGTGACGTCATTTTTTTACATTTGGATACACTTCATTGTTGTATTGTGGGACGTCATTTGTTTACATTTGGATACACTTCATTGTTGTGTTGTCGGACGTCATTTGTTTACATTTGGATACACTTCATTGTTGTGTTGTCGGACGTCATTTGTTTACATTTGGATACACTTCATTGTTGTATTGTGTGACGTCATTTGTTTACATTTGGATACACTTCATTGTTGTGTTGTGGGATGTCATTTGTTTACATTTGGATACACTTCATTGTTGTATTGTGTGACGTCATTTGTCTACATTTGGATACACTTCATTGTTGTATTGTGTGACGTCATTTGTTTACATTTGGATACACTTCATTGTTGTATTGTGGGACGTCATTTGTTTACATTTGGATACAGTTGATTGTTGTGTTGTGGGACGTCATTTGTTTACATTTGGATACACTTCATTGTTGTGTTGTGGGATGTCATTTGTTTACATTTGGATACACTTCATTGTTGTATTGTGTGACGTCATTTGTTTACATTTGGATACACTTCATTGTTGTATTGTGTGACGTCATTTGTCTACATTTGGATACACTTCATTGTTGTGTTGTCGGACGTCATTTGTTTACATTTGTATACACTTCATTGTTGTGTTGTCGGACGTCATTTGTTTACATTTGGATACACTTCATTGTTGTATTGTGGGACGTCATTTGTTTACATTTGGATACACTTCATTGTTGTGTTGTGGGACGTCATTTGTTTACATTTGGATACACTTCATTGTTGTGTTGTGGGATGTCATTTGTTTACATTTGGATACACTTCATTGTTGTATTGTGTGACGTCATTTGTTTACATTTGGATACACTTCATTGTTGTATTGTGTGACGTCATTTGTCTACATTTGGATACACTTCATTGTTGTATTGTGTGACGTCATTTGTTTACATTTGGATACACTTCATTGTTGTATTGTGTGACGTCATTTGTTTACATTTGGATACACTTCATTGTTGTGTTGTATGACGTCATTTGTTTACATTTGGATACACTTCATTGTTGTATTGTGTGACGTCATTTGTTTACATTTGGATACACTTCGTTGTTGTATTGTGGGACGTCATTTGTTTACATTTGGATACACTTCATTGTTGTATTGTGGGATATCATTTGTTTACATTTGGATACACTTCATTGTTGTATTGTGTGACGTCATTTGTTTACATTTGGATACACTTCATTGTTGTGTTGTCGGACGTCATTTGTTTACATTTGGATACACTTCATTGTTGTGTTGTGGGACGTCATTTGTTTACATTTGGATACACTTCATTGTTGTGTTGTCGGACGTCATTTGTCTACATTTGGATACACTTCATTGTTGTATTGTGGGACGTCATTTGTTTACATTTGGATACACTTCATTGTTGTGTTTTGGGACGTCATTTGTTTACATTTGGATACACTTCATCGTTGTATTGTGGGACGTCATTTGTTTACATTTGGATACACTTCATTGTTGTGTTGTGGGACGTCATTTGTTTACATTTGGATACACTTCATTGTTGTGTTGTGGGATGTCATTTGTTTACATTTGGATAAACTTCATTGTTGTATTGTGTGACGTCATTTGTTTACATTTGGATACACTTCATTGTTGTATTGTGTGACGTCATTTGTCTACATTTGGATACACTTCATTGTTGTATTGTGTGACGTCATTTGTTTACATTTGGATACACTTCATTGTTGTGTTGTCGGACGTCATTTGTTTACATTTGGATACACTTCATTGTTGTGTTGTCGGACGTCATTTGTTTACATTTGGATACACTTAATTGTTGTATTGTGTGACGTCATTTGTTTACATTTGGATACACTTCATTGTTGTATTGTGTGACGTCATTTGTCTACATTTGGATACACTTAATTGTTGTATTGTGTGACGTCATTTGTTTACATTTGGATACACTTCATTGTTGCATTGTGTGACGTCATTTGTCTACATTTGGATACACTTCATTGTTGTATTGTGTGACGTCATTTGTTTACATTTGGATACACTTCATTGTTGTATTGTGTGACGTCATTTGTTTACATTTGGATACACTTCATTGTTGTGTTGTATGACGTCATTTGTTTACATTTGGATACACTTCATTGTTGTATTGTGTGACGTCATTTGTTTACATTTGGATACACTTCATTGTTGTATTGTGGGACGTCATTTGTTTACATTTGGATACACTTCATTGTTGTATTGTGGGATATCATTTGTTTACATTTGGATACACTTCATTGTTGTATTGTGTGACGTCATTTGTTTACATTTGGATACACTTCATTGTTGTGTTGTATGACGTCATTTGTCTACATTTGGATACACTTCATTGTTGTATTGTGTGACGTCATTTGTCTACATTTGGATACACTTCATTGTTGTATTGTGTGACGTCATTTGTTTACATTTGGATACACTTCATTGTTGTGTTGTATGACGTCATTTGTTTACATTTGGATACATTTCATTGTTGTATTGTGTGACGTCATTTGTTTACATTTGGATACACTTCATTGTTGTATTGTGGGACGTCATTTGTTTACATTTGGATACACTTCATTGCTGTATTGTGGGATATCATTTGTTTACATTTGGATACACTTCATTGTTGTATTGTGTGACGTCATTTGTTTACATTTGGATACACTTCATTGTTGTGTTGTCGGACGTCATTTTTTTACATTTGGATACACTTCATTGTTGTGTTGTGGGACGTCATTTGTTTACATTTGGATACACTTCATTGTTGTATTGTGTGACGTCATTTGTTTACATTTGGATACACTTCATTGTTGTGTTGTGGGATGTCATTTGTTTACATTTGGATACACTTCATTGTTGTGTTGTCGAACGTCATTTGTTTACATTTGGATACACTTCATTGTTGTGTTGTGGGATGTCATTTGTTTACATTTGGATACACTTCATTGTTGTGTTGTGTGACGTCATTTTTTTACATTTGGATACGCATCGAACAGATATGAATATCTTCGAGAAAATCATGTAGAATTCTAGTTTAATGACAGTAAAATCGATCTTGCTAACCGAAACGATCGTCTGTGGCTTAATTAGTAAAGCACAGCACTTGTTATGTTCATCTGAAAGGTAAATTTTGTTTTACTGCTGAATTCAAAATCAGCATAGCTTGATGAAAAAGACGCTAAACTTGCCGAAAACAATATTTTATCGTCTAAATGCTTATGTTATTATTAAGAGGAAAGACCAAAGTTTCTTTTAATTATTTTTAGAAAAATGTTTCCTTCTTTTTAGAACATTCTAAATTTTGATTAAAAAAAAACCTTGTTTCTCTTTGTATCACTGGAACTAGTAAAATAACATAGACAATTTTTAGAACGTTTTTTGGTATGACATACATTAATTTGAAAAATCTTGCAAAAATAAAAATAATTGTCGGATGTTAATGAAACTTTAAGGAAGTATTCACAGATGATCGAAATTATTATATAAATATGTTGTTTTTTTTTTATTAAAGTCATGGCAGAAATATTTTTTTATATTTATTACCTCCCCCCAAATAATTTTATGTAAACGCTAGAAATTTGATCGCATCTGGTTTAGTGATTACAATAGTTAAAAGCACAAGGCTTTGAGGAGTGCAAATCATGTTTTTTTTTTGTTTTTAATTGGACCCACCGACCTGAAAATCAGCTCTGCATTGTAACATACAAAACTCAATAAAACAAAGATATCATTTAATTTCAAATGCTTTTATTTGCTTTCAGTTGTTTTTATGAATATGAACAATATTTTCTGAAAGCAAAAAACTTTTTCGAGGAAAAATGAATTTTTAATACAATAATTTGTTATTTTTTAATTATAATAGATTTTTACATTTAAGTTGTTAAAATATAAAATTAGTTAAAAGCCGCTTCGGGTTTCCTAAGTCTCCTTATTTTAGCGCGTTGTAAATTGTATCATTTTGACTAATCAGAAGATCCGAAGTAATTAAGAAATGTAATTTTGTGTTTATAATCGGGTTGTAATTATACGGAAGAACAACCAGAATACAATTAAGTTGTTTTATTTGAGTTAATCATTGTTCTCTGCTGTTAAGGCCTTTACTTTTGCGAAACACGCGTGGAGAAGTTAATTTGATTTTTCAATTTCAACTGAGAAGCGTACCTACAAGTATCAGTATCATCTTATGAAATTTATATGATCTTATTTTTATATTAATCTCAGTTATGACATTTTTTCATAAATGAAATATCAAAATTAATAATAAAATGAATGGAAATACAAATAACACAGTAAAATGTAATAAATGTACATAAAATTATAGTATTTTATGTACACTTCTGATAAAATTTCATAAGAAAGGTACCTATAAATTAATTAGATACCTTTCTTATGAAATATGAAATTTAATGTCACTCTTAACAGTCTTATTTTAATTTCTATATAATATATTTTCCATAAAGCATCGTAAACGTAAAGGTGAAAGCTAAGTACAAAAAAAATCAGAGCGCTGAAAGTTTTCGTTAATAATAACGAGGTAAATAATTTGTTCACTTAAATGTAAATTATTTTACTTTTCTCCTTCCGTAGAACAAATTAGCCTCACGGAATCCGTCAATATGTCATTCATCACCTGTCAAGTGACGCGAAAGTTTATGACCTGCTTTGTTTTATTTTCAAATTACATCTTTTCGACGCAGAAGCTAAGTTAAGCTTTGTTCAAAATATTTTAAATAAACATTATAATTTCTGATTTTCTTAAAATAAGTTTTGAAAAAATGATAATCGATATTTAAAAGAATTTCAAAGTGAGATTTCCAGTTTTTTTTAATTTATAAAATGGAAAAAAATGGTCAATTTTGCTGACTCAAAAAACAAATTTTTTTAGCGAAAATTTCGGACCTGCTAGGAACGATTAAAAAACGTAAAAAAAACTACCCCCAAAATACTTTGCTCTTTCCTCTTAATAATAACGTAAACATTTAGACGATAAAAGTTTGTTTTCGTCGAGTTTGTCGTCTTTTTCATCATGCTATGATCTTTTTTTAGCGATCTCGTAGAGGTACCTATGCTAAGGTTATGTACTGCACGATTAAATCATGAGGGGATCCTATTGAAAATAAGTAGACAAAATTTGTCTAAAATATTCAATGACACACAGACACACACACAAACACACACACACACACACACACATATATATATATATATATATATATATGAAGTTTATTGAATATTAGCTTTATCGATTATATTTCTGACTTGATCCTTACCTGTACATGACATGTTGAAATACAAACAGAAATACAATCCATCTTACATGTTTATTTGTTTTAAATAATTCTGTAGATGTATTTAAAGTGTATTTTTGTTTTAAATCAATGCTACTGAAATTAAAACAGTTAATCGTTAAAAGCAAAAGAAGCGGCATAATAATCCTTTATAAATAAATGCTTACTCCGCTGGCTTTTATTTTTATTTATTAGGGCGTTCTAGTGCGCATGTCAAGCAAAAGGATTCCACATGTCTAATAAAAAAAGCGAAACGATGTATCACTTCAATTTATCTTTATCGTTAACTTC
Source organism: Acanthosepion lycidas (assembly GCA_963932145.1). NCBI lineage: Eukaryota > Metazoa > Mollusca > Cephalopoda > Sepiida > Sepiidae > Acanthosepion > Acanthosepion lycidas. The sequence continues at coordinate 60,992,723 of OZ010602.1, read as the reverse complement.
CGTCGGTAGTTGATGACATAAGCGTACCGAATTGATGAGGATCCGATTAGAGCATCCCGAAGTCAGGTGACGATCACGCGATACAGACTTGAAGTCGTCAGGTGATGGTCGACCGTCCAATATCTTGTCTCTCGTGTCACCTGATTTTATTGTGAACTTTGCTTATAAAGGAGCAATTCGTTACTTGGAACGTGACCCCCATTTTCAATTAGGAGAAGATGCCAGTAAACGAAATGATATATTTAAACGAAAAGAGAGAAAATGAAAAAAGAAAGTGATAAAAGGAAAAAAAAAAAAAAAAAAAAATATGGCGGCGAGCACCGAAAATGAAAAGGAAAGATATGAGGAAGGGAAAAAAAGAAAAAAAAAATGTAAGCAGGGGGAAAGAAAGGAGAATAAAAGACGGGAAGGTAAAAGAAAGATGAAAGAGGTCAATATAGGAATAAAACTTATAAAAAATGAAAAGCAAGTGAAGAAGAATTTAAAGTAATCTTGTAGAAGTGAAAACGGAAGGAATCTATTTTAACTTTGAGGAGAGAACGAGACATATGCTCATCGGATGATCTAATTTGAGGGTGGGGGGGGGTTGGACTGTGCGAAGATCATTGATGTAAATATATCTTTTAGAAGAGACATAGACAATACTCTGTTATGTTTTTTTTTTTTATCTTCGCACTTAATAACCTACCACTTGTCAGAAGGAATAGTATTAGGTTGGTGCAAAAATAATATCGTTTTCTGACGTATTTTTTAACGTCAAAAAACGTCATTATTTTTGCACCAACTTAATAAAATAAAAGTATTAACCCTCACACACACGCACACACACACACACACGCACGCACACACACACACACACACACGCACAAACACGCACACACACGCGCGCGCACGCACAAACAAGCACACACACGCGCGCGCACGCACAAACACGCACACACACACGCGCGCACGCACAAACACGCACACACACGCGAGCGCACGCAAATAAATGCTCTTACATTGAAACACCGGTTCGCATACGATCACCGTAATCAAGCAATGTCGAGACCGGTCAAACCTAGATGGGTGACCGCTTGGGAATACCAGGTAAGCTTGGATGTGCTGGTCTTGTAACAGATAACGGCTCGGAGTTTTTAATCGGAGAGCCGAGTTCCAATTCCAGTTGGGTTCGTTATATCCACTTATGCGCAAATACACTTGGTAAATGCATGAACCAACCTCTTCTCCCCCAGCTATGGGTTAATTAGTAAGAAATATCACTAAAACCATTATTACCGCAAAAATTAAAATAAAAATAAAATTGTCTACAAAATATTTATATCCATAGAGGTTGATATGCGACGAAAGAAAAACAATGAACCAACAATGATAACAGTATTTAAAATATTTATGCCGGCTTATTCGTTTACAGTTTAAATTTCAAATACTGACAATCACAACAGTGACGTGTGTTTAGATAGGTGAGGTTCGATATCATAAACTTATAGAGAATTTTTTTTCAAACTAAGAGAAAACATTTCAATTTTCAAGATTGATCTTAAGCAGAAATTCAGATTGTACTTTTTATTTGCAGAGAGAGTACAGAAGCAAAACTTAATGATTGACTGTAACTGAACGATTAAATTTAATTACTCCGAGGACTTGTTCTTATAACTAAAATAAACATTAAGCGTTACTAAAATATAATTTCTTGAAATTTCATAAAATTAAATAAGTAGCGGGGTAGTTAAATAGGTGTAAAAATAGCAAGATTTTTTTTTACTAGAGAAACATTTCACAAGCATATCTTTCATTTCTGAAAGTCCAGAAAGTTTCATTAAAATTCGACAATCATTATAATCAATGAGTTTTTACTACAAACTGGCGTTAAAGTTTCCCACAGACAGTTTTGGCTCCCCCGTAGATGCTAGAAAAACAATTATTTAACCAAAAGATCAAAGGTCCCCAAAAGGATTAAAACAAAACATTTTGTCTTTTTTCTTAATGATAACATATACTGATTTGACGGTAAAATGTGTTTTTATTAAGTTATGGGTATCTTTTCAAAATGTATGCACATTTTTAGCAATTCTTTGGAGGTACCAATATATATATATATATATATATATATATATATATATATATATATATATATATATATATATTGAATAAAAACAGATCACTTTAAGGTTCCATGTAATAAGTTATTTCACCACAACCCTTTTACAGGGCTCTGGATCATCAGACTTTACTTCCAAAAGTTGAAATGAAAAATGAAAAGAAACTTACACATTTTTGACGGACCGCACCGAGCGTATGTGAAATTAACGAAGTGAGGAAGTGAGGTGGGAGAGAAGATATGAGTGAGTTAGCATATATATATATATATATATATATATATATATATATATATATGCGTGTGTGTTTGTGAAAAAAACTAAAAGAAATTCGACCAGAATAAATCTTTTGTCGCAGTCATGTTTTTATAATTGTAGTGCTCAATATCAAGAGTCAGATAGTTAATAGTAATAAATTTTCACTTATCTCTCCGTATTCTGAGTTACACGGAGATTGCATCCATTCATCAGGAGGTTTTTATCAATCAAATGAATGCATTCACGGCGAAATTTTGTAAAATCTCCCACATAGAAAAGTGAACATCCATCCATACATGCGATGGTCACTACGTGGAGAACGTATGCCGTCTTCCAGGATAAGATATATCTAGAGTCTGAAGTATAGGTATATCTATCTATACAAAAATTCTGTGATTTCCGTTAGTCCGAACGCCCATCTAAATTAGCCATACATTTGGGAGAAGTGCAATCAGCTAAGGGGGTACAAAGTACTGTTGGGTTTACCAGGGTACGTAGCTTAGTATATTAAGTTTTATTATTAGGTTGGTGCAAAAATAATATCGTGTTTTGACGTTAAAAAATACGTCAAAAAACGATATTATTTTTGCACCAACCTAATATTTAACATTAGTATATTAAGTTTTATTATTTAACATTAAATACATACTCCTATTTTAAAAACAATTTAAAGATTAAAATAAACACATACTTATTTAAATAATAAAATACAATCAGTTTTTTATATATATATACATATATATATATATATATATATATATATATATATATATATTATATATATATATATATATATATATATATATATATATATATATATATATATATATATATATATATACAGATAGTAATTATTAGGAGGATTTGATAATTATATTTATAATAATATAGCGAGTATGAATATGAGAGTAGTCCTGGCTCCAGGGGGCACAGTCCTATGGTTAGAGAGAATCTCAGTTGAGTTCCACCACGGAATATGTGAGCGAGCGGCGTTATATTGAGTCTGATTTGCAATGTCTTCGTCACCGAGGCCCGGTGGAACAGTTGGTATGATGTTCGCTTGACCTAACTGTCAGGGTTTCAATTCTCGGTAGTGGATGCCCACTGCTGATAAGTCCCAAATATAGGACGAAACTGCCGTCCAGTGCTTTCTGCATTCTGTTGAGGTTTCTATCAGACTCGATGAATTAATTAAATATATATATATATATATATATATATATATAATTCTGGTAAAGTATTAGATTGGTGCAAAAATAATGACGTAATAATGTCGTTTTTTGACGTATTTTTTAATGTCAAAAAACGACCTTATTACGTCATTATTTTTACACCAACCTAATATAACGCTCAGTAGTAGCACTGTAAATATAAGGACAGTAGGGAGGCAGAGGATTTCAATAGTAGTAGAAAAATTTCAAATATTATTTGCCATGAATTTCTATCAAATTAAATTAGATTTAAGAAATTATTATTGGAAGTAGGGTTTTTGTCAAAGTAATTTATTCAAATTTAAATCATTGGTTTGCGAAATTGTACGAGACGTAAAGGTTTGGAAATCTGGACTATAATGTTAACAATACCTTCAACTATGCTAAATTCTGCGAGGGTTTCAACATACGTCAGCGTGTTGCAAAAAATTCTAGCTTATGGTAACTGGTACTTCTTTACAGAATGTGTAAAATCACATTTTAAGGTGATGTTTTAAAGAAATACAGGGTGACCCCAAACTTTTTGACTGTAGTATATATATATATATATATATATATATATATATATATATATATATATATATATATATATATATATATATGCGGTGCGATGGTTAAATTGTCGCCATTTTATTTTATTTTTAATTTCACGCATGCGCGTTGTTTGTCTTTGATTTTAATGACTGTGCAGTATAGTAAGGTCAGTTTTGCACTGTCTGTGAGAAAAAGAGCACCATGATGGAATTCACTTCGCCAGAAATTTGGAAACGGTATGCTATACAGCTGGGCATTCACACCGGAAGCACCAAAACGAACATTTCAGAGGATAGTGCAGAGCATTCGGAAAGAGTTCGATGAGTTTAATGGTGATTACGATGACATGGCAGGTCGGAAAACTCACTGATCATACTGAGAAGAACTTCTGAATCTGTTTCTGAGCAGGTAGTGTTGAAATTTCATACAAAAATATGCGTTCTCATATACAATATATAAATTGTATCTATAAAAATAATGTATAAACAGAAAATATATTAAATAATTATCGGACTTAATCCATTTCATTATATGTTGTCACTGTTTACGTTAAGATACGTTTCGTGAGCAGATATAATCGATCTAGAAAAATGGTCGAAGATTATGCGTTTATAAACAATAATTTGGACTTTGCTCACCAGACGCTTCTCTGCAGCACGTCAGATTAAATTACGGTTTCCGTAAAGGAATACAGGTTCGATTCCTGTAGAAGAACGCATATTTTCTACGAAATTTCTCGAACATTCAGGTCGCTGGATGTAATTAATGCTGTTTAATTAAAAACAGAGCATTTACTTAAATAAATTGTATCTATAAAAATAACGTATAAACAGAAAATATATTAAATGATTATCAGATTCTCTTCTCCCTCCAGCTAAGGGTAAATAGACTAGGGTCTTTGAGTAAATTACTTTGACAAAAACTGTTTCGTCCTATATTTGGAACTCATCAGCAGTGCGCATCCACTACTGAGAATTGAAATCCTGGCAGTTTGGTTATCAAGCAAACAGCATACCAAATGTTCCACCGGGACTCGAGATATGTGAGCGAGCGGCGCTATATTGAATCTGATTTGCAATCTCTTTGTCACCGAAACCTTTCATTATAGTTAAGTATTATATTAGCAGAGTGTCCAAAAAACCGTTTAAATGCAGTTGATACTTGGTAAACATTAGAAATTATTCGATATTTAAATTCTATGGTTTTTGATCACAAGAAGGATATCTTGAATCCACACTTTTCAGCAATGGCCTCCAAAATGATTGGAATGATATACGACTCAGATATTGTAATAAGTGTTTTAAATACTATGCAACATCACGGTTATTATACAATAGGTTAAGACAGGATTTTCAATTACCAACCTTAGGAAGATTAAGAAGGACTACATCAAAAGTTTCAAAACATACTGAAAAGTCTTTTTTACTATCTATATTTAATACTCTTAATGCCAGTCAAAAAGGGTGCATAATTCTCCATGACGAAGTTTGTATCAAGAAAATGTTACTATATCATAGCAAACAACTGTTTGGTAAGTCAGTTTAGAATCAATCTGTAATTGTTGAAATAGTACTTGGTACAATGTTGATATGTCTTAATGGGGAAATCCGAAATTTCTTACAAGATTTATTCCAATTTCAAAATTAAAAACATCCTTTTTATTTCAACAAATTGAGTTAACAGTTCAAGCTATCACCTCTGTACCAGCTGATGTAAAGGCTATTATATGTGATGGCAACCGAGTAAATCAAGCTTTTTAAAAAATTATCTCCTACACTACCTCAAAAACCTTGGTTAACTGAAGATAATAAACATTTGCTTTTTGATTATGTTCAAATATTCGCAATGTGTGGTCCCCAACAAAGACAGGCGAACTAATCATTGATGATAATGGAGTAAGAGAAATTTTAAAATTGGAACACTTTAAACAGTTATATTGTTTTGTATCTGAAATACTAGTTAAACTTTCAGATTTAAATAAAATTCCCATTGTTCCAAAGCCCATAGAAAGACAACATGTTACTACTTACCCCAGAGTGTTTGCAAAAAATCCATGTAATGCACTTCTAACTCAGTCTGGAGTATATGCGGATAAGAATGTGTTTGATGTCTTCTGTAAACATTGTCCCAGTGGATAAGTGGTTGAAGTAATCCAGTGACTTAACTCAAAGAGTTGTGTGTTCAATATCTGGCCACATCAGATTTGAAAAAAAAAAAAAAAAAAAAAAAAAAAAAAACTTAGAGCGTTGAGTTACTAAAGGGAAGTAACTAAAGCTGAGATATCCAGAAAAAGCATGGAACTAAAACAATCCTCCCCAGTGAACAAAATAAAGCGTCCAGTTCGAAATTCCAATGTATATCACCTGAAGAAGACCTGAGCGCACAACGGCCGAAACGTCGTGAATATAATTAAAGATGAGGCCAACAGTTCAAACAATGTAAATAGTATAAATAGCCTACTGTTAATACCTAATAAATGCTGGACTATTCCTTTTTGATTGAGTGGAAAGTCGGAAGAGACATATCAGATACACTACTTGGTTTCAGTGAGAAAATGGAAGAAAGAAAGAACTGGAGATAGAAGTGTTTAACGTCTCTTGTCAATACCTCATAAATAATGCACTGTTCCGTTTTGATCGCGTGGAAAGACGGAAAAGATATGTTACTGACGCTACTTGGTTTCAGTGAGAAAATAAAAGAAAGAAGGAAAGTTAGAATTGTCTAACATTTGCTTCAGAGAAATAAAACAGTTATCAATTTCAAATATTTTCATTTATACGCTCTTACATCTTAAAATGACGACCAGTATTCACAGATTTGATTGTTATTGTAATATTTTGCTAATGTTGTTAAACTCAAATATTTAACGATGTGATAGGGGAGGCAAAATGTCTTGGGAATTCATAAATAATAAAATTGCCTTCTCTACGATTTTGATTTCAGAGTAGTCCTTCTCCCAGTGAAGGACTCATGCCTTTTTTCATGGCCGTTAGCACGAAAGCGAACGCAACAGACTCGATCAGAATTTGAACTTGGCTCAACGATTTCGCTTTTAGCGACAAAATCAGTTACAGAACCGATACATCCATTTACACGACACAAAACTCCGTAAAATTAATAATAATAATAATAATAATATTGAATTTTTTTTATCTAGAAAGCTGCTATCATAAGACATAGGTAAATTAGTAATAAAATAATAATATTGAAAATTTTTGATCTAGAAAGCTCCAATCATAAGACAGAGAAACTAGTAAAAAAATAATCATATTGAAAAGGTTTCATCTAAAAATGTCATTAAATTATCATATTTACACACATCGTAGGCGTGTATATATGTGTCATACATTAAAGCATTCATGTGAGCACGTAAAGAAATCACGTAAAAGTCATGAACTGGTTGATTGTAAAAGTGTGCAAGTCTATTCTCATATATACTTAGCTCTATAAATATTTTTTTTTTTATCAAAGGATAAAATCCGTTACAGAATTAATATCCAAGCAAAACATCAAATTCACAAGCGTGAAGAGAATTCCACTTTTTAAGGGTTTTATTTGTCTCCATTCTTTTTTATATTACATATCCAATCATTTATTTATTATCCCCATTCAATACTTTGCCTCCTATTTTCGTTTTATGACAGACACAAGTTTTGTTTTTTTAAGCTATGTATTTTTTCTTTACTTTCTTTAATTTTTGAAGAGACTGCGTCACCAAAACAAATTTTCTCTGCTCACAGACGAATAACGTAGGTATGTTTCAAAGTGCTGTGTCCATATCGAACGTGTAATCACGCTATCCCGGCATTAAAACATTTATTACACCTATCTGTGCGTTCGTCTTAGTTTGAAGGCAGTGTATGAAGGATGAATACGAATTTATGAGCGAACATAAAGAGAAAAAGACAATAGGGACCGGAGAGACATTTATTTCATACTCTGGGTCCTGGTCTGAAAATAAATCATTCAAGCAATTTATGATTTGGAAAAGATTCATTATTCTTTCTATCTATCTATCTATCTATCTATCTATCTATCTAAACCTTTTTCTATCTATCCGAATCTGTTCATATGTATGAATGTATCTAAAGCTGTCATTATCTATCTATCTATCTATCTATCTATCTATCTATCTATCTATCTATCTAAACCTTTTTCTATCTACCCGAATCTGTTCATATGTATGTATGTATCTAAAGCTGTCACTATCTATCTAATCTAATCTATCTATCTATCTATCTATCTATCTATCTATCTATCTAAACCTTTTTCTATCTACCCCAATCTGTTCATATGTATGTATGTATCTAAAGCTGTCACTATCTATCTATCTATCTATCTATCTATCTATCTATCTATCTATCTATCTAAACCTTTTTCTATCTACCCGAATCTGTTCATATGTATGTATGTATCTAAAGCTGTCACTATCTATCTATCTATCTATCTATCTATCTATCTATCTATCTATCTATCTATCTATCTATCTATCTAAACCTTTTTCTATCTACCCCAATCTGTTCATATGTATGTATGTATCTAAAGCTGTCACTATCTATCTATCTATCTATCTATCTATCTATCTATCTATCTATCTAAACCTTTTTCTATCTACCCCAATCTGTTCATATGTATGTATGTATCTAAAGCTGTCACTATCTATCTATCTATCTATCTATCTATCTATCTATCTATCTATCTATCTATCTAAACCTTTTTCTATCTACCCGAATCTGTTCATATGTATGTATGTATCTAAAGCTGTCACTATCTATCTATCTATCTATCTATCTATCTATCTAAACCTTTTTCTATCTACCCCAATCTGTTCATATGTATGTATGTATCTAAAGCTGTCACTATCTATCTATCTATCTATCTATCTATCTATCTATCTATCTATCTATCTATCTATCTATCTATCTAAACCTTTTTCTATCTACCCGAATCTGTTCATATGTATGTATGTATCTAAAGCTGTCACTATCTATCTATCTATCTATCTATCTATCTATCTATCTATCTATCTATCTATCTATCTATCTATCTATCTATCTATCTAAACCTTTTTCTATCTACCCCAATCTGTTCATATGTATGTATGTATCTAAAGCTGTCACTATCTATCTATCTATCTATCTATCTATTCCGGTCACATCACGCTGAAACATCGGTTACTGTACGATCACCGAAGCAAAGCTACGTTGAATCTGAACAGCACCTCGATAGGTGACCGGTTGGGAATATGCACGCAAACACACACACACACACACACACATGCACATATATGGATTAATTTCTTTCACTTGTCTAAGTTACTTAAAAATCGAAAACCGAAAAGGATAAATAAAAAATATATGGAATAAAACAAGTAAATTATTTACATTATTCGGACTATTGTCCTCATCTTTGTCGCCATATTTATCACAAGATTTCGGCCGTTGTACTCTCCGGCTTTCTTCGGGTGGTTGGAATTTCGAACTGAACCCTTTATTTCTCTCACTGGCGTAGACTGTTCTAGTTTCACGTGCCGTGTTTGATGGATGTCAGTTATTAGTTATCTCCTGTTCATTTTCACTCTGGAAGTTCTCCACTGCCTTAACCGGGTATTGAACTCAAACTCTTTGGGTTCTGTCACTGTGCCATGTGTCCTTGAGGACATCTGTGTATGAATTTCTGGGTATTATAAACCTAATGTCTTCAGCAAACATTTTTACCAGTGCTCCTATTGCAATTTTACTGTTATCATAACAATAAAGGGTTCAGTTCGAAATTCCAACCACCTGAAGAAGGCCGGAGAGTACTACGGCCGAAATGTTGTGATAAATATGGCGACAAAGATTAGGAGAATAGTCAAAATAATTTAAATAATGTACATATTACCTCATCTCAGAAATATAGACAGAATCCAAAACAAGTAAAATAAATTAATCCAGATAAATAAATAATAAACAAATTAACAAAACACTCCCGCCAAAATAACCGTTAGAATAAACTAGCCACAATGCACCACTGACCCGTATATATAAATAGCCGTGAAAAAACACAACACATGTGTCATGATGATTGCGTTTAGGATGAAACAGTCTGTCGCCTCTGAGTGTTGACTTCAATGTTCACTTTTATATTTACGTACGTTTTATCTCTGTTATTGAGCACTTTATCGCATAAATATAGCATGCTTTAAAACTGCATTTCTTCATATATATATATATATATATATATGTATGTATATATATATATATATATATATATATATATATATATATATATATATATATATATGTATGTATGTATGTATGTATGTATGTATGTATGTATGATTGAATAAATTACAAGCATTATGTCTGCTAACTTTAAATAAAATCCGTATAACCTTCCGTGTATTGATGTTAAAGGATGAGAGAAATATGCTATAGCTGTTTAAATTTGTTTTATTTTCATTTCCTAAGTACAACACATAGTTTTGCATCACTTACACCCCTGAAGATGATCTGGGAAGAAGATCGAAAATACTTGGAAAATGAAAATAAAAGAAATTTAAACAATTATAGTATATTTCTCTCATGCTTTAGAATCAAGGAAGGTTATATATAATGTCTATAATTTATTCAATCAGGCGTGCGAAAAGAGAATTTGCTGGCTAAATACACAAATATATATATGGTGTATATATATATATATATATTGTCATTCACAGACAGGCTGTTTTGCTATATTACAGCTCATCAGTGCGTCTATACGTCCGGTTGCCTCTTGCTAAGATCGAAACTCGACTGAATTGGCATCAATCGTGTATTGTACCATTAAGCCGTTGGCGCACGGTAAGAACGAAGGTGAATTTAAGCGTATTTATTTTTAGATAAACGCGCAGTGACTGAGAGAACTCGATTCAATTTACCGAAGAGTCTTGCATTATTAGCCATAATAGTCACTGTTTACAAACCCACACTTCCTCCCCCTGAGAGCTCAACCGACATGAATTTTTCAGGAGCATATATATTGCCATCCACAGATAGACTGTTTCGCTGTATCACAGTTCATCAGTATGGCTAGACGTCCGGTGGCCTCTAGCTAGGATCGACATATATATATATATATATATATATATATATATATATATATATATATGCTGCCCACAACTTAAACTTTGTAGCTCTTAAAGACATTTGTAGTTTTGTCATCATCCCCATACTCCATTCAGTCATCCATTCACACAAGCTCTTCAGTGTTGGTATCCTTCTGCCTACCCACCTTGTACCGTTCACCTTCGATATTCCCTGGAGTCTCAAATTCTCTAAACCCTCTTTCGTCATTATGCATCCAAGAAATGTAAGCTGTTTCTTTTTGATTATGGGTATATGTATGTTTTTTTGTTTCCGTCCTGTTTTATAATATATATATTGTAGATAAAAAAATATACAGTTCCTCTTTCATGTCCCTTAGCTGACTCCAGCTGCAATTTGCACTACGGCTTTGTTTTGAAATGTAGGAATACAAATCAATCCAAACTGTTGATTCCTGTTGGTTATCTCCAGTTCGAACCAAGTGACCAACAGGAGTTTAGCAGTAATCGCAGGCATCCGATTGACATTGGTCACACTCCACGTTTGGCTCTTTCAGATAACGAATAACTCCTGACCTTTGGTTAGCGATAATGAATGTTAATTGACAAGATCGGTTGAACTCACGACAATCCGAAGGGTTCAGACACGCGCACACTTGATAACCTTTCACCTTGGAGACGGCAAAAGCGACTTCGTCATATATTTGGCATGGAACGCAACATTAAGACTTTACTCATATGTAATAGTCTTCAAATCTTTAAACGATACATTGTCAGATATTATTGCATACTAGCAGCATGGCCCGGCGTTGGCCGTGCTTGATTCAAAAATCGTACGACTCATACAGCAATCGCTATCACCTGACTTAAAATATTTTTGCCCTTCCTTGCCTTTAAAAGAGTGCCCTTTGCCGTGCTGATGTTGCTATATGCCTTACTTCTTGCCTATCTCACACTGCGAATTTTTTCTAAGCTCAATACTAAACATTAAATCTGTTACGAAAAAAGAACTAAACAAAATGAACTCAAAAAGATCAGCTTTAAAAAAGGACTCGTAGCTGGAAAAACCGAATGAAAAAAAGAATGTTAACAACAAATACTTTTTCACGCCCAACCCAGTTCTGTGGAATCAGAATCAACGTTGAGTTTAAGCAAGCAAATTGGAGTAAAGTGCCATGCAGATTTAAATTTTTCCCACTTGTGACGAATGCAGCTATTGCATTTTTGCATGCAAGCATGCTAGTTAATATTCGTGTCAGTCAGCTGTTGGCTCTCACGCTGGCCAGTAGAATCTTCCTGCCTATTCGTGGCAGCCAGCTATAGGCTCTCACTCTGGCCAGTAGAAAATGGCCGCAAACTACAGGAAAAGTGCCGTAGAAGCATGAAAAAATCGATTATTTCCACTGTCGATGTGAGTTGGGAAATGCCAAGTCGATCTTGGCCTTTCCGCTAACCTGGAGCATGCGCATGTAAATATTGGTGCCAATCCGTCGAAAATTGCGGCCGTGCGTTCGTTACACACACACACACACACACACACACACACACACACACACATACAGACACATCCTGCTTTTTATAGATAGAGATTATTTGTTTCTTTTTATTTTGTTGCTTTTCATTACTTCAGTAGTTTTAGTTTAATCTTGCTGGAATTTCTTAGATGTAGTCGCGTTAATTATAATGAATTTTGGACAAGTATTATTTGAGTGGGATGTGCTCTGTGGCGTAATGGATGATGACTCGGGATCAGAATTTCAGTCGGATTCTTTATATGCACTTACCCGCAAATACCCTTGACAAAAGTGTGAATCCATCTTTTCTATCCTCAGCTATGGGTTGAATAGGAGGACTGTCTGGGTTGACAACCAGTTCACCGCAGAAAGAAACGGCAACCTACTGCGGGAAAATCTTCTGCCTAATCAGTCATGAATCGAAAGAGACATGATCACCCAAGTGTGTATCACGTATGGGGCTTAACGGACTCATTATTTGCATCGTATGTCTGTTGCTTTTTATCCCGACTCTCAAGTTGTTAATTTGGCCATGCGTTCGACTAGCAAGCGTGGGGCTACGACAAAAGTTTGTATCCCGTACAAACTTAATAGAGAAAACCATTAAATGCATTATATGAGTTATATCCCTGTTCGACTCAAATGGAATCTCGATTAACTTTTTTATTGAGGCATTTTAAGAGTTTTGTCCCATTCTTCAATCCCTCCGTAAATTATTTCTTAACCGTTGGTGACTTTAATAAGTGGAGCGGAAATAATACATTTAGATATGCCGCTAACCTGGAGCATGCGCATGTAAATGTTGGTGCAAATCCGTCGAAAATTGCGGCCGTGCATTCGTTACACACACACACACACACACACACATCCTGCTTTTTATAGATAGAGATTATTTGTTTCTTTTTATTTTTGTTGCTTTTCATGCTTTTCTGAAACTAAGGCATTATTTAATTAAAGAAGCTTTTAATTGCTTTTATGAATAATATATATTAAAGACAATATTGTCTGAAGAAAAATAATCTTCGGCGAAAAATGTATTTTTACAAGATTTTTAGGATATGTATTCGTTGCAAGAAATCAGTTTGTAGATCAGGTTTGAAAAGTGTATTGCACGTAATAATTTTTCAAAAAAAAAGTATTTCTGATAATAACTATTTGCCCATTTGTTTATTTATTTGTTTATTTTGTTTTACGACATATCAACACCTCAATGGGTTATTATGGAAATCTTTTTTTAATGTGATAATCCTTAGGAAATATTGTTATTATGAGGGGTATTACAATTTTTAATATAATTCGGAGATTGGTTCAGTATTGCTGACATATCTGGTCGGGTTCTCCTGCTACATATTTAGAGATTCTTGATAAAATCCAAAGAAGAATCTGCAATGTTATTGATCCCGAGCAAGCATTCTGGCTTGAGTCACTTTTCTAACTGCCATAATGTAGATCCTTTGTGACTTTTCTATAAATACTTTCATGCAAATTGTTCGGATGAACTTTCCTCTATGCTTTCCTCTAGACTTTATAAATTTAGGCGCAGTACTAGATTAGATTTTATAGTTGAAATGTCTGGATTTAACCGTAAGTTCTATGCTAACAGTTTCTTCTATCGCACTTCTCGCTTGTGGCACCTTCTTCCGGTTTCTTTCTTTCCAGTCAACTATGAATCGTTGTCTTCTTAATTTTTGTACTTTTATTGTTCTCTCTCCTTTATGTTTGGGTTTATTTTGTTTTACGACATATCAACACCTCAGTGGGTTATTTAATGCTGACAAGATTTTTAGGATATGTATTCGTTGCAAGAAATCAGTTTGTAGATCAGGTTTCATTGACGTATTCTTGTAAAGAATCAAATGTATTTCTGGTAATAATATTTTTCTTTCCAAAAATATATTGCCGATATATATTTTATTATCAAAAATGTATTGCTTATATTTTTTTTTGAAAAGTGTATTGCACGTAATAATTTTTCAAAAAAAAAGTATTTCTGATAATAACTATTTGCCCAAAGCTGGGACCCTATTATGGGCAAATAGAAAATCATAGTAAAAATATATTTTACATGTGTTTCATCCCCTTACTTAATTTTACGAAATTTGATAAATTCAACGTATATATATATATATATATATATATATATATGTATATATATATATATATATATATATATAATAGCTATATTAGTCAAAAGCAGAATTCTTTGAAGAATTTAAATGAAAGATTTTCTCTTTTTCAAAATCGGAACCTGTCTTACCGAAAATCTTTTCTGAAACTAAGGCATTATTTAATTAAAGAAGCTTTTAATTGCTTTTATGAATAATATATATTAAAGACAATATTGTCTCAAGAAATTTGTTTTCATTTTTTACAATTTCAAATTGAATAATTTATAAAGTTTTAAATCTTTTAAAATTCATTTTTAATGTGATAATCCTTAGGAAATATTGTTATTATGAGGGGTATTACAATTTTTAATATAATTTACAAACAATTTCTTTTCCCGCGAAAAAAGAAAAAAAAGAAAAGCAAGAAAGAAAAAAAGACATAAGATTCAGTCTCTTCTAAAAAGAAAAAAAAGAAAGACACAAGATATAGTCAAAAAAAGGAAAGAAGTAAAAAGAAAGAAAAGACAAGAAGAGCGAGAAGAACAGACGCAAGATATAGTCTCTTCACAAAGAAAAGGAAAACGAGAAAACGATAAATATAAGGATGATATAGATATGTAAAGAAGCAAGACAAGATATGCTGATAACTAGTTCAACCAATCAAAATAGCCTATATTAATTAAGATGTCATGAAACATAGATTCAAAACTCAACGTATACATATGATATATTTGAAACAGAATTTTGCTACAATGTAACGACAAACGAACGGTTGACATTTTTTCCTGGAGAGCCAGCGTAATTTAACAATAATTATTTAATAGTATATAAATGAAAAAACCTTAAAGAATTAAAAATAGTTATAAGTGTAAGTAGGAAGAGATAGAGAAAGATATAAAATAACACTGAAAGTAATATATATATATATATATATATATATATATATATATATATATATATATATATGTATATTGCCAATTCAAGAAAGAAATTCGGACTACTAACACAGAAAATGTCTCATATCGAGAATATTTAACATTGGAAAACAAAAGAAAAAATTAATTATTTGTAATAATATGTGCAAATCTCCGCTTTTACCTGAAGACGGTCACGAGACCAGAAACACGTGTTGTAACATTATGTCAAATAAAGCATAATATTTTTTCTAAATAAATCCACATTACAACCAAAAACGTTTACGGCAACTCTAGTCTCTTCTTTTTAATATATATATATATATATATATATATATATATATATATATATATATATATATATATATATATATATAAAAGAAATGGTTGTAGTGGTTCGAACGAGAGAAAAGTATGTATATTAAAAAGAAGAGAAGAGAGGTGCCGCAAACGTTTCTGGTTGTAATGTGGATTTATTTAGAAAAAAAATATTATGCTTTGTTTTCCATAATTTTACTACACGAGTTTCTGGTCTCGCGACCGTCTTCAGGTAAAAGGCGGAGATTTCCACATATCATTAAAAATAATTTAATTAGAAAGAAATTCGGATTACTAACACAAAAACAAAAAATGTCTCATATCGAGAATATTTAACATTGAAAAACATAAGGAAAAAATTAATTATTTTTAATAATATGTGAAAATTTCCGCCTTTTACCTGAAGACGGTCGTGAGACCAGAAACACGTGTAGTAAAATTATGGAAAACAAAGCATAATATTTTGTTCTAAATAAATCCGCATTACAACCAAAAACGTTTGCGGCACCTCTCTTCTCTTCTTTTTAATATATATATATATATATATATATATATATATATATATATATATAGAGAGAGAGAGAGAGAGAGAGTGAAGAGAGAGACAAATAGATAGATAGAGCGAGAGAGAAAGGGTAGGAGAAAGAGATAGATTGAAGATGAAAAAGAATAAAACAGAAAATAGATACAGTCGAATCGAAGTCATTATGAAGAACATTACCGACATCCTGATCGAACAAAGACATCACAGTGTTGCCAGCGTAGAACAACTTCTGTCGTCGGAAGTGTTTACTCAGCGTCCGGATGTCAGTAAGCGATGCCGTCAACAAATGGGCCAAGTCATCCATTCAAATTTATGCATCGTTTAATTTAACCAATCAACCAAAAAGACTGAAAAGCTGAAGGGAAGTTGTGACAGATCTGTGGTTCCATATGTCGGCTTTTAGCTGAGAAATTAGTTTATTGTTGATTTAATACAACATTTTACTGAATCAAATATTCAAATCTGCTATGGCGTAAAATGTTCTAAAGACAAGTGATACTGGCCATTGGATAAAGTATGTTTCTTTAATTATATGGTTATAAAACTGAAAAATCGCTTTTTAATAACCGATTTCATATATTTACTAATCTATCTTTTTTTTTTTTTAATCAATTCACCCCAAGCAAGATGATAATTCTAGTAAGATGCAGCTACTGGGAGTGAAAAAGAATGAAAAGGCTTTAGAAAGAATCAGAAAACCAATCCTAAACAGGAGAACAAGTTAGAAACCTTTACTCCTGTACAAAAGACAGGCGAGGGGTGTGAACTGGATGATAGACAAACTTATCTACTTCTGTTGAGTAGAAAAAAAAGGAATAGTGAATAAAATTTCAGAGTTTAGACGAAAATGTTCGATGTGTAGAATTGAAGAAGACTTTAGAAGGAACCGGAAAGCCAATCCTAAACTGGAAACAATAGATACTCCTCTGCTCCTGTTCAAAAGAGCAACGAGGAGTGTGAATCGAACGATATGTGAAGCTAATATTAAAGTTGTGCTAGTATTAGAGTAATCATATTTCCCTTGCTCGTATATAAGTTAAATATTTTTCTGGGATACATCTTATTACTGTATAAAATTCTGTGGACTTTGTATCTTGTGTGTTTGCCAGGAGTCATATATAGAGAGTTAGGAAAAGAAAGATGTAAATTTATTATCATGTAGGAAGTGGTGGATAGAGCCGATTTTCTTACGAGAAATATATATATATATATATATATATATATATATATATATATATATATATATATATTGTCATGGGTCCTTACCTATAACTACAGAATGAACTCTTCCTAACACTATGTATACTACGCCTCTCAAAAGAGAGGGTCGAATCGAGTCGAGCCGATAGTAGTTCACTCCAAGCCAGACTGACAGTCATACTAACACCTTCCACATCTTGTATTATTATTTCGTGTAATATACTTTCGTTTTTTTTACTCTTGTGCTCGTGTTGTTCTTCCTTGGTACTAACCTGGACCATAACACACACACACACACACACACACACACACATATATATATATATATATATATATATATATATATATATATATATATATGCGTGTGTGTGTGTATGTGTGTATGTGTGTATTATTTTACTGCAACTTATTCTTTTCAAATGTCTATTTTAAATAAATTATTCCGTACAGTATAACGTGTTTTAGCACAATGTATCAATTGGAAAAGGCCAAATTATATTAAACCCGAGTTAAATCGGCGAAAAACAAAGAAAACCTTAAATTATCGACTGGATGGGTGGGTGTATAGTGTAACTGTTGTAGTGTTGAGGAAATATGATATTAGTCAGTAGTACTGATCATAAATGCAAAATTCACAGACAGAGACATACGTAAACAGACTAACGCATACACATATACACAAACACACACTCGAGTGTGTGTTTGTTGAAAACATATTTGGATAGAGATTTTAAAAAGATATAGTTTAGTTAGAGTCAGGAATCATATTAGCATCTAAGTTATAGCAATAGTATATTTTGTTAAAGATTGTAATGAGCCCGACAAACATTGATGACCTAGACTTGCCACTAATATATATATATATATATATATATATATATATATATATATATATATATATATATATATATATTATTATTATTAAAACGACAGACAAGGTATTGCGATTAAGCATTTATTGAATTTTTCTTTCGACTATACTTTCAGCCATTATCACGGGTGATTTGATTTTTGATTTTTAACTGGCTGTATGAGTTGTGTGTGTGTGTTTCTAGAGTTATATGGATGTTTTATTTTCCGAACACGGTTAGCACATTGTGGCCGTGTTCATAGTTAATATTATTTTATATATATATATATATTTTTTTTATTAAGTCTTCCATTATTTTTAATCTTTTTTTTTTTACATATGGATGAGGTTATTATGTTTTGTATTTTCTACTAGTATGGATTGTGGTAAGTTTGTGTGTGCGCTTAAATGGATTCTAATAGACCTGTGGTCAGATATGTGCAACGTAAGGCGTCTGGAAATGCATGTAGTCGTGTGACCGATGTAATTATTTTTCTAGTAGTATGTTTCGGATGGAAATGTGTTTCGGAATGAATTTCGGATGAAATAATATTTAATTACATCAGTTTCAATATTTGTAAACAGGCATTTTATTTTATTTGATATTTAACTTGGAACGTTAATATTCTTTCTAAGTCAATAAGCATTAATATTTCTTAATTTTAACCATTAATTTTGCTTGCAAGTCAATAAACACAGCATTTTTGTCATTTCAAGGGTGAGTACATTTCGGGGGACATCACATATATTGGGTTTGTGCATAATTATATATATATATATATATATATATATATATATATATATTGTAAATTAGCATATAGAAATCCCGACAAAGTTTTTAAAATTGACAAACAGAAATGTTTCATAAAAATAGATTTGATTGAAAGTAGATTTCGATTAATCATTTCGCCATTTTAGATCTGATAAAGCCTTGCATGGCGAAATGCATTATCAAATCCATTTTCAATCAAATCTATTTTCATGACACGTTACCATTTGTCAGACACACAGACACACACGCACACACACACTCATATATATATATATATATATATATATATATATATATATATATAGCTCCATATTTTTTACATCTTGTTTTTCCTGGGGGGATAAAAGCTCCCATTTTCGCATTATAGCTGCCGACTGCCTGGCGATTGCTTAAAGGCATGAAACATGTCATAGTTGTCGGACTGTGTACACCTAAGAAGTGATTCCTTCTTTTATATATATATATATATGTACACACACGCAAATAAAAGGAAAGAACAGACAGATCTTTAGCATTTACTTTTTAAAAAAGTACTCGATACAATGTAGAGCAAAATAAGATTGTGATATATTTTTTCTACGTTGTCATACATTTTCCCCAATATATTAGGATGGTGCAAAAATAATGTCGTTTTTTGACGATTTTTTTGATTATCGTTCACCCAATTTATCCAACTTTTTTGACTTCCCTATTTGCTTTAAATGGCGAACGACTGTTGAGTGGTCGACATCGAGTTCAACAGCAACTTCTCGTGTGGTTTTGCGAGGATCGGCTTCAATTAAGGCTTTCAAATGTTCGTTATCAACCGCAGTCGGCCGGCCGCGACCGTCTTCATCTTCGAGGCTCTCGTCACCATTGCGAAATTTCTTGAACCACCGTTGTGCCACACGTTCGTTAGTGGTTCCTGGGCCAAACGCATCATTGACATCACGAGCTGTCTCGGCAGCTTTTCGGCCGAGTTTGAACTGGAACAAGAAAATCGTGCGGATTTGAATTTTATCCATGCTGTCGAAAAGCCTGCAAAAAAAATGAATGAAGAGATTGAGAACGGTAACGAATAACACGATTCGATAGAGCGAAAACACGTTTGATATATAACATGGCTATATATATCAATGAATTAATTCAGAAATCATATATTAAAGTAACATATGAGAGAAAACGACATTATTTTTGCACCAACCTAATATATATATATATATATATATATATATATATATATATATATATATATATAAACTTGTGTGTGTGTGATAAGATAAAGAAACAATTCTTTAAACTCATTCATAATGCATAGAAACAATACTATCCATACATTATCATCCGAATCCCGCGTAAACGAGCCAGAATAGCTTCACACCTGTAAATTATACACACGAACGCTGCTTGACAAGTTAAATGCACATGAAATCTAATTAAGCAATGGTAATCAAACAGCAAAAAAATAAAACTACTAGAAATATTTTGGTTTCATATCTCATTCTTTGATGAAAGCGAAATATGTTAGATGTTTAAAGATTTCCTGTTTGTTCTCTGTCCTATAGTTCTGTCGGATTCCATATTTGCATACACTCATAAGTTTCTAAGAATTCCTTCCCCAAATGAAACTGACGGATGGATATTTGGCCAGATTTTTGGGTGGAGTTTTCGACACTCCCCATGAATTGACTATAAATAACCGAAAAGTTATGCGTGTTTAATTTAATGTTAAACAGACAGGCCTTGTCGTTACTTTTTAATTAATGTTCTTTTGGGTGAATTCTTGGTGCCTAAATATACCTTAGTCATTTACTTTGGATATCGTCAATGGAAATTGGGAAATTATTATAAAATTCAGTTTTAAATTTTGTTTCCGCTTTACTATTGCATCAGAAGAAAAGACAAAATGATGCTTTATAACAGACAATCTGAATCATTGTTTTCTTCCGGTCCTGCAAGCATGGAGTCATTGTTTGGTATAAAGAGGTTTTTGTTTGATAAACTGTCACAAAAGCTGCATTTCTGGAGCACTATGAGCAAATCAGGCATATTTTCTGTTGTGGTGTCCTCTCTCTAAAGAGTCTTGGACTCTTCCGCCTACTATAAGATTAGGAGGAGAGAAAGCCTTGGGAGAACAGACAGTAAGATGATGGTTAAAAATAACAAAACCAGAGTTGCAGATATATCATATGTTAAACAGTAAGTACAACAGACGTGTATTACACAAATAGTGAGTGTGTGTCGGTTGACACAGCGTTCAATCTATTCGACTGTTAATATTTAACAGCCCCACCACTAGGAATGTATGAGGCACAAGGCCGAGTTTACTGTGGGTTCCCCGAGCAAAGATATTCCCTTCGAACCTGTATAAACGGGATCAGGGACTATCTACCACCCCGAACGAAACTTTGCGCTTCAGCAAAGCCTCGTCCGGGTTCCACTCTGCTTGAGGCAGAGAGTTCGACAGATGAACAATCTTTTCGACTGTTAATATTTAACAGATCCCCACCCCCAACGAGGGATGTATGTGGCACAAGGCCGAGTTTACCGTGGGTTCTCCGAGACCGTAGGCTCGGCCCCAAAATATTCCCTTTGAAGCTGTATAAACGGGTTCAGGGCTTGTCTACCTACCGGACGAAACTTTGCCCTGCGGCAAAGCCTCGTCCAAGTTCCTCTCCGCTCGAGGCAGAGAGTTCGACAGAAATGAACAGTCTGGTCGACTGATCCCCCAAGGCCTTCTCTCCTACTAACTTTATAGTAGGCGGAAGAGTCCAACATAGACTCTTTAGAGGGGGGGCACTACAACATTTTCAGTAGTGTATATGGCTAGAGCCATAACCATTTTGATACTGCAAGTGCTGCTTTCTTGTTTGGCGTGGATGTAAAGTTAAAACAAATAGCAAATATTAAGAGGAAAAGTATTAATTTGACAATCAAGATAATATTTCTTTTTCTTGTAGTCTGACAAGGATTTCAACCTTATTTTTTTTTTATTAAAAACCAGATTTGTTAAAATGTAGAACGAGGATGTATCAAAGAAAATGCCAACAAAAAGGACATATTCCCAATGAGAAAGAGTCAGCTGGGATTTCTTGGCCACATAATGAAGAAAGACTGCTTGGGGAGTTTGACATTAACAGGACATATCGATGCAAAAAGGGACATGGGTAGGTATCGAGCCACCTATCATATTTCTTTTAGCATAATACGAAATGTTGAACGAAAAGTAAAGTCAAAAGTTTGGGCTCGTATTATAAACAAATACATGTTTTCGGAAATTTTTACTCATCTTAAAAACATCTTATTTGAAACAGCAAAATTCAGCACAGTAGATAATGGAGCACAAAGTAGCCAGGTGTTACTAATACCGAATTTGACGGCATATAAGGAGCACTTTCTTTTACTAAAAAATATCTTCCCCTTTGTCTTATATGCCATATGTAAGTTTAAAATTCGCGATATTCGGCCGAAATTAGCTACCTGGCAACTCCTATTAGCTTAGACTTTAGAGTAACTTTCATATACCTATTGTCATTATTTAAAAGGCTGTTAGGCAGATTAAAATGTTATCATTAATAATATTCATTATATTAATTTCATCACGTTTATATAAGTACTTTGATTCACTAAAATTATATGCAATAAATTCGAATTATACATTTGTAAAATATATTTGTTTAATATTTTTCTTGCAATAACTTCCGGTTGCAATGGTGTAAATACAATCAGAATTTTTAGATACTAATTACTTCCGGTAAGACTTTTACAAGACGCAGGTTGTACGGATCATATAAAGGATATAATAAAGTTTTTACAGGCTCGTGTACTTTTTACTTATTATTTTTCGTTTAATTGTAATCATGGCTTGTTGGTGCAAAAATAATGTCGGTTTTGACGTAATTTTTAACGTCAAAAACCGACATTATTTTTGCACCAACCTAATAATACATAATAAATATAGCCTAGGCTGTACCATTTACTAATAATTGTACTAATTTTACTAATTACTATTTTTTTCTTGATCTGCCCTGCTGAAATTAGGGTGCGTCTTATACACTCGTGCGTCTTATATGCCGTTAAATACGGTGATTGTTTCTAGATGTTATTCGATATGTCGGCAATATTTGTTTCACTTCAATCTTAATGAAAGAGCACTATCTTTTATTTTATTTTCATAGTTTATTAATATTTATAAATATAATAATATCATATCAGAAAAATATGATAGCTTAATTAACACCTTAAAATATATTCGTCCTGGGTATGACGATAAACTACATCCGGTAGCAAGGCCTATCATCCGAGGCTTTGAGGAATGCGAAACCACTTCTTAATTATTGTTCCCAAGTCTACCCTGACCCTGAGTGGTAGCACTTGTTAGGGTCTCAGCTACAGGCAAATGGCAAACAACTAAACAGGGAGTCAAAACCCTATGGAAGTATAAAAATAGATGGATAGAAATAAAAAAATTACCAGCAATAGATTTAAGTCTCGACAAAACTCCTCTTTACCAAAATACGTCAATGAAACCTAATCTCCTACAAATTGATTTCTAATAAAGCATACATATTCTTCTCATACGAACCTTCAGAGTCTGTCTATATTTCTGAGATGAGGTATTATGTACAGTATTTACATTATGCGGACTATTGTCCTCATCTTTGTCGCCATATTTATTTATTTATTTGTCCTCAAGGACACATGGCACAGTGGATAAAGGCGTTGGTTAGATCCAGTGACGTCTGAGTTCAATACCCGGTTAAGGCAGTGGAGAACTTTCAGAGGGAAAATTAGAAGGAGATAACTGATAACTGACATCCATCAAACATGGCATATGTAACTAGAACAGTCTACCCCAGTGATCGAAATAAAGGGTTCAGTTCGAAATTCCAACCACCTGAAGAAGGCCGGAGCGTACAACGGCCGAAACGTTGTGATAAATATGGCGACAAAGATGAGGACAATAGTCCGCATAATGTAAATACTGTTCATACGAACCTGTCCTAAAAAATCTTGTCTACATTAAATAACCCATTGAGGTGTTGATATGCCGTAAGACAATGTAATCCTAAACCCTGATTTCTTACAAAGAATTCATATTCTACTCATACGAACCTGTCCTAAAAAATCTTGTCGACATTAAATAACCCATTGAGGTGTTGATATGCCGTAAGACAAAATAAACTAAACCAAACCTAACGTTAAAATGTATTACCGGGTAGCATCTTTTCCCGAAAAATTCAAAAATAAGTTTTGAAAGGGAAATTATTAGGTTGGTGCAAAAATAATGACGTAATCATGTCGTTTTTTGACGTTAAAAAATACGTCAAAAAACGACATTATTACGTCATTATTTTTGCACCAACCTAATAGAAGAAAGTAATGGCGAAACGTCCGGTTCATTTCGATTGTTTCATATCGTGAAAAATGAAATATTTTATGACATTGAGATTTTAATATGATAGAAATTTTCAAATGCCAATACCCATGGGAAAGGTATGAAACCTCTTCTTCTCCCCCCAGTTATGGGTAAATAACAGGACATACTGGGTTCTATAGCCTTGGATATGAACTGGTCTACAGCAGAAAGAAATGGCAACCTACTAAGGGAAAAAAATCTGCCTCGTTAGTCATGTATCGAAAGATACGTGATCGCCTAAGCGTTTATTACGGATTGCATATAACTGACTGAATGACAATTTTTCAAAAAGAATTTACACAGGGATTGACTCGTATAATACGCACGTCGTATTATACACAAAAAATACGTCAGCTAAGGAGCTAGTGGGAATAGATTGGGAGAGGTGTGATGGTAAAAAGATAAATATTACTAAGTGTTACAACGAACAGGAAGTTTTCGAGAGATATGCATGCGCATGTCATTTGCGTATGAAAGAAAACGATGCTTCTTAGATTTTTAACCAAATATGTTGAAAAGAATCAATAAAAAAAAAAGAAAAATGGAAAACTTGTTTGCCGTCTGGAGTTTTGGGACCGGAGCCAGCATTTATGAATGTGCCCCGATTAGGGATCAACAGGTTGTTGTTTTTAATAGATTTTTTTAACCAAAACAGATTGATGAAGATGGAAAATCAAAAAAACAGGACACGGAATTCGCCAAGGAAATGCACTAAAGGCCATAGTGACGCATATCCGGTTGAGCTGGAGGGGAGGTTAAAAAGAGAGAGAGAGAGAGAGAGAGAGAAAGAGAGAGAAGAGGATAGTAAATAAGTATAATATAGGTATGTAGGAAGGTAAGTGGAGATGTTGTAGGTTCAAATGAGGAGGAGATAGACAGATTGTTTACGGCACCAAGCATCAGCAGGCCGCTATCTTTCGAACAGAGGAGACCAGTGTCTCCGCACAGAACGGCCCTTCCCTCGGCGCGCACACAGCTCGCCAATGTGACGTCACGAACGCTATCTCTGTTTACATACGTGCTGGGCATCATCTCAATCGGTGCGCTTAACGTACGTGCGTATCTGCGCACGCCTTTGTGCGCGTGCGTGCGTGCGAGCGTGCTGATTGGCGACACCGGCGACGTTGAAGTCCGCTACTTCGCCTTTGGTGCCCGCCCAAACGACTAGTCAACTGTCATATCCATTATATACATACATGCATGCATGCATCCATGGACACACACACACACACACACACACACACACACACACACACACACACACAAAATATATATATATATATATATATATATATATATATATATGTGTTGTAACGCTAGTATTCATATATGACTATAAGCATATATAGTATGCATCTGTATAGGTAATTTTTTTTTAATCAATATAACTCCATGCAAGGAATTAAAGCCACTAAGACACTGAGGGTTATGGAGTGTGGAAAAATCAGGACACAGAAACATTAATAATGAGCGGAAAGATTAATCAGGGGGATAGTAGATAGTGATTGACATTGCATTTAAATTTTTGCGGATTAAAGTGGGCTGCAAAGCACACACACACACACACACACACACATATATATATATATATATATATATATATATATATATATATGTAAGCAAATATGTGGATATAGATCCGACAGTATGAAGAAAAATATGGAAAAACAAAAATCCGAAATCATGCAAGTATGCTGTTTTAATGTTGTTTCAATAATAAAAATCTTAGGCGGATTTATGAGGCAGGCATAATATTATATCTATCTCACGCACGGTAAATACTAGACCCGGCTTCTTTAATATTTCCCATTTTTCTGGCAAGATTAATGCTGGACAAACGTACTTATAAACTTTAGGTTAAAATAAAATTCTTTTTCATTTAGAATGTACTCCATTTTAGGAATACGTTTTCACAACAGCGCCTACGTCACGCCGACGTGATCGTATTGCGAAACGGAACGCTGATCTTAAAATGTTCAGTTATTCCGTTTTGATTAGTCTTATGTCTATCGTCTTTTCATGTTGACTTGAATATCGTCTAATTTTAAGTATGTTTTAATAACTATGTCCTGAAGAAGGTCTACTAGACCGAAACGTCTGACGTCGACATTGAAATAACATTAAAACAGCATACTTGCATATTCGGATTTTTGTTTTTCCATATTTTTCTTCATATACATATATATATATATATACATATATATATATATATATATATATATATATATATATATAGAGAGAGAGAGAGAGAGAGAGAGAGATAGAGAGAGAGATAGATAGATAGATAGATATATACATAAACATGTATATATATATACATATATACGTATATATATACATACATACATACATATAGATTTCTATGAAAGTTTTTCGGACATTCAGGCCGGTAAATGTTATTTAATACTGTTTATTATAAACAGAGCATTTACTTAAATACTTGTATCTATAAAAAGAACGTTAAACATAAAAATGTCTTTAATAAATACATATATATATATACACATACACACACACACACAGACACACACACACACACATATATATATATATATATATATATATATATATATATATATATAAAGACAAACTCGATTCACGACGCTTGACACTATATTTGAATGAAAACTCTAACATTTTTAGCCATTTAAAACAACATGTCTGCCCGCAAACAATTCCGTAAAATTCTTGTCGAAAACACATTTATTCTTCGACATGAAAACAATAGACAAAAACTAATAATCCTTGAAGCATTATACATCAAACAGTTGAAACCCAACCTAAACAAAATCAACTATGGCATCTCTACAAATATTCTTAAATGTATATAATTGGTAACAGAAGCCATTGGTTTATGCCAATGGCATCCCATACTTCATACTTCTCGAATTCACTCTCGCGTGGTCATGTGTGACGTCAGGAGATGCGTTGCGATT
>OZ010602.1:60915001-60962501 GCA_963932145.1 Acanthosepion lycidas | reverse complement strand
CTTATTTTTTTCGAAGACAAAAAATTGTTGTATTTATTTTTCTAAGACAAAATTGTTGTCTTCATCTGAAAATTAAATCTTTACGTGTGAAGTGAATAAAAGCTAAGCTTATATACAGTGCAATTTTTAAATTTTGCCATGTAGACACGAGTGCAAAGGTCAAGGGACGCAACTATGTTAATAAAATTCAAGTTAATAAATCTTTTTAAAAACGAAAAAATATTTAAAACTTAGTTAAAACTTAGATATTTTAAAATATCTAATGCAAACATTTTAAAACATTTGTGCATTTTATACATTGTATATATATATTTACATATATATCATGTGTGTGTGTATATATATGTATTGTATTCATTGTATATATATATACATACATATATATATATATATATATATATATATATATATATTAGGTTGGTGGAAAAATAATGTCGTTTTCTCACATAATAACATATTTGAGAAAACGACATTATTTTTTCAATAACCTAATATTATATATATATATATATATATATATATATATATATATATATATATATATATATATATATATATATGATGTGTGTGTATGTGTGCAAACATTAACAAAACATGCACAGAAACACACACATGATATGTATGTATGTGGGTATATGTGTGCGTGTTCTTTGAAAAACACATGGGCAAAATATTTTCATTAGGCATCCCTGGAAATAAAATTTTATCTTTTCCTTTCAATTTTAATTTCTCTTATTTTAATTATTTTATTTATTCATTTCTTTCATTCCCGTGTGGGTTGATGAAGCGTTTTTTTTTTCCCTTTACACACCCGAAAGAACAATCGTGGTCAGTATAAAACAGCGCGGCGTGAAAAACCCTCCCCACCGTGAATGTCAGCCTTCAGGCAGCCATTACGTCATAATGAGAAAACCTGATAATTAAGAGGAAACCAACTTAAAATAAAAAAAAAGAAAAGAAAAGAAAAAAAAGAAAAAAAAGAAGAAAAAAAGAAAAAAAGAAGAAAAAAAAAAGAAACGTTTTTCTTTACGGAAAGCATCCCTAGCCGGCAACAGAGTCTCCCAGGCCACACCTCTGTCTAATCTCAGCCTGTTCTTGCAAACATCCTGCTCTATGGTTCATATCGATCGCCTTAACCTTAATGCATGCTTTAATTGAGCGAGGAGAAGGGCGTTGCTCCAATCATTTTAATAGAACGTTGGGAGATAAAACTTAATCAATAATTATTGGTAATTGACGGGTTACGCATTAATACGTACACACACACACAAACTCACACACACATAAACTCACATAGATATTCATTCATTCTCCTACACATCGTCTTATACATACACGCACTCTCATACATACTCTCATGAGCACGCAACCCCCCATACTCACTTACACAGTTTATCTCACACATACATACCCACGTACACACATTAACACACACGTATTTTTTTTCTTTTTCTCTCTCTCCCCTTGTCTCTCTCTCACCCGAACTTGTACTACCACACACACACACACACACACACACACGTGCGCACAAACTTTATCTGGACTAGCCCCTACATATTCAAACATTCTCTCTCGCGCACGCCCTTTCTCTCTTTCCCTCACAGGCGTACGCACACAGTCATACACATATTCATATGTTAACGGGCGTACCAACTTATACACCCACGCATTGTAACTCCTACGTATATTCGCGGCGTACACGCTCTTATACAAAATGTTACGTACTGGAACGTACACAGTTATTCTCACACGCACATGCAGCATGCACACGAACACACTTAAGCGTATTAACACACATATACTGCCTTTCACGCATCCATGTGCATAAACACTCACACTTACACTTGCACATACAGACATAAAGAGCAAGAGAGAAAGAAAGAGAAAGAGACATAGAGAGAGAGAGGGAGAAAGTGGGGGAGAGAGAGTGTCACCTTTTTTCACTCTCCCTTCAAAAACACTCTCTTTTCCTCACACATATTCTCTCTTTCATACGCTCTAGCACGTTCTCTCTCTCTCTCACATTTTCTCTCTGTCTTATGCATACATATACTGTCTCTTTCTCTCTCATAGACAAGAAAAATATGCAAACCCTCGCTTTCTCTCCCTCTTATTCTCTCTGGCACATACACCTTCTCGCTCGCACACACTCGTTTTCATCCACCTCTTTCACACACTCACACATTCTTTCTTACACACAGTCACTTTGCCTTACACATATATCCTGTTTCCACCCCCCACACACACACACTTGCTTTCTGTTTCTAAGACATGCTCTCTCAAACACTCTTGTTTTCCTCTCGCCACATATACACATGCTCTCTTCTCGCCCTGACGCACACTAATCTTGCAAAAGCAAAACGCATCCTTTCTTTGAGCAAAGCAACGTTTCCTATCCTTCATCATCCAGGGAAGTGAATTTTCTCGCTTTTAATATGTTGAGTCATAAATCATTTCCTTTTTTGCTTTCCAGTTTTGTTCTTCAAAAATTTAAACGCGATTGCATTTTATACGCTTATATATGGGCACTTCGACGTGGAGTAATGGCTAACAAACTTGTCTCGCTAGATCAATTACGACTGAGTTCCATCCTCACCGGGTGCCCCATACATTCGGCCATGTGCCACATCTAAGTTAAGTTTAGAAAATCACCTTCGAGCACCTCGAGTAATGATTGACATACATGTCTCGCTAGATTAATTACAACAGAATAGTAAGTTCCATACTCAATGGCTGTCTCATACTTCCGGTTGGATGCCACATCGAAACTATTAATGGGAATTTCAACGTGGTGTAATGGTTAGCATGCTTGTTTAATCCTCACTAGGTGCCTCATACTTTCGAACTTGTGGTACATATAAGCTATATTAAAAAAAACAAAAATCCTTAATGGACTCTTCAACGTGTGGTAATAGTTAGCAAGCCTTTGCCGCTAGATCAATTACGACTGAATAGCGTGTTCGATCCTCACTGGTTGGCCCATATTTTCAGCCTTCTGGCACATCTAAGCTATGTTTCTTTTATGTGCCGTCTTCCTTCCGGATGTAGGCGATCATGGCCCTCCACATCTTCCTGTCACTTGTTACTCTTAATAGGTTTTGTCTTTTTGTTATTTCTCCCAAATATTGCACTGACATCCACTGACTGGAGCCAATCAAGTATGTTAGGCGCTGCTTTCCTCTGTCCCTCTTGCCTGTGAGGATTAGGTTTTCCAAACCGTCTTTCCTCATTACGTGCAGTAGAAATGTCATCTACCTCTTTGTGATGTTAAGTATAAGTTTCTTTTTTTGCTTCCATTTTCTCCAAAAGGTCGTCGTTGCTCACATGCTGAGTCCATGGTATCCTCAGCATCCTTCTGTAGAACCAAATTTCTATTGCTTGAATGAACTCGGCTGTGTTTAAGAAGAGACTTGTTCTTAAACACAGCCGAGTTCATTCACATTTTTATCGATTCTTCTTCTTCATTTATGTGCCGTTCCCCTTTAGGACGTTAACGATGATGGCTCTCCACAATTTCCTCAGCATGTTTCGGTAGAACCACATTTCTGTTACTGTCTCTTCTTCTTCTTCTATGTGCCGTTCCCCTTTAGGACGTTAGCGATGATGGCTCTCCACAATTTCCTGTCGTTTGCAGCTCTTAATAAATATTATCTTCTTGTTATCTCCCCTAAATCTCGTCCCGGCATCTATTTACTCAAGTTCACTAGTTAGCGTATCTGCCCTGTGAGTATCAAAATTTCCAAACCGTCTTTCCTCATTATGTGCCCCAAGTTCAACTGTCTCTTTCTGATGCTAAGTGTAAGTTTCGTTTTTGTTTCCATTTTCTCTGAAACTTCGTCGTTGCTCACGCCTTTGGTCCATGGCATTCTCAGCATCTTTCTATAAAACCACATTCCTCTTGCTTCAAGTCTCTTCTTTATCTTTGAAGACATTGTCCAGCATTCGCAGGAGGACAGATATTAAGTCACATTTCAGTACTCTTTTCTTTGTTTCTAATGAATTGATCCTATATCTTAATACTCTACTTAGCTTTTTGGAAGGCATCTTTGGCCATCGCAATACGTTTTTGGATCTCAGTAGAAAACCATTAAGGGGTACTTCGACGTGGTTTAATGGTTAGCATGCTTGTCTCGTTAGATTAGTTATGACTGTGTCGTGTGTTCGATTCTCACTGGGTGCTTTATAGATTCAGATTTGTGCCATATCTAAGCCACGCCTAGAAAATCTCCGTTCCGTTATATATTCGCCATAGTAAAGACTTCAAATATCTCGCTGTATGGATCGTTATTTAATGTAAGAAATGAGAAAATTGAACCTAGAATATGCTGCACCAGTTTCCTACAACACCGAAAGTTGATATAAAACCTAAACAGTAGCGTAAAAATTAGAGTCATATTTTTAATAGCATCGTCAGATAGAAAATTCTATTTGGATGTCAGGCATGTCACCAAACTCGTTCAGAAATATTTAAATTGTATGCAACGACTTTCTCAAATCAATGATTAGAAATGGCTTCGAGAGAATGAAGTCTTTTAGCAAGTATCACCGTTCTTCGAAACTATCAAACTGGCGTGGATTAGTAAGTTGATACACTGAGCCGTGCTAGACAATTTATTCAAGCGAGACGATTCTGAAAGAATTAGAAGTTCTTCTTCTTCTTCTTCTTCTTCTTCTTCTTCTTCTAACCCCACCTTTCCCTTCCACCTGTCGCAGTCGGGTACCAGAGATTGTGTCTCCACGAATGTTTCCTTGGTGTGCTCATCAGGTGGCATGTCTTGCGTGTTTTAATCTGGCGGTGCCCTCCAGAAGAAGGACGAGTAATTCATTTCTTTGAAAATGACCGCACACGTTAAGAAATTTAGCTTGCGCCATGCTCGAAATATATATATACCTCAGCAATTCCACAGTCCAATCTCTATATCTATAATTCTCAAAATCTGTGTGTGTGTGTATGTATGTTGTTTATGCGTTTCCGCAGTTTTCATCAGATTTCGATGATTTTTTTTTGTTTGATAGATAATTCTTCAATGCCTGTTTTGAGTCCATATTCTCTGGAAAAAATTACAACCTTGAAAGTGAAAATCGAAAAACACTGATTTTTTACACATTGCGCAAAAATCAAAGGCAAAATTTAATGTCTGTAAAAAACAGTGTACAATCAGTTTAGAGAGTTGAAATCTAACGCAAAAGATTATTAGAATTATAAAAAAATTATATTAAAAATAAAAATTATAGTATATTATTATTATGACGGTCCATGAAAGAGTTTCCTTACTTGCAAGATTGAGAACGCAAAAATGCCACTTTTTCGGGCCACCCACTGAAATTGTCACCTCTCCATTTGGGGATGTGCCTCAGTTGCACCCAAATGTTTTTTACTAATATTGAGTTTCGACTTTAAAATTAAACTACTCTAATTGAACAGTAAAATTTTCGAGTAATGAAAGACCCAGATAAAACCCAGCATTTCAGCATTTATAGGCAGGGTTACGAGCTCTCAAAACTTGAAAAACATGACACAACACAATCTTTCTAATTTTCTAACCTTTTTCTTGTTCCGGGTTGAGATAAGCTTCATAAATATTGAGGATTGCAATTTGTTAAATTTTTTTTTTCTACTGAGATCGATCCCAATTAAAATGCAAGAACTTGGATACTAATTTTCTAGGCAAGTAGACAACTTCCCGTTTTGAAGAGTATACTTTATAATTTCCCTAGATTTGGACAAAAGAAAAAAAAAAAAACAAAATGGAAGAGAAAAAAAAATGACCAGATTTACAGAAGAAAAGAACCAAGACGGAAGACAGAAAAACTGAAAAAAAACGAAAAGTTGAACGAATAAAAGAAAGACAAGAAGGATATAAAAAAAAGAATTTATTAAGAATTAACTCGTAAGAGAGAGAGAGAGAGAGAGAGAGAGAGAGAGAGAGAGAAAGAGGGGAGAGGGAAAGAGAGAGGGGACAGAGAGAGACAATAAAATTAGAATTGGAATAAAAGGCGGGAAGGAAAAGAGAAAATAAAGAAAGAAATAAAAATGTAAAGAAGACAAAAGAGAAAAAAACAGAGGAACAAAGAGAGTAAAAAGATGTCATAGAGAGAGAGAGAGTAAAAGAGAGATTACGTGAGAGAACGTTTGCTTCACGGAACAGCGACAGGTTTATGGGCGAACTGGCCTACCGACAGTCATGGCGGCAGTGGACCATACGACACCGCTAAGAAGGGAAGTGAGGGGTTGAGCAGATGAGAAATAGGGCTACCCAACCATAAAACCCCGTGGATGGGGTGGATTCGACAGGCTATAATACCTGGTAAAATATTGAGTAGCCCGGAAACACGATGGGCTCGAGCCGTATAATCTAATTGCGGTGTCATGGGAGTAGTGACTCTTAATACAAGCAAAGGGTAGAGATAGTCATTTGAATAGCAAAAGAAGAATTCGCGATGTTAATCGTCTTTGTTACAAGTGGGGGCTTCGTTACGATTAAAAAATAGGTTTGGGTAGAGTGGCGTTTGTTCATTCATTGTTAATCCTGTCCGGAGTTCGATCGAAGACACGTTTTGTATTCTATTATCACTTATATGCCAATCCACGCCATCTTTTTTTCTGAAACATCATTCTCCAAAGCATTTCTTTTCTTTTAATGTGACGTGTCCTTTCAGGACGTAGACGATCATGGCTCTCCACCTCCCTTTATCCCTTGCAGCTCTCAGCAAGCTCCTTCCTTCTGCTTCCTCCCCCAAACCACGTTCTGTCATCCACCTGCTCAAACTTGTCAGGTATGTCGCGCGCTGATTTCCCTTGTCTTTCTTTCCCTCTATTTGACCCGTGAGTATCAGATTCTCCAAACCCTCCTTCCTCATTATGTGTCCCCAAAACTTTAGCTGCCTCTTTCTGATGTTAAGTATAAGCCTTCTCCTTGTTTGCATCCTCTTCAAGACTTCATCGTTGCTCACACGCTCGGTCTATGATATCCTTAGCATCCTTCTGTAGAACCACATCTCCGTCGCTTCGAGTCTCGTCTTCATCTTTGAGGAAATCGTCCAACATTCGCTGCCGTAAAGAAGAACAGATGCTCAGTATTCTTTTCTTTGTTACCTAAGAAATCCTCCTGTCTCGCGATAAAATTATATGCCAATCCACGCCATCTTTTTTTTGAAACATCATTCTCCAAAGCATTTATTTTTTTTATGTGCCATGTCCTATTAAAGGACATTATTAATATAAATTATTTTTAATCTATTGTCTATTTATCTATTATTTTTAAGAAATCCTCCTGTCTCCCAACTTTTGGAATGTGTCCTTGGTTATCCCAATACGTCTCTGGATCTCAGTGTCGCAGTTACCATCCTCTGTCAAAACGCTTAAACTTCCGCGTCTGCTTGATTCTAGTGTTCCCGACCTGTAAATCGCATTTCGGGCTCATCCTTTTACTGATGACCATGCATTATGTCTTCTTGGAGTTTATGCTTAGTCCTTTCTTCTCTCTCTCCGTCGCTACCTTCTGTAGGAGATTTTGTAGTTTCATTTCCATGTCTGCTATCAGTACTGTGCCATCTGCGTATCTTATGTTGTAAAGATTGTGGCCGCCAATGGTAAATCCTTTTCTCTTTTCATTCTCTCAGAATTGCCTCGGTTGAACAGGTCGGGCGAGAAGACGCATCCTTGCCTTACGCCCATTACAAAGTAGAATAGAGATATGCATATCCAGACACATGAACGTACTTATAGTGTCATATTAATGCGTACTAAAAGTCATTCTGATGAAGTCAAATTCTTCTTCTTCTTCTATATACAGTGGCCCTTCATAGAATTGGCGATCATAGCTCTCCACAATTTCATGTTCTTTGTAGCTCTTAATAAATTCTGTCTTTTTGTTATCTCTTAAAATTTGTTCCGCTATCCATTTACTCAGGCTTGCTAAATATATTATCTATTGTTTTTCTTTACCCCTCTTGCCTACAGTCATGCGAGTATCAAATTTCCCAAGCCCTCTTTCCTCATTCATCATGTGCCCTAAGATTTTCCATTGTCACCTTATGACCTTATATATCTTCTTCTTTTATATGGACGATCATGACTCCAAAATTTCCTGTCTTTTGTAGCACTTAATAAATTTGGACTTTTCGTTATTTCTCCTAAACCCTGTTCGCCATCCACTCAAGCTCACCAGATAGGTTACGCGTTGTCTTCCTTCTATCCATCTGGACTTCAATCCGACCTGTGAGTATCAAATTTTCCCAGCTCTCTTTCCTCATTACGTGTCCTAGAAATGTCAATTCTCTCTTTCTGATGCTAAGTATAAATGTCCCTTTTATTTCCATTTTCTGTAAAACTTCATCATTGCTCACATGTTCGTTCCATGGTATTCTCAGGATTTTCGTATTGAACCGCATTTCTGTTGCTTCAAGTTTCTTCTTCATCTGCGAGGAGATTTTCCAGCAGTCGTATAGGAGACTAGATATCACGTAACAATTCAGTACTCTTTTTTGTTTCTACTTTCCTCCAAACTATTCACACGTACACTCATATATACACACATATTGACACATACATAGGTACGCATTCACATACATAAGCATACACAGCGAATTTAAAAAAAAAAACATCGCATGTCCCTTAATGAAATAAGCGGTCATGACTCTCCACAGAATCCTTTTCTCTATTATATGTGAATTGTAATACATTCTTGGGAAAGATAGCGAAGTAGTTTCACGTTGTTTTCCTCACGTTTTCAGAGTTTGTTTTCCTTTAGACTTGTTCACACCCAACTTTAGTCTATCCTGCTATTTAACCTCTAACGGGTGGGGGTGTTAGAAAAGACAGACTCATGCTGACGCGAAGGTGATTTGTACGAGAGTAAGCCCAAAAGACTAGCCTGAAACTTGTTTTCGTCGATTAAACTTTTCGCGCCAATATCTGTTATGCTATCATTGCAACCTACACGCTGGATACAGTGATAAAATTATTATTCGTTTTCTATGGGTTATCAACCCTTTGTAGGTTATTTAAAGCCAGAAAATATTTTTAGCATGTAAGAATTTTTTTTTGAGATAATAATGATTTAGTGATACAAGTTTTATTAATTAACCCATAGCTGCGGGAGAAAAGGTGGATTCATGCCTTTTTTAAAGGCTCGTGTGTGAATATAACGACCCTAACTGGAATTGGAACTCGGATCTCTGATTAACAATTCCAAGCTGTGTTATCCATTACACGACGAGCATCTGGTATTCCAATATGGAAATTTAGGATAATGATCTTCATTAGTTCAGTATTTAAAATCAAGTCTCACATCTCCACATGCCTTTTAGAGTATTTGTGGGAACAGAATTGCTGTCTATGATGAATTTAGACAGGAAAACAAAATATCAATGATAATTTTCAATGTGGTTTTTAAAATATTTCCATGGAAAGTGTTCAGATGAACTAGGAGTAGATTGGCTCGCCTATCGTCCGGTTCACACCCTCCCCAGTCTTCTAAACAGGAGTAGAGGTTTATCCTTTGTTTGCTGTTTAGGATTGCGCTTCCGATTCCTTCAGCTCTGTACTTCTGACATCTCTGCTTGAAATTTGAAATTTGATTCAGTAATTATTAATATTTTTCCTTTATCAATATGTGTAGATAGGCTTGCCTATCGTCCGGTTCAAAAACTTCCCCGATTTTTTTTTAACAGGAGTAAAGGTTTATCTTTTGATTCCTGCTTCGGATTGGGTAAGGGTCTCTTCAAAAGTTTTCTGATTCTCCTTTATTTCAAGTAGTCCCTTGCGTCTAAGTGGCATTATCTTCTTGTTCAGGGTGTACTGAGTAAAAGAAAATACATTCCTTAGTTCCAGCAGCTCTAAGCTTCATGGCTAGAATCCAGCATGCCACGCATATTGTAGCGATCCACCCATATTCTCTTCCTTTGGGGGGATGTAAGTTCTACTCGCGCAGTTTCTTCCCACGTACAACTGCTTTGCGGAACCGTCTCTCAAAAGTATGCTTTCTCGATCTCAACAATTTTAAGAAGTTCAAGTCTAGAGTTAACCCATATGTCCCCCACATATCACCATAAACTTTGCCTCTTACTCTGTAACCCTCTACCTCGAGTGGATATTGAACTTGTTAAGCTTGCATTGATTGGGAAAACATCGTCTTGGCAGTCGGTTTCACAGAGCTGTGGTTCATGGGAAGAAACTGTTCGAGTAAAACTTACTTTTCACCGATGGAATATGGATAGGATGTGGATGGTTTGCTACTCTGTAAGTGGCATGGTGGGTCCTAACCGTGATGGTTAGACCGGCGGAACCAAGGAATGTAGTCCGTCCGAGCACTTTCCATGGAACTAGCCATAGAGCAGTAAGAGGATTGCCACATCCCGCCTATGAGAGAGAATTTGCAGCTCGAATAATAATTTGTCACCCACAATGACGCGTAGGCGCTTTTGAACTCTATCAAAACTGAAAAGTGAGGACTGGGAAACTCCCGTCCAAATATGGCAACAGTACTCTATTTTAGGCCTGGTTTGTCTCTTGTAAAGATAGAGTGTAGATCGAGGAGTTAGCTACAGGGAAGCGATCATTTTTTTCTGCAGTTTAACGATAGATTGTATGTACGACTTCCACTTGAGGCCAGGGGTGAGTATAAGGCCTAAGAGTCTCTCGGAAATTCCCCAAAGTGACATACATTCATCGTGACAAGTGGTAGTTCGTGGTCCCATCAGTGATGATGGAATGTAACTAGTTTGTTTTTTTTTGA
The DNA here is from genome assembly GCA_963932145.1 of Acanthosepion lycidas. NCBI lineage: Eukaryota > Metazoa > Mollusca > Cephalopoda > Sepiida > Sepiidae > Acanthosepion > Acanthosepion lycidas. Next base: position 60,951,762 of record OZ010602.1, on the reverse strand, counting down.
AAAGTCAACAGCTCTTTAGCGCAATGGGGTAGACTGGGCTCTATAACTATGTATGCAGCCAATGGGGTCATGAAACGCCAGACGGCCTCCTAGACTGAAGTCAACGGCCAGGGCAGAGGCATTCCTTTATAGAATCGACGGCCACGCGTCGGTGACAAAAGGGGAACCTTCAATTTCGAGGACATAGGTTGTGGTTTGAGCTGGAGAGGAATGGGCGCCAGCTATGTATATTTGTCCAAGGTACGCTACGCATGGATGAATTCTTCTCCAGATTTCAAGATGTGTGGGGCGAACTGGTCCGGTGCTCGGCTGCTCAGCGATTCTACGACCGCATCCAGTCGTGGGAGTCAGGGATTATGCGTACTTTCTTCCACAATTCCCTGATCGGGGTTTGGCAAGTCTGATTCGAGTCGCTGGACATTGCTTTGTGAACGTTACTATCTGATCAACATTTGCTTTTTTTTTCTACCTACATTTATATATGTTATAAATTAAACGAAGGACAACTGGACATTAAAGGATGACAAATTTACGCAGATTTTGACGTTATTCTGGGGTCATTTTTTTTTCTTCTTGTTACCAAAATCCGTCAATTTGTTTTCTAATTCTAATTCTCGGAAAAAATACTATATAAAAGTCACTATTTTTTTTTTCATTTATAATGTTAAAATTCTCACAAACTTTTTAAGAAGAAAACTCTCAAGTTGATGTTAAAAAGTGACGCAAAACATTGTAGCTCTATTATGACATGTCTCTAAATACGTTGTATTTATTTAAATTCTTTATACTTGAATAGTTTTACCTACGTTGCATATGATATACATTATTGTACCTAATTAGGTTACGTTAAAATATGTATTTTATATGAATACTATCTTAAGATGTAGTAGAGAAGTGTGTGTCATACCGGGTGGATAGCACGAGACTTTTGCAGCGGCCCTCCTTGCTATAACATCTGTATAATGTAATCTGCTTAGCAGAATCCAGCATACGCTTTCTGAAATTTTTAGGTGGGAGGGTTGATTAGACTCATGCATCAGCTCTGATGAAAATAATGGTTTGGTTTCGTTTGGTTTGGTTTACGGCATATCAATCACAATGGGTGGGTACTTCGACGTGGTGTAATTGTTAAAAAGCTTGTCTTGCTAGATCAATTACGACTGAGTAGTGAGTTTGATCCTCATTGGGTACCCCATAATTTCGGCCTTGTGCCACATCTAAGTTGGGCTTAGAAAATCACTTTAGGGCACCGCGAGGCGGTGTAATGGTTAGCAAGCTTGTCTCGCTAGAACAATTACGACTGAGTAGTGAGTTCGATCCTTATTGGGTACCCCATAATTTCGGCCTTGTGCCACATTTAAGCTGGATTTGAAAATCGCTTTACGGCACCTCGAGGCGGTGTAATGGTTAGCAAGCTTGTCTCGCTAGAACAATTTCAACTGTCGTCAGTTCGATCCTCACTGGGTGCCCCATACTTTCGGCCTTGTGCCACAGCTACGCTTGGAAAATCACTATCAACCACAATGGGTTATTTAATGCCAACAAAATTTTTATTGTTGGTAATATTTTTTTTTCAAACATGTGTTGCTACTAATATTTTTCCTTCAAAAAATCTATTTCTGGTAACGTATTATTTCCAAAAATATATAAGTTGGTAATATTTTTTTTTCAAAAAAGTATTGCTGGTAATAAATTTTCTTCAAAATATTTATTGCTGGTAATAAATTTTCTTCAAAATATTTATTGCTGGTAACATTTTTTTTAGAAAGTATTTCTGGTATTAAGACCTATTTTTACACTTTCATAGTGTTTTGACCCCAGTTTGGCGGTTAACTATTTACCCATAGCTGGGACCCTAACAGGTGCTACCACCCCGGGTCAAGGTGGATCTGGGAACAACAGTAATTAAGAGGTGGTTCCACGCTCCTCAAAACCTCCTTGCTGTTGGACTTAGTTTATCGTTTTAACCAGGACGCTGATGCATTTTATCGTCATACCCAGAACTGGAAAATGATGTTGATGATGATAATGATGATGGTGATGATAGAAATAATCTTTTTTTTTTTTTTTTTTTTCAAACGGGAGGACTGCAAACACACCTTTTAAGTGAATCGGTGCGACAAAATAATTCCCCTGTTGCCGTTATTAGATTATATTGACGTGATCGAATGAATAAAGCCTTTGATCGACGATTAGCAGTAAAGATGGACTTGAGTAATCTAATCAAATATTTACGGCTATCCATCGGACAACTGATTTACACGTTCACCAGATCAATGTCAACTCGATGTGTTTAACTCGTGTTAAATCAGCGGAGGGACATGCAAAATTAATAATTCTATTAAATTAACGAATTTTCTGCTACTTTACAATTTTATACATGCAGCAGCGTGGAGAGTAAGACGTCGTATTAAAAGCGAAGTTAACCATTCAACTTGAAAATGCCATCATCTAATGAATTAATCGAGAATCGGGTGTTTCTTCTTTTATGTCCCTTCAAGACGTGGGCGATCATGGCTCTCCACAACTTCCTATCCTTTGTAACTTTTAGCTTTTTTTTTTACTGTCCTTCTCATTCCGTGTTCTGCCATCCATTCACACAAACTCCTTAGATAGGTAAATCAATATTTTCCTGGCTCCCTTTTGCCTTCAGTATTTCTCGTGTCTGATTCTTCAAGTCTTCATGTTTCCAAGAAATTTCAGTTCTTTCTCTGTTTCTAAGTATGACTTGTTTTCGTTCCTATTTTCTTTAAAACTTCTTCGTTGCTTACGTGCTCCCTCCAGGGTACTCTCAGTATGTACAACGTCTATGTTTTCTCAAGTCTCCTCTTCATCTGAGATGAAATTGCCCATCATTCACGATTATATAGGTGGCTGGTTATTACATAGCAATTAAACACTCTTTTCTTTGTTTCTAGCGAACTTTCCTTGTCTTTATTTTATTTTTATTTTTTTAGATTTTCGCTATTGAAATGTGTCTTCGGATTTCGGTGCCATGTTGAATAATAAACGCACAATCTAAGCGTGCTACTAGAATGGTAACTAGTCTTCACGTTTCACTATTGAATAAGCTAGCAACTTCTTTGAAATATGTGATCAACGAGGAAAAACTTAGGAAAACAGGAACAGCGAGGAAACGTATAATTACAATAAAAAGGAGTTTATATTCCTAGGACAGGTAACGAGGAAAGTAAGCTCGGTGAATCTAATACTTACAGGACATATTGGAAGCATGTTAAGAAGAGGAAAACAGAGCGTAACCTACTTAACGAGTTTGCGTGAATGCATGAAAGAACAGGGACAACCATGGATACTAAAAATTTATTAGAGCAAATGATAGGAAGTTGTGGAGAGTCATGATTGCCCAGCTTCTGATCAGAACAAGCACACACAGCACGACAACGACGAAGAAGAAAAAAAAGAAGGGAAAAGAGGGGAAGAAGGAGAATAATAATAATAATAATAATAATAATAATAATAATAATAATAATAATCCAGAAACTATGGCAAAATAAACAGCTTCACGGTCAATACTCTGTCCGTACCAAACAAGCTGATGTAGACAAACCCCGTACCCATCAGGGGCTACGTAGTGCAGGGTTGAAAGCTGAAACTGAAGGTTCTATTCTTGCTGCAAAGGAGCAATGCTTGCTAATTAGAAATTATCAAGCACACATACTGAAAATTGTGTTAGTCCAAAATGCAGATTCTGTGATAAATATCCAGAAACAATTTACGATATTGTATTGGCACCAGCTGAATATAAGTCACAGTATGACAGTGTAGGCTAATATCTGTACTGGAAAATCTGCAACTTTTGCAGAAAGGAAACTGCAAGAAAATTAGTATGAACACTACTCAGACCAGGTTACGGAGATAGATCGATAACAATTTTATGGGACTTTACACGCAGACAAAAGAATCAAAGCTAATCACTAAGACATTATGATTAGAGATCGCAAAAATATAAATACCTACTTATTAATATGACAGCTCCTGCCGACTGCAATATATCTTCGAAGATCATCAAAAAGCTATCAAAATAAAAGGATCCTGAAATGGAAATCTCAAAAATGTGGCACATGAGAAAAATCAACAATTCCAGTTGTAGTTGGAGCCCTCGGGTTGATTGGAAAACATATCAATAGACTCACTGAAGAGATTCCTGGTAGCACAGGCCTTAAAGAAATACAAAAAAAAAATTGTTTTCACGAGTACAGCCCACACCTTAAGAAGGACTTTATCTATGTAAAATCTGTGGGTTCTTAGATTGTTTTATTTTTATCTAGAAATGTTCAGAGAAAATGTCATTTCTAACCTTTGATCTCCGTTTGGGACCTGCAAGGAAATGAGTATATAAAAGAAATCAAAAGAAATAATAATAATAATAATAATAATAATAATAATAATAATAATAATAATAATAATACAAGGACCGTGAAATCGAAATGCAAGTAAAATATGTGTAATCTTAAGTGCTTTTTCCTCAAAAACAGCTCAGTAGGAAATGTTATGATTAGATCTCTGTTGGGACTCGGAAAGAAATGCATAGACAGCAGAAATCAAAGGAAATAATAATAATAATAATATTAATAATAATAATAATATTAATAATAATAATAATAATATTAATAATAATAATAATATTAATAATAATAATAATATTATTAATAATAATAATAATATTAATAATAATAATAATAATAATATTAATAATAATAATAATAATATTAATGATAATAATAATAATATTAATAATAATAATATTATTAATAATAATAATATTAATATTAATATTAATAATAATATTAATAATAATAAAAATATTAATAATAATAATAATAATAATAATAATAATAATAATAATAATAATAATAATAATAATAATAATAATAATAATAATAATAATGATGATGATGATGCTGCAGGTGCTGGGCTCTGTCATGATATTTTTCGGATAACTACACGTGTTTGACAACTTTCTTATTCGTCATATCTTTTGATGGGCTCTGATCTCTCAGTCAACACCCCACCACCAAAAAAGTACTCACGACTTCACAGAATTAAAGTTAAGTTTTTTTTTTCTTTCATTCTTTTTCCCTGAGCGCTTGTCCAGCGTTGATATTCAACAGATTCAAAGATCATCAGTTTGCATCGTTAAAATCTCTCTCCCGTGATGACAACTGATACGATTTCTTTTTTTTTTTTGTCAAAACAGGCGGTGGATTGACGAGTTGTTTCTTGTCGAAAACCTTGAGACCTGCTTGCTGAATCTTGGTGGACAATCAAGAAAGAAATCTATGACAAAAATGTTTGAAATCAGAAACATTGTGTATATATATATATATATATATATATATATATATATATATATATATATATATATATATATATATTTGGTAAAACATTTTCATATAATTGTTACCGTGGGAAAACAAAATGTGATTTTTATTAGTGTTAATATTTCCCCAATCAAAACCGAAATTTAAGCGAACGCAAAAAGCGAAGCAAAAAAAAAAAAAAAAAAGAAAAAAGAAAAAGTTTATTAATATTGAATATTCACATCAAAAGTGCCTGCTCGGCTACACTGGAGAATAAGTGACAGCAAGTCTCCTCCTTATTGCAGCATTCTCCTCAATATTCTAATCTTTTCAGCAACGTTGCCGTTTAGATGTTCTTGACATCCAGTTATGGCTTCATCTTTCCTAGGCTCTTAGGAACGATTCCTAATGATCCGTAAACAATTGGCACAACTGTCACTCTCATATTTATAACTCTGTTCTCCGGCAAGGTCAAGATGTCGTTCACTTTCTTTCAGATTCATTTTTGTAGTCTGATGGAACAGTGAAATCCGCTGTTATATTATTACTATTATAATTACACTTAGAGAAGAGAACAATTTAAGAAAAGAAAAAGAAAAGAAAGGCAGTATTTGACAATGTTCAACAATATTTCGACAGTATGTTTGTCTTCTTTAACTTAAGTTTACAAATTGTATACAAGTATAAAAATATAATAAAAAATCTAGAAAAAATATAAGTCTTTGTACAAATGTCGCTTTTCTTGAGGAAACGGTTGTACTGGTAATCAATGCGTCAAATCGTGCAGTGTGAATTGTGAAATTGAAACGTGATGGTGATCGTGCTCAATTTGAAATTAGTTGATTGGATACTAAGAGGAATTAATCAAATTAACGGCTTAGTATAAATCTTATGGGACTCTCCTGTCATTCTGTTAATTCCCCTGGCCGGGAAGTTAGTAGTTTGTATACGTAACTATCCTTCAGTACAACTTCCATGTTCTGAAGAAATCGTGATTGTTCTTTTTGGATTTGTGATAGAAATGACTTGACTCATGTTGTTTCGTAACGAACATCGTTTTCTCATTCCATTATTGTTTTCTGGACTACAACGATCCCAAACTCCAATGTTGTTTTGAGTGTAAACACTTGCATTTGTTAAAATTTGTCTGATATGTTTTATTTCACTTAAAAAAATGTAAAGCCTGTTGAGAAAAATCTCTTTAAAACGCGGTAATTTTTTGCGCAATGTCTCCATAGCTATCGTGCAGTATTTTCGAAATCCCAGCAAAACTAGCATGAAATCCACTCTGTTATATTAGTATTAATATTATTACAGGTTGAGAACTCTTTATCCGAAATTCTTGTGATCGGAGTCAGCTTTCAATTTTTTTTTTTTGTATTTTGGAATACGTGCTATTTAATTAGTATATAGCATCTATAAAATGGGACAGCTTAGGAATGGAATCTAAGCATAAACACTATATCACTTTACATTTCATAATACAGATGATACATATAGCCTGATGGTAGTTTTATATGAATAATATATAACCCTAAAAGCAGTTTTATATAACATTTAATAAATGTTGTGTACCTACAGATACACATAATGACGCTAGTTATGAAATGCTCACACGTATTTTTAAGTGGTGAAATTAAGAATTCACGTAAAAATAATGCTTCATACTTTCTCTGTGTGTAAAAAACAACATGATCACTACTTACAAAAATATATATAAATGCAAGACTTTTTGACATTTTGAATAATATCTTTATTGAGCACGAAACACTTGGTAAGTAACCCACAAACTCAAGTGTTGCTGTGACGATCGCTAACAAAATAATGGCATAAACGTAGGCTACGTACCTGGGCTATCTGAAATTTTCCATTTGTGGCAAATCATGTCAGCACCAGAAAAAACTTTCGGATTTTAGAGTTCATCTCATTTTGGAATTTCGGATAAAGGATACGCGATATGTTTTATTATTATTATTATTATTATTATTATTATTATTATTATTATTATTATTATTATTTTCTTTGATTTCTGGCGTTTTACACATTTCTTTCCGGGTCCCGCCCAGGGACCTAAGGTTAGAAATGGCATCATGACACTTTCCACTGGCAAAAAAAAAAAAAAAAAAAAAAAAAAAATTACATAGTTCTTCGTAAAGTGTGGGCTGTACTTGTCAGAACAATTTTTGTATCTCTTTGAGGCATGGACTTCCAGGAATCCCTTCAATTAGTCTACTGGAATCTTTTCCAACCAGTCCTAGGGCTCCAACTACAACAGGGATTGTTGATGTTCCCATATGCCACATTTTCGAGATTTCTATTTCAAGGTCCTTGTATTTTGACAGCTTTTTTTTTATTTTTATTGTTATTATTATTATTGTTGTTGTTGTTGTTATTGTTGTTGTTGTTGTTGTTGTTGGTGGTGGTGGTGGTGGCAGTAGTAGTCGCAGTAGTACTACTAGTAGTAGTCGCGCATTTGCGTCTTCGCACTGATGGATATAGTGGTGCATTGACTGATAATAAGTCTCCTTAAATCTCCATCACCTTCCTTTTGGATTTTTATTTCACACGCATTTTCTTTGAAATTACATAAACATATGATAGAAGATAGCATCTCTATAAATTTTCCTTGGTCACATCGATTTGTGTCTTCAAGTTGTCTCGTTTAGTAGGACACTTGAAGAGAAAACGAAAGAACCCATTTTAAAATTTCTATTTTAAAATGGGTTATTTCGTTTTATCCTCAAGTGTCCTACTAAAGACCTGTATATGAGCGGCTTTATTATTTAATGGAAAGCCAACCGTTTGAGAAATCTTGTTTTGTTTTCAACTTGAGAAGCCGCGACCGTTCTGATAAATGAGACAAGCGGCCTCACACGTCGCTCATGACATTGAAAAGATAAGAAAAACTCTGTTTCTATTTGTGTACTTAAAATCATTACTTTGCTGATACAGTAACCATTCTACCAAAATATAAATGCATAAAATATTGTGTTTTCTTTCCACTTTTGATAACTGCTCCTGGGAACATTGAATTTGCTTGAAACTTGATATGTCCCGGAAAGGGATATATTTGAACGAAGTAGCTAAGTGGTCTTGGCTACTATAACCAAGTAGAATACGGTAGCAGTAATCGACTTGTATGCGCCGTAGTCGCAGGTAAGAAGTGTAGACCAATGGCGTAGTCCAATGGGCGTCGTTATAGACTTAGCTCTCAGACTAAGGCTCTCTCTGACTCTCCTACACGTCCGTCGATATTTATGACGGACAACAGCCAATTATAGTCCAGTGAGGGGGAACACAGGTGTACACATATTCCATTATATCAAAACTTTAACCGAAAATTAACAAAGTTGATCTTCTATGTGCCTTCTGGACTTCAGAACGTTGGCGATCATGGCTCTCCACAATTTCCTGTTTTTGTAGCTCTTAGTAAATTTTGTCTTTTGTCCATCTCTCCTAAAACTTGCTTCGCCATCCATTTACTCAAGCTCGATAATTAGGTTATGCGTTGCTTTTCTCCCTTCTCTATTTCCTTTAATCTGTCCTGTGAGTATCAGATTTCCATGCCTCCTTTCCTCATTATGTGCTCTAGAAATTTCAACTGTTTCTTTCTAATGTTAAGTATAAGTGTACTTTTTGTTTCCATTTCCTCTAATACTTCATCGTTTCTCACATGCTCAGTCTATGGTATTCTCTGCGTCATTCTGTAATACCATATTTCTGTTGACTCAAGTCTCTTCGTCATCTGTGAAGAGATTGTCCTGTATTCATTGCCATATAGGAGGACTGATATTACATATCTGTTCAATACTCTTTTCTTTGTTTCTAGGGATATTTATCTTAATATTTTACTTAGCTTTTGGAAAGCATATTTTGCTATCCCAATGCTTCTTCAGTGACCCAGGATGCAAAGACGATTAATCAGTGTACTGGCTTTGTTTTATATGCAAACGGATTCCCTTAGATCTTGATGCACATAGGTTTATAACTGTACTCTCTTGACCCAGGATGCAATGAAGATTAATCATTGTATTCAATTGGTTCAAGATGCAAAAATCTCAATCAGTGTGCTTATTTAGTTTAAGATGTAAATAGGCTCAATCACTGTACTCATTTGGCCCAGGATGGCAATAAGCCCAATCGCTGTATTATATTAGGTAAAGACGAAAAGATGCTCAAACATTGTCACTTCTGGCTATCTGACTGGAGGAAATGTAACAGAAGAAACATAGCCACCACTTCGAGGTATATCTTATCAATCGTGTCTAGCACCTCTGTGTAAGGTAGTGGGACATGGTTTACGTTGATCACATTTCCCATGGCCCCCATAAAGGACGAGAACTTGGTAGGCATCAACATGAATAACACTAATAGTTGCTCGCAAAGCTATCTATTATTCCTTCTTTTCGTCTGATTGGTTTTAAGAAGAGATCTATCTCTGCGTTGTGCTAATTGGTGTCTAGTGTCATGAGTAAGGCGTGCAATTATATTCCCATCTGTCAGATTGGAAGCTACATATATACAGGTTCAAATGAGGTACCCTCGTGGCAGTGTAATGGTTAGAAAACTTGTCTCGCTAGAACTATTACGGCTTAGTAGTGAGCCCGATCGTCAGTGTGTCCCATACTTTCGCACTTGTGTCACATCTAAGCTACGCTTAGAAAATCACTCTATACGTGTTCAAATAAGTATGTTTCCTTTCTTAATCAGTAATAAACAGTGTCACCAGCGTATATTTTGTTATTAAGATTATGGTGCAATTTCTAGAATACTGTGATCTGAGTTCAAGTCTTAGAAGAACTTTGGCTTATACAATTATTTTTTTGTTGTTTTGGAAAAGGAGAAATCGTCACATTGTGACAGCCCGACGCCTGGTTGACGCGTCATATTTGCAACAGTTTGTAATTGTGATGATTTGAGAAACAATGGTGTCGATTGCTAAAAAATATTTGTTTATATTGAAATGTTGTCATATTTCGTTGAAAACTATTAGGTTGGTGCAAAAATAATGACGTAATAATGTCGTTTTTTGACGTATTTTTTTAACGTCAAAAAACGACATTATTACGTCATTATTTTTGCACCAACCTAATATCTATCTATCTATCTATCTATCTAGTGCAAAAATAATGACGTAATAATGTCGTTTTTTGACGTATTTTTTAACGTCAAAAAACGACATTATTACGTCATTATTTTTGCACCAACCTAATATCAACTTTTTCTTTTCAGAAAAAAAACAAAAAAACAAATATGTTCATGTTTTCAGTTTTGGACACTATACATTTTAAAACTGTTTTTAATATCCTTCATTCATTTCCTTCATGTAAATTTATCCTAATGTAAAAAAAAAAAAAGAATATTTGAAACTATTTATTGCAAAATCTGTAAAATTGAAATTGTTAAAATATATTTAAGCATTTCTTTTTCTGATATCAGACGTTACTATCAAGGCGTGAAAAGCCATATTTTGTCCACTTCAATACACACGCTATCGAATTTATGACCGGCTTTCATTTTCAATACGCAAAATTCTTTTTGCATTTCTATCGAGTTTATTGTAAAATTATTTCTACTATCTGCTCCGATTTTAGAAAACATCCCTGCTCACAATGGAAATAGGGCAAAAGATTTGGCTTTTTACGAATCTGTTTTAGATTTAAATGAGAGTAGTTTAACAAGTTGGCCTAGGGAAAGCTAGATACAATATGAGATATTTCGAGTTTTTTTTTTACGTTTTTGTGTATAACGCCTTCTTAAAATTCCCCAAGTCTTTTAGAGTCCTTGTTCGGGAATTTAACTAACCAATTCGGATGTCCATCAGAACGTCCCATCTATCACCATTGGGTATTCGGTTGCGGTATTTATTAGTTAAATATAAGGCGCTACTCCATGTGTCTCCTCAGTTTCCATCTGACTGGGAATTTAGGTCTCGCTTATTGTCCGGGCAGAAGGTTTTTTTTGCATGGCACCATTGCAGTTGAATGATATAAATCTGGTCCGTTTGATTCTGTCATTGACCCCATCCAACATCCTACTGCTGATGTATTCACCGTAACTTTGGCTTTTTGAATCATTTCACTCCAAGCAAGGCGATAAAGCCACAAGGACGCAAGGATTTACTCAGAGTGAAAGAATCTGAAAAAAAAAAAAAAATTAAGGAAAGAAGACAAAAAAAAAACAGCATTCAAAGAGACAGAATGTGTCGATTGACATTGCATTTAAATTATTGAAGACCAAATCCGACTGGAATGCAAGAATACGGATGAGAGTTCCACAAGTGAGAAGTGCAAGAGAAGAAACTCTTAGCATAGAACTTACGGTTGCCTCTCACAATTTCAACTATAAAATGATGAGAACTTGTCGCCAATTTGCGTTTGAAATTCGTAAAATCAAGGCGTCAACAAGGAAGCTTCTTCCTGTTGTTATGCTTTCACAGAGGGCAATCAATTACTTGGTCCTTGAGCTATTCCGATTTAAATAAAATGGGGTAACCCTGACAGAACAGCTAGGTATAGCTAGCCATTCATATACCTGTATACTAACGCAATTAGGCAATCCCTATTGCAGATGCTTGCTCAGGCGGATTGGTATTTATTCAACACTCACAGAGTCCACTTGTGGTTTATGCTGCAGCATCGCTGAGCAAACCATAGGTACAGTTTCTGGGAAAGAACGTGTAATCTAGCGTGATCAACAATTTGAACAAGTCCAGAACACTCGGTCACGATGACTTGTGACTTCATGCTAGCACAACAAGGGTTCCGTCTACTGTTTCACTCACAAGACAAGAGTCAACCCGTGGTATGGTTTTCAGGCACAGTCCAAAGGTGCCGCATACTAGGATCGACCCCTCCAGTCCGATAACATCAGGACGTCTCCTTCCTGACAAATCAACCATCGTGAGATTCGAATCTGGGTCTTATGGTCAGAATACGAAAGTCGGCCTCGTGCCCATATGGAACTGCTAGGTAATCTTGACATATTTGAGTAAGGATATTAGAAAACCCAGAACATTTACTGACAGCTAATCGCCTACATACCGATAGAAAATGAATTCAGTAATGAATTGCAAGGGTCGTAACCAGTGGATATCCGAAAAGTCGAATAAAAACAGTTGTCTCCGCCGACTTATTAGGCACAACAGAATGTTCTCCTTCATTGATTCTCTGTGCTGTGAATTAATACTTTGTTTTATTTCCTCTTGCAAATAAGAAAAGGAGAGGAAAATTTACTGAACTTTTACGTGACATCTGTCCTTCTTTACGGCAGTAAAAGGTTGGACGGTGTCCTCAAAGACGAAGAAGATGCGGTTCTACAGAAGGATGCTAAGGATATCATGGATCGAGCGTATGAGCAACGATAAAATCTTAGAGAGGTTGCAAACAAGGAGGAGACATACACTTGATATCAGGAAGAGGCAGCTGAATTTTTTGGAGTACATAATAAGGAAGGAGGGCCTGGAGAATCTGATACTCACGGGTCGAATAGAAGAAAAGAGAGACAAGGGAAAACAATGCGTGACATACCTGGCAGACTTAAGCAAGTGGATGATAGAACGTGGTCTGGGGAGGAAGCAGAGGGAAGGAACTTGTTGACATCGCCGACCTACTGAAAGGACATGACACATAAAAAGAAAGAATTCTCTCCACCTCCTCAACGCCACCATGGTAGGCTTGTTACAAGATCAGAATTAACGTGGATCCCCTTCAGGTGGTGCTAGAAATAGACATAATCTATAATAAAATCTATATTATATAATCGGTATTTATTAATCCACCCACGAGGATTAAATGTGGCACAAGGCCGGTTTAATGTGGGTAACCCGCGAGCCCGTAGGCTCGGCCAAAAATATGACCTTTGAACCCGCCTAGACGGGTTCAGGTCCTGTCTACCTCCCCGAAGGAAACCTTGCCCTTCGGCAAAGCTTCCTCCGAGTTCCTCTCTGCATTAGAGAGTTCGACAGAAGCCAGCCCGGATGATCACAAAGCACAGATACTGCACTTTGATCTTAAACGGGCCGGTAAAGCCAAAGAAGAATCTGCATCTTGATCTCAGTTAATTTCCCGCCACCTTATTGTAGCTTCCCTGTGCCTTTTTTTTATAAATATTTTCATGGTTATAAACTTTCCTCTATGCGACCTAGTCTTTTTGAATTTGAACGCAGTACTAGATTGGCGTCAAGGTCTCATCATCTTACAGTTGATATAGCTAGATATAAGTTCTATGCTAACAGTTTCTTCTCTTGCACTTGTCGCTTCTCCAAGCTTCTTACTTTCCAGTCAACTTCGATCTTCAAAGATTTTAAAAGCAATATAAATCATTATCTTCTGTCTTCTTAATTCTTTTTCGTTTATTGTCTCCTCTCCTTAATAATATTTCCTTTTACTCATATTCTCTCACACTCAGTAACCCTTTGTATCTTAATAGCTTTATTGCCTTATTTAAGCTGAAATGATTAAAAATGTTATGCGTTGTTTTCCTTTTACCCTTTCATATGTTCTGTGAGTATCGAATTCTCCAAGCTCTCTTTCCTCGTTATATGCCCTAGAGATTTCTACTGTCTCTGTTGTTAAGTATAATTTTTCTTTGTCTTTTCCTAACAGAAACCAAACCATTCACGGAACCTATTAGTCCCAAGAGGCATTTTTAAATTCCTAGGGACACCATATGTACTGTAGTAATAATAGTAGTGGTGTGTCTTGGACTAACATTCTGACTGGGCCCACCCTTTTCCAGCCTGGTTTTAATTCAAGTCTTTCCTCCTAGACTGGTTACCATCCAAAGCTTTAGAGTCTGTCCTGCTATTTAACCCGTTGCTTTCCCAGTGTTATTAGCACGTCACTAGCATTATCAGTACGATTAACTAGCATCAATTATTAATTCTCTGAGCTTAAATCTTCAGAAATCGTAAAACCTATCGAAGGAAAGAGGGACAGAGGCAAGCAATTGATCACCTTACCTAACGAGCGTTTTTCAATACTTGGGACTAGGGGAGATAGCAAATAGGCAAACAGGTAGTTGTAGAGAGCCATGATCGCCCACGGTACACAGAAGAAAAAGATAAAATGTTCCTGGGGTCTGTAGTAACGAATTAGTCGAATTATGGGAGCGTTCTTACCTTTCCCTCCTCAGCTCCGCTTGCTATGGATGGTGTCTAACCGGAACACTCCTACACAAAAAAACGGGTGTTGCTTGGCATGTTAATCATGAATACCTGTTAGTTTCTAATGCACACGTTATCAATGTCTGTAGAAAATTATTACACTTGCAATATTTTTATTGTTCATTCAGATTTAATTATATGCTTGAAAAAACAACTGGGTTTCTCTTTGGTCATAACACTTTTTCCTGTTCAGAATGGTGGCTGGAGAACGACTGAATTGGTGCGTGTAGATTTCATTGTTTAAGACGGGGTTCGTTTTGACAAGAATTAATAGCTGGAATGAAATGTGGGAGACAAACATACTTTGAACGGAATGCATACACATATAAAGAATATGACAAGCAAAAATCGAAAAATGTTTGTTTATGTACAAATGCATCGAATTATGATAGATTATGATATATGATGTATATTATGTATATTATGTACAAATATTAGGTTGGTGCAAAAATAATGACGTAATAATGTCGTTTTTTGACGTTAAAAATACGTCAAAAAACGACATTATTACGTCATTGTTTTTGCACCAAACATCGGATTATGATAGATTATGATATATGATTTATAATTATGATGGATTATGTACAAATACATCGGCACACCTGTCTAAAATGGCTATGTATTCTACCGTGAATCAAGGTGGCACTCTCTGGCCCTCTGTTGGTCGTTACTTTAAGAAGTAATGGGGACAAAGGAACAAATTTGAAATTGGTAAATTTTTCCTTTACACTGAAACAGACATTAAACACTATCTTATCTTCTCTCTGTCTTCCTTTTTCCCATTGAAATCAAGTAGCATCTCCGATATGTTTTTTCCAAATTTCTACGTGATCAAAATGTAATAGTCCCTTTATTGTTGAGGTATTGGCAGGAGAGGTTAAATACTTCTATCTTCCCTTCTTTCTTTCTTTTTTCCCACTGAACTTAAGTAGCGTTTCTGATATATCTTTTGCGTCTTTCCACGCGATGAAAACAGAATAGTCCATTATTCGTGACATATTGTCAGGAGAGGTTAAATACTTCTATCTTTCTTTCTTTACCTACCTACCTGTAACGGCATTCACCCGGGATGGGTTGAACCGGCTCCAATATTGGAGTTTCATGGGAATTTGGAATTCACAAGCGGTCCCCACCCGCATGTATAGCACATGAGATTTGATTATAGTGGTGAAGGTTTCGTGCAGGATCATCCACACTTTTTGAAGGGCCGAATACAGAGACCTGGTGCACTACGTGACACAAGGTCCCCAAACGACCCTCCGCAGGTTTTGAATTCAGAGTTGTCCATCCCCTAGACCAGTTGCCATCCAATGCTATAGAACCCAGTCTATCCTGCTATTTACCCATAGCTAGCGGGAGAAGAAGAGGATTCATACCTTTTCCAAGGGTATTAGCACGTAAGTGAATGTAATGGATTCGACTGGAATTCGAACTCGGCTCTCCGATTCCTCAATCCAAGCCGCTATCCATTACTCCACCGTGCCTCAAATCAAGTAGCGTCTTTAATATATCTTTTCCGTCTTTCCACGCGATCAAAACGGAATAATCCATTATTTCTGAGGTATTGGCAGGGATTAACGGTCATGCTAAATAAGAAAGATATAAGCAAAATTATAACAACTTGTTTTTGCATCACACCATATCATCCGGCATAATTTAAGTTTAGATTCTTGAGATGTTGAATTGTCAGGGTTCAATAAAACATGAATCAGTGTTGTGATAGATATAAGTGTTGTTTGATTAAGCTTTTTGCGGCCTAATGGTGGTCGTGAGCTCAAATTCCTACATCAAGTAGCAAAATAATATGCCCTAGTTTTTCAGGAACGATCCCCCACCAAAAAAAAAATGGAATTGCATTGGCAAAATAACACTAATCAACACATCCCCCACCAGCTAAAAATAATCTGAAAAACTGAGAAAAGATTTGAGTGCCACGCTTGGGTGATCATGTATCTTTCGATACACGACTGACAAGGCAGAAGATTTTTCCCGCAGTAGGTTGACATTACTTTCTACGGTCAACTGGTTGCAAACCAACGCTAAAGAACCCAATTCAGCTATTCAACCCATAGCTGGGTGGAGAACGGATGGATTCATAATTTTCCCAAAGGGTATTTATGCGTAAGTGAATATAACGAACTCAACTGGGATTCGAACTCGGTTCTCCGTGTTCTCATTCCGAGCCAATATCTTTTACTAGAACTGAGGGTACTTGGCCGAACTGTTGTGTCCATAATAACATCTTTAATTATCAAGATGAGAACAAGAAGTTGCAAAATGTTATATACGTGGCGGGCTAACAGTGTGTTAGTCTGGTTGGCCATTATTAATGTGCAGTGAGTTCAGTTCTCAACAGGCGCCCAACATTACTTGCCTTGTGTCAAAATTAGTAAATTATAAAACGTTATATCGGAGAAGGGACTCAAAATTTCTCGTTTCGACCAAGAAAACCGTCAAAAAGAAAGAAAATATCATATTTATTAATTCGATCAGGTCTGATAACTTTTATTTATTATCAAAAGTTCTTTTCATACGGCGTATTTCATCTCTAATTTTCCATAGAGTGAGCGGGTGTGCGGCTGGTGTATTGAGTAGCAGCCCAGAGGGAGAAATCCAAGGGATAAAATCAGATTCCAGTCAAATTCGTTACATTCACTTACGCGCAAATAACCATTGTGAAAGTTATCAATCCATTTAATCTCCCCCGAGCTATGGGTTAAATAGTAGGGCTTGACTATGAAAGATCATTGTTATCTCCAAAAAAATGTTAATGAAATATTCACAAAAGACAAAATAATTATTCTTGCAATCCAAAATATGTTTTCGGCTTTAAATAACCTACAAAATGTAGACAACCAGTAAAATATCAATCAAAATATTAACCAGAAATTGGGAGTTTGAAATTTTTATATATACCTAATATAATAATTATGTGTATTTAGACACTGAGTATTATTTCCGGCAAATAATATTAAAAACAATATATATTGTGTCGATTAACTTTAATGATCAACTTTTCCAAATTACGAATAATGTTTCTCAGACAAGGAAGAAATTGTCCGGAGTTCATTGCGGAAGAAAATTAAAAGAAAATATACTACAAGCTTTCGACTTTCTTAAGTCATCATCAGGATAGGTAGAGACAATTGGTGAGTTTTGTAGAACTAGTGAGTGTTGTCACATAGGCAAAGACTCTGGTATTTACCCATTTCCCCACGAGAATGAGATGTGACACAAGGTCGGATTAATGTGGGGACCCGAGGGCGTACACTCGGGCAGGGACAAAAATTCCCCTCAGCCCGGGCAACCATCGATTGCACTCGCCTCGGTGCGAGCACCGATCCCTCCCTCTGGTGCAATGAGAGGGCGCGGCCTCGGGCAGCTGTTCCCCCAGGGCTGGGCACCTCTTCAAGGAAAGACTCTTGTGTCGTAAGCGAGTTGAAACGAATTTTTTTTTTTTAATATCCCGTCGTCGGCTTTATCTTGTATTCAAAAATTTAAATTCTTCTTTTTTTAACTGCTTCCTTTATGATGATAGCGGTGATGACTAAGTAATTCTTGTATGGGAGTTCTGATGGCATTGACTGTATAGTGACCTTGGTGAAGGACAAAGTAAATTTTGTCGATCCTTTCTATCTGATCGTTTGACTTGTTCGTTTTCTCTTCTTGTGGCGTCGAAATTTTGGTTCCGATGGTGATGGAACATCGCCAGATGGTACAGTCTTGTGCAAGTGTTTCAAATGATTTAGGCTCAAGTCCATTGGCTTTCAGTAATGTGTCTTTCTTTTACGTTATATGTCAGTTATTTCTCACAGTTGATAGTTTGTATTGTCTAAGAAGTCTTCTGTTACTTACATTATTTAAATTAGGCACCTCGTGGTGGTGTAATGGTTAGCAAGCTTGTCTAGAACTATTACGACTGAGTAGTGAGTTCGATCCTCACTGGGTGCCCCATACTTTCGGCCTTGTGCCACATCTGAGCTACGCTTGGAAAATCACTACATTATTTAAATAATAAGGAGTTCTCATCTTCATTGCCATAATCACAACTTTCGGTCGTTGTACCCCCTGGCCTTCTTCAGTTGATTGAAATTTCGAACCGGACCCTTTATTTCGTTCATCGGGATAGATTGTTCTAGTTCCGCATGACCCTGTGAATAAAGGCGTTGGTTAGATCCAGTGACTAGACACAAAGATGGAGCTTATCGAGGCATATGTAAGGATTTTATTCGTCGGCTTTATCTCGTATCCAAGAATTTCTTCTTTGCCTGATCGCTTCCTTTATGATAATGGCATTGATGAGGGCAGGTTCAGGACTAAAAGCTTCCATGTGCACCATACGTAGCCCTCTTCATCCGCTGGTTCAACCGCTGAGATCTTTTGTGATCGTCATCCACTTGTTCCACTGTTCCACAGCTGAGGTCTTTGGGGTTTGGTCGCGGTTAGTCTGGATACTCGTCTACGACGTTGCCGCCAAGGGTGGCCCTGCTGCCTGCAGTTTAGATTGGATCGCCACCACCACCACCACAACAGGGAGAGTTCATCAGAGAATATATATATATATATATATATATATATATATATATATATATATATATATTCGTCGGGAGTTCTAAACTGCAGGCAGCAGGTCCACCCTTGGCGGCAACGTCGTAGACGAGTATCCATATATATATATATATATATATATATATTTATCCATATATATATATATATATATATATATATATTATATATATATTATATGTATCCATATATATATATATATATATATATATATATATATATATATATATATATATGTAAACGCTCCATCCAGACGGGCTTAATCACAAATTTAACAACATAGAATTAATATATAACCCCACAAATCAGGCCCTGCCCCCATTTCTCATCCACACAAGACAGACATGCTTGCGGAGGTGTTGAGACCTCACACTTATTCACACTCCCATACTAATATACACACTAGCACACATCATACTCACTCACTCCCTAAGAACCAAATAACACACACACAAACACACACACACACACACTTAACAGAGACACATCCCCTTTCCAGGAACCAATAACTGTCAAAATGACCAAGGGAATTCAGAGCAGAATTAATCCATCCAGCTCTTATCTTAAACAACTTAAAAGTGACTTTTGGTCAACACAAGGGCTGACCAAAATTCATGTTTAAAAAAAAAAAAAATGAAAACAACATATAAAGTTAATTTTCTCCATCAAGACATTCATTTCTGTAGTTCACTGCTACTAACAAGCAAATTTTATTTCTCCTGATGATGGCCATGTCGGCCGAAGCTAGTCGAGAAATGTAATTGAAATATTAAAAAGGAAAGAATATTAATATACAAACCAGTGTGTCTGAAGATTTCATGATTTTTAATATTTTTTATTGTTCAAAACATCTATCTATCTATCTATATATATATATATATATATATATATATATATATATATATATATATATATATATATATGAAAATATATAGAAAATAGGAAAGAAGTGGTTACGTAAATAATCCAAAGTTCTTTAGTATTTTTGTTATTATTTTTAAAAAATAGTGCTCGATACAAAAGTAGTGCATAAATATAATTATTTATTTAAAAATATGATTCCAACACGCTACATAAGAGTTCTCATGTTTCAAAACAAGAGCCGAAAACTTCAATATAATTATTTGAATTAAATTGAATTAAATTGAATTAAAGTAAGCTCTGTTCCATCTTCAAGCGAAATTTTTTTTTTGAATCCCCAAAAAAATTCCCCAAAATTTAAATAAATATATATATATATATATATATATATATATATATATATATACGTACATATATATATATATATATATATATATATATATATATATATATATATATATATATATACGTACATATATATATATATATATATATATATATATATACGTACATATATATATATATATATATATATATATATATATATATATATATATATATATATATATATATATATATAAGTACATATATATATATATATATATATATATATATATATACGTACATATATATATATATATATATATTATCGTTTCAGGATAATATAATTATATTTCCTCATTGTTTTTATCAGATTCTGTCTCGACAAATACACTGATACCTGATGTATGTACAATGTACACTCACTTGTAAAACTTGTTTGTCATTAAGAAAGACCTTACGAAAAAGAAACTGAATATACAACTTGTTACTTATTAGTTTTCTTGATTCAATACCAACAGCTTCAAATGGAAAGGCTCGGATTTCATATGTCCGATTTTTCCTTCGAAGTATACGGAATTCAAACAAGTCAATATATTATCTACTCTTCCTTTTCATCGCTTGTTTTGTTATTCAAATTTAGTCTTATGCCATTTCATGTCAGCGACACAATTTTCTTATTGTAAATGAGGATGTTAGAAATAATATTTTTGTAAAGACAAGAAAAGAAGCGTTTTGTATGTCTTGCTATGTGCATGAGTGAATAAAGGTATCCACTCATACGTATATATATATGTTAATCGTGCTAGAATGAGATGGAAAAATTGGCATTGATGTTAATGTGTGCCAGTTGAGAATGTAAAAGATGGTAAATAATACAACACGCGATATTATTATTTTAATTGTTTGCCGAAAATATTCGGTTAATTTTCTTTCAGCCTGTTTTGTGCAAGGCTGAAAGCGGCCATTTTTAATGTGATTTTACCGCGAGAGTCATGAATCTATTCAACTGGTAATGAACACGGTTAGTGGCTTCAGGATTTTAAAACTTTGAAAATTAGGACTTGAAAGAACTCTGCCTTACTGGCTGAACAAATAAATACGTCATGTAAAGTTTAAGTAAATCGAATAAGCAAAAGTTTCTAGTGTAATCTGCAAAGGAATATATTTAAAATGATCTGATCTCTCTTGATAGTTTCTCCTTTATTTGATAAAATCATTTTAAAATTATTACTACTACTACTATTAGTACTGTTACTATTACTATTATTACTACTAATACTACTACTACTACTAACAATAATAATAATAATGATAATTTATTTTTTATTTGATTTCTGTTTTATACATATATCTATCCGATTCCCAATCAGAAACTTAAGATCGGAAATGGTTTCATGACATTTTCCATTAATCATTTATGTACCCCCCACTAAAAAAACAACCTAAGAACACAGACATTTTGCATAGCTAAATTTCTTCGTAATGTGTGAGCTGTACTTGTGAGTACATCTTTTAATGGTTTAAACCATGGGCTACCAGGAGCCCCTTCAATGTGTCTATCCTTCCTGGGTATGAGGATAAAATACATCCGTGTCCTGGGTAAGGCGGTAAACTACGTCCAACAGCAAGGCCTCTGTTCAGGAGATTTTGAGGAGCGTGGAACCACCTCTTAATTGCTGGTGTTCCCAGATCCGTCCTGACTCGGGGTGGTAGCATCTGCTAGGGTCCCAGCTATGGGTAAATAGTTAACTCGAAACTAAGGTAAAAAGCATAAGTGTAAAAAAGGGTTTTAATACCAGAGATACTTTGTAAAAAAATTATTTCCAGCAATAAAGTTTTGAAGAAAAAATAACTATTACCAACTATACATTTTTGAGGAAAAAATATTACCAGCAATAGTTTTTTGAAAAAATTATAACCAGCAACACATTTTTGAAAAAAAATTGTTACCAGAAATAGATTTTTGACAAAACAAAATAATACCAGCAATGAAAATTATCGGCATTAAATAACCCATTGGGGTTGATATGCCGTAAAACAAAACAAAACAAACCAAACCAACCATATCAATGAGTCTATCAGAACTTTTCCCGATCAATCCGAGGGCTCCAACTACAACTGGAATTACTGATGTGATCACGTGTCACATTTTCTTTTAGATTTCCATTTCAAGATCCTTGTAATCAAGATTCTTGTAATCAAGATCCTTTTTAAATCTTCGAAGATACATTAGAGTCTGCAGGAAATGCCATTTCAATAAGAAAGCACATTCTGTTTTTGTGTTCTTTGATCACGATGTTTGGGTGATTAGCTTTCATTGTTCTCTCTGTCTGCCTGTCTGTTTTTATTATTTTTATTTTCTTTGATTTCTGGCGTTTACATATTTCTTTCCGTGTCCCGCCCAGGGACCTAAGGTTAGAAATGGCATCATGACACTTTCCACTGAAAAAAAAAAAAAAAAAAAAAATTACATAGATAAAGCCCTTCGTAAAGTGTGGACTGTACTTCTCAGAACAATTTTTTGTATCTCTTTGAGGCATGGACTTCCAGGAATCCCTTCAATTAGTCTACTGGAATCTTTTCCAACCATTCCTAGGGCTACAACAGGGATTGTTGATGTTCCCACTTGCCACTTTTTTGAGATTTCTATTTTGATAGCTTTTTGAATATCTTCAAAGATACATTGCAGTCAGCAGGGACTGCCATATCAATAAGGAGGCACCGTTTTTGTTTGTGGTTTTGAAAAACAATGTCTGGGCGGTTGGCTTTGATTGTTCTGTCAGTGTGTATTGTGTAGTCCCATAGAATTGTAACAGGTCCTATCTCCGAAACCGGGCCTGGGTGGTGTTCATACCATTTTCTTTCAGTTTCCTTCCCGTAGAAGTTACAGATTTTCCAGTGCAGATATTGGCCCACTCTGTCATGCCAGGTTTTATATTCAGTGGGTGCCAATATCATGCAACCTGATACAAGATGATCAGTCGTTTCTGGATATTTATCACAGAATCTGCATTTTGGGCTGACACAGTATTTTAGTATAGTATTTTATCTTGATAATTCCTAGTTAGCAAGCATTGGTCCTATGCAGCAAGGATAAAACCTTCAGTTTCAGCTTTCAACCCTGCACTACGTAGCCACTGATGGGTACGGGTTTTGTCTACGTCAGCTTGTTTGGTACGGGCAGAGTATTGGCCATGAAGCGGATGTATCTGGTCGGTTGCATTCGTCTTTGCTGTCTTTTTTAAGTATTTTGCAGTTTCAGCCGGTGTATTGTGCTGTAATTGCATTTCTACGCCCATTTGAAATTCCATTTTGAATTTGTTGGCTTCTTTTATTACGGAGTAAAGACGCTTACCACTTTCATGTTCCTTGACGCATACGATCATCCAGTCTTCTGTAGTTTCCAAATATCTTTGGAGGCCAAAGTAGGACAGTTCTAGTTGAACTATTCCTCTACCTCCTTCGGATCTGGGCACATACAGACGATCAACATCAGCTTTGGGATGATGCATGCGGTAGCAAGTGAGAAGCTTTCTCGTTTTGGCGTCCATTCGCTTAATTTCAGCTATGGTCCAGTTAAGGACATTAAAGCTGTATTGCACCACAGGGACAGCCAATGTGTTTATGGCTGATATTCTGTTTTTTTTTGAGTTTAGCTCGGTATTTAGTGCCAGACGTACACGCCTGTAGTACGCCTTTCTTATTTTTTCCTTCATTTGAGGGTATTGTATGCCATCTCCTTCGCTAATTCCTCGGTACTTATAAGCTTCATCATGCTCCAGTTCCCTAATCTTTGTGACAAAATCTAAATCTATTATTATTATTATTATTATTATTCAGATGTTACACCAGGCATGACTCTCATGGCTTAACACAAGCATGTTTTATCTTGGTGAATTAATATGGGGTACAGTAAATACCCCGTTCATTACAATGGATTTCCTTGACAGTCGCCAGTTGAACATGTCCCCTAGCGGCTGATGCTTTGAGCATTTCTCGTTCACGATGGGGAGTAATAGGAGAGCATATCATGATCGGAAGTTGAAAGTTTTATTTTTGTTGAAGGATGAGGCAACCAAAGCGAAGTAAAATCTAGATCAGTGTTTCTCAACCGGTGCGCACAGGCGCATTAATGCACCCTGAAAGGGAGCAAGGAAGCCCCAAGTTAACAGGAGAGTAATTTCTATCTATATCTCTGAGATGAAGTATTATTTACATTATTCGGACTGTTATCCTCATCTTCATTGCCATATTCACAACGTTTCGGCCGTTGTAGGCTCAGGCCTTCTTCAGGTGATTGAAATTTTTCTCGAACCCTTTATTTCGTACGACGGGGTAAATTGTTCGAGTTCCACGTGCCAAGGGCACATCACTCAATGGGTAAAGGCGTTGGTTAGATCCAGAGACTAGACCTAAAGAGTTGTGAGTTCAATACCTGGCTACAGCAGTGGCGAACCAAAACACTTGGGGAGTTGAGTTAAAGGGAAATAAGTGAGGCATCCGGAAGAGGCCTGGCACGGGGAACTAGAATCTACGGCGATGGATGAAATAAAGGGTTCCGTCCGAAATTCCAATCACCTGAAGAAGGCCGGAGCGTACAACGGCCGAAACGTTGTGAATATGGCAATGAAGACGAGTATAAGAATTTGAATAATGTAAAGTAGAAGAGTCATTCGTTAATTATTAGGTTGGTGCAAAAATAATGTCGTTTTCTCACGTAGTAACATATGTGAGAAAACGATTATTATTTTTGCACCAACCTAATATTATTTATATTTTAAAAAAAGTCTTTATTTTTCAGACGCTAGAGCCACCATGCAATATAATATCTTGAAAATAAATGCCTATTTTAGGGGACTTCTTTATTATTTTCCTACCTTTAAATTTCATGTCAATTTTTCCTTATTAAATTAAGTTCACCCCAGAGTTTTAGTTTGTCTAAACGTGTACCCTGAAGTAACAAAAGATGAGAAACACAGATCTAGATACTTGTGAATGCCCTCAATCGGAGACCACCCGAAGTTAAATGAAAAATATTAGGTTGGTCAAAAATAATGACGTAATAATGTCGTTTTTTGACGTTAAAAAATACATCAAAAAACGACATTATTACGTCATTATTTTTGCACCAACCTAATATTTCTAATTGGGCTCTACTTGCAAGGTTTTGTGCTGCTTTTATCAAATCTTTTCAACATACAGTGCACACTTGGCTGTAATACATGTCTTTAGTACAGGCTTAGCAAATTGGATTGATGGGCAGACTGGATATTTGTACCATATCGCCACTTTCTCTCACGAAATAATAATAATAAGGTTTGAAAATGTTTCCCTTAATACAAAGACAGATCATGAAATGAAGAGCAGGTTTAAAGGTTAGAAATGACTTTTGCAAATCCATTGCATTCTCGCACCAGTAAAAGGAGTTGATATGTATCGCGATGGCTTCTTCAGGCGAAGTCCTTTGTATGATGATAAACTACACTCGGCAGAAAGTCTTCTAGTTTTAAGGGTTGAGTATTTGAGAAGCGCAGAATCCCTTATTAATTGCTATTGTTCCGGGGTGGTAACATCTGTTAGCGTCCCAGGTATGGGCAAAAAGTGACCCCTCCCCCCAAAAAAGTACATTGTGGAAGTATAAAAATACTTATTTATAGTAAAATTACCAACAATACATATTTATACAAAATGGCGAGAAATACATTTTATAGCAAAATGAACAGCAATATATTTTATCAATAGCTGAAGGCATGCAATTGCGTTTAAAATGTATTTAGTTGAAGCCATAAAATTGTGTTTCAAAATATTTAGATTTCGGCATTAAATAACCGATAGAGGTGTTGATATGCCACTAAACAAAATCCTCAGGCAAAAGAGATATGAATTCATATCTCATTGTGAGCGTATGCATTAAAATCCCGCGCTCTTTATTTTATACTAGCAGTACAGCCTGGCATTGCCCGAGGATGTAACAATAAGAGATAGATCAAGTATCGACCATCATAAAGACTGAAAAATAAAACTGACAAAGATTATTGTTTAAGGTTGACAGACACGCATGTCTTAATTAGTTTTATTTTTTTATTTTTTTTAGGAATTGGTCAAACCCAAACTCAAACAAAAACATTGTTTTCAATCGTTATGAGTCTACCGATTGAATAGAATTTTATTATAAACAATTGTCTTGTAAATGGAATTTTTAAAGCATTCTGAATGTAAAAATAAAGAAAAAAGTGTGCAAGACAATAAGAAACACTACCTGCCAAAAAAAAGTGAAGTTTTGTTGAAATCGGTTGAAAAATGTAGGAAATCCAATCCCATATATAAACGAACACACCCACACACACACACAACCAACCTGGGTTTTATAATAAGTATAACTCGATATGAGTAGTCCCCCTTTCATTCTCGCGATGCCTCTTAATCGTGTTTTTAAATTGATTTCGTTCAAAAACAATTGTGTTTTTCCAATTTTTGGTACTGTCAGAATTACCGCAAGGTAATTTTACGTAGTCCTGTGAAGTTTTGTTGAAATCAGTTGAAAAATGTAGGAAATCCGATCCAATATATAAACGTACACACACACACACACACAAACAATCTTCGTATTATAATAAGTAAGATTATAGATCGTCTGACTGCGTATAAATAGCAACTAAAATAATTAGAAAAAATGTCAAAAACATTGCTAATCATATAGAATAATAGTTTATTTAATGCAAAAAATGATGTTGGTCAAAGCACGTGTTACAATAATAAATGGTATGAGTAAAATTGGAAAGAATGAAAATTGCTTGGTTTTCAGAAATGAAGCGTTTCTTTTATTTGAGTTGAGATGGCAACGGTAAAAAACGAAGAAAAGAAAAAATGCTTTTCTTCATTTTTTTTTTGTTTTTCATGATTTCTTGCCTTCTCGTTTTTGCTTTATTCTCCTTTTTTTTTCTTTTCCTTTCATTTCGTATTTTTTCGATCTTTTCTCTTTCTTTAATTTTTCTTTCTACTTTTGTTATTCTTTTTCTTTCTTCTTTATTACTTTCTTTTTCTTTCTTTTTCTTCTTTCGTTTTTCTTTTCTACATTGTATTCTTCTTTCGTTTTTCCTTCCTTTTCTTTCTTTCTTTCTTTCATTTTTGTTTTTCTCTCCTTTCCGTTTTCTCGATTTTTCTTTATTCTTTTTTTGTTTTTCTTTCATTCGTTTTTTTTTCGATCTTTTCTCTTTCTTTAATTTTTCTTTCTACTTTTGTTATTCTTTTTCTTTCTTCCTTTCTTTCTTTTTTCTTCTTCCATCTTTCTTTCTTTCTTTCTTTTCGAACCGGAATCAAAATAGACTTACTTAACAAGCACGAAGTTTCTTATATTACGTGACGCTTACGTAGTATAACGTTTTCATTGTAGTTAAATGTATTTTAATTCTATCCGTAATTTTTAGTTGGTATACGGTTGCCTCTTATTATTCATGTAGAATATTTTGACAGCGATTCAAGTGTACAAGAAGCCATAAAATGGTGTAGAGTGAAATCATCTAAACAAATTTACTAAAGTATAAGAGTGACATATTATACTAACTAACCTTTGCACAATTATACAACTTACGTTTTTTATTATGATTTTGTCGCAGCTTCCAATAAAGTACAACATAAATATAAAGGAAATTCTAGTCAAAATTTAATGATTATTGAAAATGATCATCAAAGAAAAACAAACAAATTATGACTATTATTAGGAAGTGTAATAACAATACAGTGTAACCCGGATATAAGAGAAACCCGGATATAAGAAAGATTGTTCTCTGGTCCCAAATTAGAGCCTGTGTTAATATATATATAATAGACCAAACTCGTATATAAGAGAAACCCCGGATATAAGAGACTTCTCCGGTCCCGACAACTCTCTTATATCCGGGTTACACTGTATGATGAAAGCGATTCTAGTCGAAAATTAACAATGTCTGACATTTTTTTATCTAACAAATATTGACGACTTAAGACTAGGTGTAAGAAAAAGAGAAATAAAATAAAAGAAATCTGAATGAAAAATTAATAATAATTGACAATACTTCATTTAAAAAATCGGAATAATTTTAGGATTTGTTATGAACAATCAAGAGTGGTCTCCCCTTGTTTAGTTACTCTCCTCTTTGAGAGAACTATTTTCTGTTTACTGGGACTTTACGCGAACCTTGTATTCTCAGTTGAATAAAGCTTTTTTAAAGCCTAGACCTGCGTATTTTTGTCATTACAGTCAGTCAGTCATGTGCCATACGAGATAAACGCTTAGGCGAAAATGTATCTTTTGATATACGACTGACGAGGCAGCTTTTTCCCGCAGTAGGTTGCCATTTCTTTCTTGCGGTAGACAAGTGACCAACTGTCCTGGTATTTACCCAGGAGTGGGGGGGGGGAGAAGAAGATTCATACCTTTCCCAAGGGTATTAGCACGTAAGTGAATTTAATGTATTCGACTGGAATTCGAACTCGGCTCTTCGATTCCTCAACCCAAGCCGCTATCCATTACTCCACTTTAAACGATATGAGTATAGCAATTACACGCCATCTTGTTCAATGATGGCATACGTCTTTATACTTAAATTCTTATTGTTATATTGTAAATGAATTCTCCAATTCTCTATCATTTCTGAACCATTGTTTTTTTTAAAGAGCACATGTTGACTCGTCGTTATCGCACACCTGTTATAGTTAGGCTTTATAAAAAATATTCCAGCATATGGAACTACAAAGATAAATTCAAAATTTATATTATCATTAATATAAATAGGTCCGGTATAAGGAAAAATAAATATTAATGAACAATCTATATTATCATTAATATGTATCAGTTTTTCAAAGCACGTGTTACCATAATAAGTGACTAGAGTAACTGTTGAGAATGAAAACATACAACCGTACAGAAAAGAGGGAACGAATTTTTACGACAGGTGGCAACACAGGAAAAGCGAATTAATCTAATTTTTTATGGCGACATCCTAAATATTCAAATAAAATATTTAAAAAAAAAATAATTAGTGCAGAAAAAATTACATATACACATGTAAAGTTCTGAGAAGAAACTTTCTGTTGCCTTATTTGTGATCTTTTTTCCTTGTTCAGGCATAATTCACAGATCAAAGCATCAAAGCCTCGTTTTCACAAAGTGAGAAAATGGCGCCTACATCTGTTAATTGTTCCGATAAGAGCGATAAAAAGCGTCTCCTTTTATATACCGTATCTCTTCAGGATGGACGCGATCATAACATGTTTATCCTTTGTAGCTCTAAGCAAAGCTTGGCCCCCTTACCACTCATCGCACTCCCCACTGTACCATCCATTTAGGCAAACAGAAGCACGGTGGAATAATGGATAGCCGCTCGGGTTGAAGAATCGGAGAGCCGTGTTCGAATTCCAGTCGAATCCATTACATTCGCTTACGTGCTAATACCCTTACGAATTTTATTATAAAGATGTATGCCATCATTGAACAAGATGGCGTGTAATTGTTATACAGATATCGTTTAAACTAAAGTGGCGCGGTGGAGTAATGGATAGCGGGTCCGATTGATAAATCAGAGAGCCGAGTTCGAATTGCAGTATGAATCCTCTTCTTCTTCTCCCCCTAGCTATAGTTAAATAGCAGGGCAGACAGGATAGCCTTGGATGGCATCTGGTCTACCGCAGAAAGAAATGGCAACCTATCGCGGGAAAAATCTGCCTCGTCAGTCAAGTATCGAAAGAAACATTATCGCCTAAGCGTGTATCACGCATGGCACATAACTCACATAGGTGACTCACTGTTTCCCTCTAATTTTGTGGCTGCCAGTATTTCCCCGAGTCCTCTTTATTTGATTATATTTCATCGATATTTTAATTGTCACTTAAAGCTTCATCGTTGCTCACATGCTCCGCCTATGGTATTCACATGATCCTTTTGTAAAACTACATCTCTGCTGCCTCAAGTTTCCTCTAAACGATGCGAGGATATTGTCTTGCAATCCCTGCCGTATAGTAGAGTCGATATTGCATAACAGTTCCGCTTTTTTTTTCCTGTACTAACGGCTAAACTTCCCGAAACCTAAAAAAGGGATATATGAGTATGGCAGAGATATGCTGCATAATAACACGTTAAACACACTGGTAGTTCACTGTAATACATCTGACCACAATTTCGACTTAATAAATGCCAATCTGATAAGGAGAGAAAAGAACTA
The DNA here is from genome assembly GCA_963932145.1 of Acanthosepion lycidas. Taxonomy (NCBI): domain Eukaryota; kingdom Metazoa; phylum Mollusca; class Cephalopoda; order Sepiida; family Sepiidae; genus Acanthosepion; species Acanthosepion lycidas. Next base: position 60,921,325 of record OZ010602.1, on the reverse strand, counting down.
AGAAGAAAATGCATCGCGAGAGCGCTAACCTCAAAAATCACGAAAACAAACCTAAGACCAGACTCATAAATTCACCGATCATCGCAGAAGCAATATTAACACGATGCGATATACGAACTTGTATCGACCCCCCCCCAAAAAAAAACTCAATTTACTCGGAGTGAGCTGATTTAAAACACTACAGGCAACAATGGCGCATATATATATATATATATATATATATATATATATATATATATATATATATATATATATATGTATATAATTGTGTATTTGGGCATCAATTCCTTTTATACAAATTTCATTAAATACGACTGAAAAGTACTGTGGTTAATTTTTTCATTTAATTTTCCTTGTGTTCTTAGAATTTTCTCCCTTTCTAAACATAAATCATGTGCAAATTGTCCAAATGTTTTGGCTGTCCAAATGCTTTCGACAATACCTTTAGACGTTATGAAGGATGATTTTATTTTGTCTTTTAATTGGGTGTATGGATTGTTTTATTTGTGTATCTAGAGTTATAGGAATGTTTTATTTTCCAAACACGGTCAGAACATTGTGGCCGTGTTCATAACGGATATGATTAAGTGTTGGCTTTTCCATATGCTTTTTTATTATTATTAATGCTTTCATTATTTTTAGTTTTCTTGAATTGTGGATTAGGCTATTTTATTTGTTTTACCAACGAGAATGTTCCGGGTAGGTTCTGTTAGGTCTCCATATATATATATATATATATATATATATATATATATATATATATATATATATATACATATATATATATACACGATTAATACAAATATATATACTATTTGTCACTTATCTGATTGATGTTATATTCAGCAGCCCGACTCCACAGTTTCGTAGACAAATATTTTTTGCAATTGTTCAGTCCATTCCTCAGGCGGTATCAGCAATTGTCTGTCGATTTTCTCCTGTTTTTATTTTTATGTTAAGTTAAAAAAATAATTTATGCACTTTTTATCGGTGTTAGCTCGAGTTTTTTTTTTCTGTATGTGTTTGTGTGATTGTGTACGCGTTTCTATGTGTGCGCGTGTGTATTTATGTCCTATTTACCCACGATACACAACGCATGAATCAACTCGGATATGTCTGGTGAAGTGGTCAGGTGCTCAGTTGCCCAGTTACTGAACTTGTTGATGACGAGGAGGAGGAGGAGGAGGGGTATGATGAGGAAGAGGATGTGGGTGTTTTACAACGTGTACCAAAACATCTGAAGATTCAAGATATAGTCCTTCTCAATCGTGGTATTCTGCCTTTCAATGAGGCTATGCATAACCGCCGAAATATACCCAGACGAAATAAAATATTTGCAGTGAGAAAAAATAATGTCTGATTATAAAATCCATCAGTTGCTTAATTGCTCTGTTTACGATTCGGGAACAGAAATAAATTTAGCAAGCATAGACTTCGAAGCGACCCGACAGGAGATATGTATTTCTTAAATAGGTTAACTGGGCCTTGTTTTTCTGTAACGATTTCATGTTCTTTCATGTGATTGTAACGCACACTTGACTTAAAGCTGGTTCCCCACATTAAAAAGGGCAAATTCGGTTCGAGTTACATTTTCTTTTGTAAGTTTTGTGATGCCAACGAACACTTGTTGCCATTTTTGTGATATTAACGAATACCCGTTGTCACTTTCGTGATGCTCGTTGTAGTAGAGACTTTGTAATCGCAGATACAACTACAGTAACGCCGTTGAACAATACTGGTGTCAGACGCCTTCGAATAAGTCTCGCACTAATAGTACTTGTTCGATAATAACAACGGAATAGTGATCAGTATAGAGAAATAATATAATGAATAGTACAGAGACAGAGATGTTTTCTCAGCTGAACCAGAGGTCACGTGAATTTGGGGCTGGAGTGCGGTTTGTGTATGCGCGTGTGCGCGCGCGTGTGTGTGTGTGTGTATGTGTGTGTGTGTGTGTGTACATGTGCTGAAAGTACTTATTTTCCACTCCACAACTTCTTGACCTTACAGACGCATCAAAGTCATGTATTAATTTTTCTGTAGATGAATCTATGTATAGACGCGTCCTTATTTATGGTCTACTGAACCAGAAAAAATAAGGCTATATTATTAGGTTGGTGCAAAAATAATGACGTAATAATGTCGTTTTTTGACGTTACGTCAAAAAACGACATTATTACGTCATTATTTTTGCACCAATCTAATATTGGTAATGATATAATATCTAATATTTTTGTGATGTCAACGAACCCACGTTGCCACTTTTGTGATGTCAACGAATAGTCGTTGTCACTTTCGCAATGCCCGTTGTAGTAGAGACTTTGTAATCGCAGATACAGCTATAGTAACGCCGTTGAACAATACTGGTGTCAGACGCCTTCGAATAAGTCTCGCACTAATAGTACTTACTCGATAATACTCGCTCGAAAGGTAAACACCGAATAGTGATCCGAATATTAATACCGTAAAGTGATCCGAATAGTAATACGCATAGTAATCCATTCTTGTTTTCATTATTTCTTATATTCGTTCCTTCCTACTTTTTTTTTCCCAAATACAATTTATTTCCTTTTATATTTATTTTCTCCCATCCTTCCTATTATTTGTACTTCTTTCTTACTTTCTTTTGTTTAAGTCTATGTCATTCTTTACTGATGTCAATGAAGACTTGTTGCCAAATTTGTGATGTCAACGAACACTCGTTGTCACTTTTGTGATGTCAACGAATACTCGTTGTCACTTTCGTGATGCTCGTTGTAGTAGAGACTTTGTAATCGCAGATACAACTATAGTAACGCCGTTGAACAATACTGGTGTAAGACGCCTTCGAATATCACTCATGCTAATAGTACTTGCTTGAAAATACTCGCTTGTATAGTAATCCGTATAGTGTTCCGAATAGAGAAATAGTATAGGGAATAGAGTAGAGAATAGCGGTTCGTATAGTAATAGAGGATAGACTAGAAATAACGATCAATCTAGACGTCACGCGACTTTCTACATATGCGTATCTCTATCGCCACGTGGTCTACTTATTTCAATAATGGGATGGTCTGTTTTTGCTCACTGGCGATCTATGTTCAAACTCAAGTGTCGGCAGCAACACTTTATTCCTGTATTCCTGTAAGACTTTCGATATCTAGGCTTGTAGACATTAATATCACAGTTAAAAACACAGATATCTACTCAAACACGTATAGCCATTAAATATATAATGATTACAGTAATAAAATATATAATAATTACAGTAATAAGATATATGATTTGCTTTTTACGGCTTAGCAGACATTTGAGGGTTATTTAAAGCCAGAAATTATCTTTAAAATTTTAAGGATTATTGGCGATAATACTGAGTTACGGATAAAAGTCCTACTAATTAACCCATAGCTGGAGTAGTAGTAGTGGATCCATAGCTTTTTCTCGAGGTTATTTGAGCGGAAGTGAATATAAGGAACTCGACTGGAATTGGAACTCTGTTCTCCGATTTCTAATTCCGAGCCGTTATCCATTACATTTGCTACACGTCAAATCTTTCAGCACCTGGTATAACCCAAGCGGTCACCCTTCTGGATAGTGACCAGGCTTGAGGTTGCTTAACTTCGATGATCGTACAGAATGCTTCACCGGGATGAGGCCGTAAGCCCATTACAATGAGAAATCTTGCTTGATGTATGTAACAATTTGTGTGAATAAATCTTTTTGTTCTTAATCCATCCTACACATTATATCACAGCGTACATAAACAAGTTGTTATTTATCGTTGCAAGTAAATTTATAAAGAAATATTCAGTGCGTTTCGTTCTTAGGCCAAACCTTACTTCTATCTCAGTCGGCCGTTGAATGAAAAAAGACAAAAAGCTTGCATAAAATATGACAGTTCAAAGCGTTTCTTTTTTTTTTTTTTTTTTGCTTTTTTCTTATGCCCACAAGCTGACCTAATTGCTCAACGTTCTGCCATTACTCATTTTTTTCCCTTGATGCACTCGATAATCGGTAAGGTTCATCCTTCCTCACCCAATCCATAACCAGACTTATTAACAAAAACCCCATAAAGGAAACTTCTTTTCATTGTCTTTTTTTCTCGACGTTCGTTTGAATTTTTTGCATGATTACTCACCACTAACGTTTAACCATCTGTTTAAATGCTTCATCTTCGGCATCCTCTTTTATTGAAGATATTATTATTATTATTATTATTATTATTATTATTATTATTATTATTATTGTTGTTGTTGTTCCCAACCAGTGTCCAAAGATTGCAGCTTTCTTATAGATCAATCAGTTATGTGCCATGCGTGATACACGCCTAGGCAATCATGTATCTTTCGCTACATGACTGACGAGGCAGATTTTTTTCCCGCAGTAGATTGCCATTTCTTTCTTTCTGTAGTAGACAAGTTGCCATCCAAGGTTACAGAACCCGTTCTGTTCTGCTATTTACCCACAGCTGAGGAGAGAAGAAAAAGATTCATACTCTTCTCAAGGCTATTAGCACGTAAGTGAATATTAATGGATTCCACTGGAATTCGAACTCGGCTCCGAAGCGCTAGCCATTACTCCACCGTACCCCCCTATAGATACTTAGTTAAGTAAAAAAAAAGGAAAGAAAAAAATGCATATATCATATGCCTGGATCGTGTCAATGTTGAATGTCTGTGGAAGTGTTATTTTGCTCCGTTTGCCTAAACACGAGAGTTATGAGAGAAGTAGTTTATCCACAAGGCTTACTCAGCCACTGTATTTTCCATCAACCATCGGGATATAGCAGTAATGGGATATCTGGCGATGAGAGAGAACGCAGCGAGAAGTTGATTTAAAATATTTAAGGTTCGAACACAGTTGCTGATTCTATTTTCAGGCCATTAGTTTGAAATGCTGTTCAAGTTTTGCCTCATGTAGGGTTTTTCAGGCTGTGCGAAAAAAAAAATTATAATGCACAATTATAGGGCTCAATCATTTCAACCGACTCTTTCAACACGGTCCCTTTGGAAATTGGCTGAAAACCATACCACGGCTTGAGCCAAGCTTTGTGAGTAAAATTGCATAGACGATATTTTCCCGCCAAAACAAATTCATCCTTTGTCTGGGTAAGGGCTTGTATATAGCATAATTATGAAATTTTTACCTTTAAATGCTGTTCAAGTCTCGTCTAATGGAGGGTTTCTAGGGCTGTAAAAATGAATTCGGGAGCAGCCAAAAGCATCATGAGCGAGAGTTTGAGTGTACCGGCCTTGTTTAGATAATGCGTTCTCTCCCAGAAACCATAGTATAAAACCCCGAAATAATGAGAACAAGAGAAGGACAAGTAATATAATAATACAAAGTACGTGTGCTGAATTCACTTTTATTCACTTCCATTGACGCTGTCACATACCGAAAAGGTCTGTGTGAACACCATCATTTTCGTTGCATGAAATGATGAGGCGCCATGTCCTGTGTGATATTTTACGAAGCTGTGCTGTGTTGATTGATGCAAAGGCTCTCAAAAGGGCGTTCTTCAACTGATAGGTATTCTGGTATCGTTCATGTGAAACTCTCTCCTTGATAATACCACAGCGTTGAAATAGAAAATTATATGTTATAGGAGTACAAAACTTTAGGACCAACCTGTACATACACACATACAAGATGCGTTCAAAAAGCATCCGACGATATTTTTCCGCCCAAATTAATTCCTCCTTTGGCAGGATAAGGACTCGTATATAACATAATTACGAAAGGTTTTTGCTCAAATGCTGTTTAAGTTTCGCCTGATGTAGGGTTTCTCAGGCTGTGAAAAAAACTTTTTACAATGCACAATCATTTGGCTCAAACATTGAAACCAACTCTTTCAAGACGAGATCTTTAATTCATGAAGTGACGCTTTAAATACAAAAAATAAATAAATAAACGTTTCTCATCTTGTTACTTCCGATTTACCCTGGGCACACTTTTTAATTTGTGGACATTTGAACAGTTATTTGTTGAACCGAAGCTTTCAATACGAACGCTTTATATATAAAACAGTGACTATTACTGCTAATAATGCAAGACTCTCCCAACGGATTGAGACCTCTAGGTCACTGGCGTGTTTATGAAAAAATAAATGCGCCTTTCTGTCCGCCGATAGCTTAGTGGTTAGAATTTCCGACTGATAGCAAATCAGTCTCGGCTTGAAGCGATCGGATGTCTACTCACACTGAGGAACTGTGATACAGCGAAACAGTCTGTCTGTGGATGACGATATATATATATATATATATATATATATATATATATATAGATAGATAGATAGATAGATAGATAGATAGATAGATATAGATATATGTATATATATATATATAT
>OZ010602.1:60830001-60912501 GCA_963932145.1 Acanthosepion lycidas | reverse complement strand
CTCATTGTCCAATCGAGAAAGCATCTGATTTTAACAAGATATTCATTGGTGGTGAAGAATCGATTTATTACAAGAAACTCAAATGAAGAAAATCTAGATTTGTCCCCCTCCAAATTGTAAATTACTTTATTCCACTCATTACTCCTTGTCTGGTCAACATTTCCAAATAGTTCAAGAACTCAAAAATAAATCAATAATAAGACCTCATCGAATCAAAATCAGTATCGTTCTTTTATGATGGAATACACAATTTTTATGAAAGGCGGTTTCAGGTTAACGAATAAAAGGGAAAACATTTTCATGCCTGAATAATGAGGCTATGAATTTTGGAGAATAAAAGATTTTCACTGAAAGACTGGAAACTTTTCTATTGATGTCATAATAAAATGAGATAAAACAATCGTACGTTTGTACCGCACTTGATTTTGGGGTATGCACGTGTATTTGCAAGATCAATTGTTTTTAATGGGTATCGCTGTCTGCTGCTTGTTATCTCGCTTGGCAAAGATCAAATATCAAATGCCCGGTCATTTAAATCCAAAAATAAATAAATCAAATATAAAAATGTGATAACGTAAAAAAAAAACTTTCAGTGGCTATCGAAAAATGTTAAAACGACAAATTCTATGAGGGAAAAAAAAATTTCTTAAAAGTAAACCCTTATACGAAAACTGTGAATGACTTGTTCATAATTATCACTTTTGGCAATTGTCTGGTCATTTCTAACAAGGCAATAAAGCTACTAAGACGCGGGCGTTTAATGAGTGTAAGAGAATACGATAAAATATACTATTAAAGAGAGAGGACGATAAAAGGACGACAATTAAGAAAACAGAAGACATTCTATTTAAATGTTTGAAGATCAAAATTGTGTGGGAAGCCAGAAATCGGAAGAGAGTTCTATAAACAAGAAGTACGATATAAAGATGCTGTTAGCATAGAACTTACGGTTCCATCTAGCCATTTCAATTGTAAAATGATGAGACGTTGCCGCCAATATAGTGCCATGCTTAAATTCATCAAGTCTAGGTACCATAGAGGAAAGATCATCAGAACAATTATCATGGAAGTATTTATAGAAAAAGCACGGCGATGGGAAAGTAAATGAAACGGAGATACCAGGTCAGGATCAATAATATTGCAGATTCTTCTCTGGATTTTATCAAGAATCTCTAAATATGTAGCACCAGAGGCAACAATATTCAAAGCAAAGGCGAATATTAGACTTATAAATATATAAGATAGATTCTGACGAGAAAAATTGTCTAGCTCGACACAGAATAAAATATAGGTGTCATTTGTCAGAAGAACACTCGTTTTATAGAAAAATATTACATGTCAGATTCTATGAGAAAAGCTTTTTGTTTATAACCAAACCTTTATAAATTGTTTTTTTTATAGCCGGTCCGAGCACATTCGACGATTCACTAGTCATCTTCAGGAATAAAATATAGGTGTTACTTATCAGGAGAACAAGCGTATTATTTATTCTGAGGATGACCAGAAACTTGGTCGAAAGTGCTAGAATAACGTGTAAAGTCAATTTCTGCAGAGTCAACGATCAACTATTCGTTCCGCTGGACCAAGAAAAGAGCAACAACTTGAAGATAATAAAAACTTCCTTGTCTGTCATATCCAATAATACATACGAATTGTGATCAAATACAGATCAAATATGGATCGGAATCGAACATGAGATGAACATAGTTACAAAACGTTTACCAATCGGAGATGTTTAATTTTTTTAATAGAAAAAAATGAGAATGAGATATGAAGAAAAAGAAAGAAATTCTGATATTTTTACTTTTGTGTCTTTATTGGCTCATCATGTTTCGTGTGCATTGTCAGACAAGCATTTATTGTATTCAGAATTCCTTTCGAAGTTCCAAGAAATTATTTTGTTCAGAATTCCTTTCGAAGTTCAAAGAAATTAACGGATTCCAAGCCTGACCATAAATATATCTTTATGTAAGTGTATAATATTAGGTTGGTGCAAAAATAATGACGTAATAATGTCGTTTTTTGACGTTAAAAAATACGTCAAAAAACGACATTATTACGTCATTATTTTTGCACCAACCTAATAATTCTTGTTTGTCAATAATATATGTGTAAATATATGTCCATGAATTTACTGTATGTATGAGGATGATGAATAGTACTTTCCATGACCAAGAGGCCTTCATTATTCTTTACTGGTCAGATTTAGAAGATTCAGTAGCGTCCATTATTTGTCCCAAACCATTCGGATATATTGTAAATGTTATAACAACGGGAAACGAACTCAGGTCCCTTAGCTGAGAATGAGTATGTTCATTTGTCACTACTCTCTTTAAATATTATGAATCTATAGCTCCCTGTTCTGTTACATTGCCATATATCGTTCTTTATGAAAAAGGTTTGTGTATGCGCGCGCGCGTGTGTGTGTGTGTACATGTGCTGAAGGTACTTATTTTCCTCTCCACAACTTCTTGACCCTACAGACGCATCAAAGTCATGTATTAATTTTTCTGTAGATGAATCTATGTACAGACGCGTCCTTATTTATGGTCTACAGAACCAGAAAAAATAAGGCCATATTATTAGGTTGGTGCAAAAATAATGACGTAATGATGTCGTTTTTTGACGTTAAAAAATACGTCAAAAAACGACATTATTACGTCATTATTTTTGCACCAACCTAATACATTGAAACGCCGGTTCTCGAACGATCACCGAATTTAAGCAAAGCTCAATATGGGTGATCGCTTGGGAACACCAGGATAGCGGCTCGGATTGAGGAATCGGAGAGCCGAGTTCGAATTCCAGTCGAATCCATTACATTCACTTACGTGTTAATACCCCTCAAACTATGGGTAAATAGCAGGACAGACGGGTTTTATAGCCCTGGATGGCAACTGGTCTTTCGCAGAATGAAATGGCAAAAAAAAAAAAAAAAAAAATCTGCCTCGTTAGTCATATCTTCCGATACATGATCGACTATGCGTGTATCACGCATGTCACATAACTGACTAATGAAAAATTAAAACGTCATCATGATCATCATCATCGCTGTTTCGACTTGAAGGAACACTTCAAATAGATTACTGCTGATAGAGTCTATCAAGCTTTAAATAGGAATACTTTAATCTCGATGGCATTTGACAGAGTTTGGTTTGCTGGTCTTTGCAAGTTGAAAGGTTATGACATCTCTGGACGAATTTTTTTGAACTGAATCAAGCTTTCTTATCAAATCGCGAATCTTGGATGGCAACGGGTCTTCTGCAGAAAGAAATGGTAACTTACCGCGGGGAAAAAATTGCCTCGTCAGTCATGTATCGAAAGATACAAGATCACCTAAGCGTGTATCCTGCATGGCACGTAACTAACTAATTCCCACAGATTAAGGAAGGGAAGACTCGAGTTGCCATGGTTATGATTTGACAGAAAGATTTTGAGTATACTATGAAAGGAACATTTAAGAAACGAGAAAGCATTAAGAAAAACGTGAACAATAACGCCATTTGTGCTTAGGATCAGAAAGAGACAGATGAAATGTCTCGGTCACATAGTGAAAAAAGAAGACGTGGAAAATATGACACTCACAGTGAGGGCGAGAGGGAAAAAGGAAAATAGCGAGTAACCTAACTAACAAGCTTGTGTAAATGGAGTGTGCAAAAGGCACACATAATGAGAAAAGAAGGCTTGGAGAATTTGACACTCATAGGACATATTAGCGGCAAGAGAGGCTGAGGGAAGCAGCGAATAAACTGCTAACAAGCTTGTGTAAATAGATGACAGAACAGGTAAACATAATGAGGAAAGAGGGCTTGGGGAATATGACACTCACAGGATATAGTGAATGTAAAAAGGACAGAGAGAAACAGCGAGTAAGCTGCCTAACGAGCTTGTCTAAGTGGATGACAGAACAGGAACATATGAGGAAAGAGGACTTGGAGAATTTGACACTCACAAGACATAGTGAATGTAAAAAGGACAGGGGTAAACAGCGAGTCACCTGCCTAACGACCTTGTTTAAGTAGTTGAGAGAACAGGAACATATGAAGAAAGAGGACTTGGAGAATTCGACACTCACAGCACATATTGGCGACAAGAGAGATAGAAGGAAACAGCTAATATGCCACCTAATGCGTGTGTAAACGAGAAAGAATAGTAAAAAGTCGCACATTTTTAAGGGCTACGAAGGGCAGGAAGATGGGGAGAGCCATGATCGCCCATGCTCTGATGTGACACGGCATATTTGTGAAAATACATGACTACATTTGAAAGCATAATCAATGTATACGTATATTTGTATAAATAAGTGTTAATCTCTAACGCATTCAGAGATCAATGGAGATTAAAATCTTGATTATTGTTGGGTCTTATCTTATTTTTTTTTGTTTTCTTCACTAAAATCATTTAATTATACGTTGTAATAAATACGGCGTCGAAGATGAGGACGATATTCCAAACAATGTAAATAGTTTGTATATATAAATCAAAAGTTGTCGATGGGAAGTTTTTTTTTTTCCGGACATTTTTATCATAGGAAAATATTGACAATCTTAAAGCTCAACTGCGAATATCTGCCCCATCAGCTATCTCCCTGGACAAATCAGGGAGGTCATCTGTTTATGTAAGCATTTCCGAGAAACGCCCGGCTGGTCAATAGTTGTAGTACTTTAAATTCGTCCTTGAAAAGGTCAACCGTAATATTTTCCCACCAAAATTGGCCCTTCCCATTTCTTTCTTTCTTTCTACTTTTTCTTTGTTTATTTCTTTTTTCTTTCTTTTTCTGTTTACTTTTATCTTTGTTTTTTTTTTTTTGCCTTATTTCTTTCTGCTTTTACTTTCTTTCATTCTTTTCGTTTTCTTTCTTTTCTTTCTTTCTCTCTTTCTTTTCCTTTTTCCTTTTTTCTTCGTATCTTTTTTGTTTCTTCTTTCTTTCTTTTTGTTCGGTTGGTTTTTTATTTATTTCTTTTCCCTTTCTTTCTTTTCTTTCTTTCTTTCTCGTCTTGTTATTCTTATTAATTTGTCAAAAATAATTGTCAGTCTCTTTATTTTGTTATTAACTTCATTTTTCTCGCAAAATTTTATTTCCTTTCTTTCTGTTTTTCTTTCATTGAAGCTTTTTTTCTTAACTCTTTTCGCCATCTTTGTTTTATTTTTCTTCCATAATTTCTTTCTTGGTCTATTTCTGAACATTTCTATCCGCTTTTCTTTTTTGTACATTTTCTTCACACTCCAATTCCTTCCTTTGTATTTCCCTTCACTCTTTCTAATTTTGACAAACCTAAATATTTTGTTGAATCTCTAAAACAACTTTTGCTTCTAATCCATTCTCGACCTAATGTAAATTTTCTGCTTTTCTTCCGTTTTTTTTTTTCTTTGCTTTCTTTTTTATTGACTATTTTCTTTTTCCTTCTTGAAACTATTGCATGTTTCTCGAAAACTTAACCATCTGCCGTCGACCCGACGTCGGCGATGTCCTTTGTGCCATCTGACAGTTTGCTGTTCTTCTGATAAAGCCTGCTCATAAGGGCCTGGCGTTGACATGGGAATATAATTTGCCTCTATGTTAACCTCTATGTGTTGGTTCGTTTAGGTGTCAAGGTACGTGTGTGTTTGTGTGCGCGCGCGTGCAAGTGTGTGTGCGCGCGCATATACTGAAGAGTTCAATAAGTAATTTTATAGCAGAAAGAACAGATGGAGCGGACCATCGCTGCCTATCAACTAATAAACCATTTGTTCTCAGACAAATTTTGTCACCCGGAAATTTGGCTATGAAAAAAAAAAAAATGGTGGGAAAAATGTGATGCCACATTATTTTGCTACATAACATAAACTTAGATCTTCAACCCCCATATATATATATATATATATATATATATATATATATATATATATATATATATATATATATATATAGAGAGAGAGAGAGAAAGGAAATTAAAATCAAGTGTTCAATGTTAAGTGGATATGGTATTTGCTCGTAAGAGATTCGATAACAAAACTGAATATATTTACAGGAATCGTATTATTAAACAGAAATATAATTTTTCTAAATAAATATAATTTTTCTAAATAAATATAATTTTTCTAAATAAATATAATTTCTCAAAAGAATCTCATAATTATTGAGTGGATAACATATGTTCGAAAGTCTGAGAAGATACAGATGAGTTTAACATTTAAATTCATTCAGTCAGTTATATGCTATACGTGATACACGCTTAGGCGATCATGATTTTTTTCCCGCAGTAGGTTGCCATTTCTTTCTGCGGTAGACCAGTTGCCATCCAAAGCTATAGAACTCGGCCTATTCTGCTATTTACCCATAGCTGGGTGGGTAGAAGAAGAGGATTCGCACCTTTCCCAAGGGTATTAGCACGTAAGTGAATGTAATGGATTCGACTGGAATTCGAACTCGGCTCTCCGATTCCTCAATCGAAGCCGCTATCCATTACTCCTCCGTTAAAATCAATTAGTTGTTATCAATACTATATTTCTTGATATTAGGCGCATTAACCATAAATATTGCTTGCTCAACCAAATTTTATTTTGCTGCGGTGGGGACAATATTCCATTGTATACACAGAGAGCACACGGTTCTTAACAATGACTGAGACGGTCGAATGCAGTTTAACATAAACAAGAGAATAAAAAAGAACTTCGGACATTTCTTATATTTATTTGATGCTAATATACAACATCTTAATCAAAACTGCATACTTTTTCGATTGAATTTATTAAAAATTGTTTGGATGAATACTGTCTAAAATTAATCTATATATATGAGCTTACTTTAATTCAAATAATTATATTGAAGTTTTCGGCTCTTGTTTTGAAACATGAGAACTCTTATGTAGCGTGTTGGAATCATATTTTTTAAATAAATAATTATATATATAAAGTTAATTTTAGGAATTATTCATCCAAACAATATATATATATATATAAAAAAAGTTAAATTTAGGCATTATTCATCCCCAAAATTTTTATTAAATTAAGTATTTTTTATTAGATTACACACACACACACACATATATATACATTAAGAAATGGACAAAGTCCGACAATTTATTTATTAAAGACATTTTTATGTTTAACGTTCTTTTTATAGATAAAAGTATTTAAGTAAATGCTCTGTTTATAATAAACAGTATTAAATAACATTTACCGGCCTGAATGTCCGGGAAATTTTCATAGAAAATATTCGTCCTTTGACAGGATTCAAACCTGCATCCTATACGGAACCGTCATTTCTATAAAAAGAACGTTAAACATAAAAATGTCTTTAATAAATATATATATATATATATCATAACAATCGGAATTAAGATACCTTTAAAATGATCATTTTCACCTTTCAATTAAATTTACAGGATTTTTCGAACAGTCAATGGGTGATATTTTTTTTAATATTTTTGATTATTTCAAAAATGGTTTTGATTATTTCAATGTATGTGTGTGGGTGTGTGGGTGTGTATGTATGTGCGTGGGTGTGTGTTAACCTAATATAAAATTTCTTACAAATACGTCAAAAACAAAAGGAGATTGTATGACGACAAAACAAAATAATACCAACATGAAACTGGAAGCAACAATTTTCAAGACAAACATCAGGTAATGTTGCAAGAACTACATTGGTGAAACCTGTAGGAATTTCTATAAAATATGATATAAAGGGATCTTTTATATATAATGCATTAGTTGTGCATCATGATAAATCAGTGCATAATTTCGACTTAATGAATGCAGGACCATTAATTTATGAAGTTGTACATGTAATGCGAGTGTATGAATTTGGGAATGCTGTTCGGTAAATTGACATCCAGGATCATACAACATGTCCCTTTTGTTAACAAAATCATAACATACACAATATGGAATAATTAAAAACAATAGCTATAAAATAAAAACAAAAGCGACTTAAAAAGACGTGGGAGATACGTTGATAAACATTTAGATCCACTGAACTTAAAAAATGTTAATATGAAACTGAACGTCTTTGTATCTTTAACGTTTTCAAACTAAACTGTAACCGGCGTCCCCGCCCTATATCTATCTATCTATCTATCTATCTATCTATCTGTGATTCATATCTATCTATCTATCTATCTATCTATCTATCTATCTATCTATCTATCTATCTATCTATCTATCTGTGATTCATATCTATCTATCTATCTATCTATCTATCTATCTATCTATCTATCTATCTATCTATGATTCATATCTATCTATCTATCTATTTATCTATCTATCTATCTATCTATGATTCATATCTATCTATCTATCTATCTATCTATCTATCTATCTATCTATCTATCTATCTATGATTCATATCTATCTATCTATCTATCTATCTATCTATCTATCTATCTATAATTCATATCTATCTATCTATCTTTCTATCTATCTATCTATCTATCTATCTATCTATCTATCTATGATTCATATCTATCTATCTATCTATCTATCTATCTATCTATCTATCTATCTATCTATCTATCTATGATTCATATCTATCTATCTATCTATCGTACCTAATATCACAATATGAAATATTTCATAGCCAAAGGGACGGAAGTATAAAAAAAAATTAAATAAAATCGGTTAGATTATATATTGAATATATATTTCATTTTAAATTTAAAATTTTCAGGATCTTTCTTCTTCAAGTGCATGTGTAGTCGCATCATGGTAATTATCACTTTCCAATGAAGTCCTAAAAGACATAACGCTTCACACGAAAACATTTTGCACTTAATATATATATATATATATATATATATATATATATATATATATATATATATGTATGTATGTATGTATGTATGTATGTATGTATGTATGTATGAGGCCGTTTAACCAATACACAGACAGGCCAAAATTAACTATATATATAAAATATGAAAACTACAGACAAAGGTCACTTTATTCAGAGACAGTCATTCAGAACTGTAGTTCAAGCAGGGATTTTGTTTTTCTCTTGATGATGGCCAAAACTAGTCGAGGAACCTCATTTAAATAATAAAACAAAAATATTAATATACCACCCAGTGCGTCTGAAATTTTAATTTTTTTTAACATTTTTCCTTTTTCAACACACACACACACACACACACACACACACACACATATATATATATATATATATATATATATATGTATATATATATATATATATATACATATATATATATATATATATATGTATATATATTTAGATATACATATTCAAACATGTTTATTGAAATAATATAGATATATTGTCTATTTATTTTTATGCTGTTCCTTCCCAGTTTTCTAATCAGTTTCTTGACGTTGAAATGAAATTCGTGAAGGAAAGCATCGTAATTTTTATTAACCCGAGTACTTTCGATTTTTTTTCAAGGGGAGAATTAATATATATGTATCAGGGAGCGCTGAATTTTGTTCAAGCCGGCCAAGAATCTTTTTTGTCAGATTTTGGGAAATGAGTCAGGCCGAGAACTTATCAGCACCCCTTGTATACATAGAGAGGGAGAGAGGGAGATGAGTGTATACGTGAGCGTCACTTTTGTTGTCGGTGTTATTATCCTTCCTGTCATGTAAATATAAACTTTTCATACGTCAGACTGACCGCATGGCCACCGAGGACTTCGTTTCTAAGTCGTATTCTTTAGAGAAAAACGTGAGGTAATGAATGGCACCCACTTGTTACCCTTTCGTAAATTCTCGATTCACTGGTCTTTCTGTTGCAACCCATTCTACTGTTGCTGTCGTCCAGTCTTTGTGATCTTAATGTTTACAAAGCAAATAAAATCGTCAACAATTTTAATTTTTGATCAGGGATTATTATAACAAATCTGCCAGGATCTATGGTGGCGTATTGATTATTAGCTAGAATTCGGCAGCCCTTATTAAATATGTAACGGTTTGGATTAGCGTTACATTGAATGGTCCGGTGTATTTAGCAACTTGCACGTTTTGTTTTGGTGTGTTTTATCTTACTTTTTATTCTATTTTAAAGGAGCACTAACAATTATTATTTTTATAGGTTATGGATTTGTAACTTTCTTTATTGTTAATAAACTTCATTTAGTGTGCATGTGGCGGGGATGGAATGCTGTGATTCAAATTAGTCCAAACTGACGTCATGTGGGAAATAGTTACACGGAACCGTTACACGCACCGGAAATTAATGCATCAAATATTTATACGCATTATTATTGTTATTATTATTATTATTTTAATTATTATTATTATTATTATTATTATGATCCCGATGTGCAACATCTTATTCAAAAAATAGAATACATAATTAAACAGGATCTTTTTTTTAATTTACCAATACCTTGTTTACACACGCGCACACACACACACACATAAATATATAATAGCTGATCACTCGTATTCAAGAATATCCGTCTACTAGAGCGGCTAGCCAATCCCTATTGCAGACGCTCGTTCAGGCACATTTGTGTTTATTCAACACCCACAGAGCCTACCCGTGGTTTATACTGTAACTATGCTGGGCAGACCTTAGTTACAGTCTATGGTCTATGGGAGAGTGCGTGTTATCTAACATGATCAACAATTTGAACAGGGCGCGCACGATTAAGCCCTCGATCACGATGACTATATATATATATATATATATATATATATGAAGAAATATAGTCTTAAGATGTGCTATATTTATGGAATAAAGTGCTCAATATCAGAGATAGAGCGTGTGTAAATATAAAAGTGAACATAGAAGTCAACACTTAAGGGGCGACAGTCTGTTTCATGCTAGATGCAATCGTCAGGCCACGTGGCCTGACGATTGCATCTAGCATCTGTTGACTTCTATGTTCACTTATATATATATATATATATATATATATATTTTAGTATTACAAGATATTTTTATGTAATTTTGGTAAACATATCTGTTAAAATGAGATGTCAGTGTTATTTTCATTTTTGTGTAATTTAGACGACAATTTATCCATTGTAACCATTATTTTTATCATTTCATCCTAGGCAAGACAGGGATGCCACTAAGACGCAAAGGGTTGCATGGAGTGAAAAAATGAGAAGATTTTACGAGAAGAAAAACCTTTCACTTTCCTGAAGGTAATCTTTAGATGTGTTTATGATGATAGCTTTGGAATAAAGGTCAGTAAAAATACATTTTATAGAGTATCACTAGTCGAGTATCACGCTTTCAGATGACAACTAATCAGTACTGGCGACTGTTTTAACAGGATAGGTTCACCTATCGTCTGGTTCACTATTCTCCTTGGTTTTTTGAACAGGAGTAGAGGTTTATTCCTTATTTCTTGTTTAGGATTGGGTTGTTGGTTCCTTCTAAAGTCTTTTCATTCTCTTTCATTTCCAGTAGCCCCTGCGTCTTAGTAGCATTATCGCCTTGCTTGGGGGTGAATTGATTAAAAAAAAAAAATGAAAACCTTCACAATGTCAACACATCAAATAATAATTTCGGAGTGCCAACTGTCATGAAAATATTTACAGAGAAGACGTTAGAGCGATGGGAAAGTGACCGAAGTCGAGATGAGAAGCCAGAATTAATGACATTACAACCCCCTCTTTGGAATTTGTCGAAAATCTCGAGATATATAGCAGGAACCCCAGACCAGATATGGCAGTAATATTCAATGTATGAACAAAAGGTACATTTATAAATGTGTAAGATGGATTTAGAAAAATTGCCTAGGACGACAAAGGGGGTTAACTTTCCTAGCAGCATTGCCTAGCAACTGATTCAATATAATCTTTCCACGTCACGTCAGTGGAAAACGTCAGACTAAGAAAGCGCACTTGTCACTCTCCTGAGTATTTGAAAGTGTCCGCCAGTCAAGGATCCGACGGGTGTATGCATGTGTAGAGGCAAGCAGAGGACATTTTGAACATTTGTTTCGAGTTGCTGTGTTGCTATAGCAGGAACTCCAGACCAGATATGGCAGTAATATTCAATGCACGGACAAAAGATACATTTATAAATTGTGTAAGATAGATTTTGATGAGAAAAACTGTCTGGCACGACTGTGAATTAACTTTTCTAGCAGCATTGCCTAGCAACTGATTGAATATATTCTTTCCACTTGATGTCATTGGAAAACGTTAGCCCGGAAAATATATATTTAACATGTTCTTTTTCTAATAATGATATTTAGTCGTTAACTTCCGCCCTTTTGAACAGGAGTAGATGTTTATTCCTTATTTTCCGTTCGGTTTCTGGTTCCTTCTAAAGTCTACTTCCGCCCTATTCTTCTAACGTCTCCGTCTGAACTCTGAAATTTTATTTACTAATTATTTTTTTTCCATTCGTTTCTCCTCAATATAAGTAAATTGTTTTGCCTATCATCCAGTTCACACACCACCCAGTTTGTTTGTTTTTTTTTAACAGGAGTAGGGTTTTTATCCCTTGTTAAGGGTTTAGGATTGGGTTTCCAGTTCCTTCTAAAGTGTTTTTCATTCTCTTTCTTATGTCCTGAAAAGAAGGGTATTTGTGCGTAAGTGAATATAACGAACCTAAGGGGAATTGGAACACAATTCCGAGTCATTATCAATTACACCACCCGCACATCCAAGCTTACAGTACCTGGTATTCCCAACCGATCACTTATCTTGTTAATGACCAGGTTCGATGTTGCTTAACTTCGGTGAATGTACGGAACCGATATTTCAACGTGATGTGACCATAAGGCCAGATTGGTTTGTAATGCTCACCGAACGATGGTCCCTGATCAAGAAACAAACCTATTTAAAAAAAAAAAAACTAAAGAAAACGTACTTAGAACTTATAGTTTGGATATACGAACAAGAGTTTTTTTTTAAAAAAAGGATGTTTTTTATTACAAAGAATAGTTTTGTTCCCTTGCTGTTTATATGACAATATAATTGTTGATACCAGAATTCCACCCACACTAAATACAATTAAGGGTTGACCGCCGATTCCATGATAAACACGTCATATGACGGTGATTTTCCACTGAATGTGTTCTCGTCCGTAATTTGGCATTTCTTGGCAAGACACAAAGAGATCATCATTGACAATCAAGTGAAGTCAACCAATCAAAATAGGGCAGTGAAGTCAAAGAATTTCCGGTAGCAAAAAAAAAAAAAAAAAAAAAAAAAGCATATACATATAAATATATGTGAATGAAAGTACAAGTGTCTGCCTGTTTACAAGCAATATGATATAATATACAAACGGCATTTTCATTTCAGGTGCCCGTGTTACGAAAGTGCACATAATTGTGTTAGTCATTCTTGATATTTTCAAGTGTTATTTTATTAAATCAGAATACTCACATCCGTGGATGGAGTAAGTTTCTAGTAAGCCTGCAAACGAAAAACATCGCATTAGTGGCTCCGTGTGCCCGAGGCTGTGTTCCCCAGGGGTCAACATTAGGGTTATCCTTTAGTATCGATATTGTTGACGAAGAGGAGAAGTTCGAAAAGGGAGTGGAGCTCCCAGAAACTTGGGCTCTCGATGTTGGGGCGGTCATATGGAGAGCCTAGGTCTCATTGTCCATAGATGTGCCATTATACATTGTGTGTGGCATAAAAGGGTTACCGACCGGCTGGCGGAAGCGCGTCAGCGATCAAATTACTCGGTCTACAAGAAGCTAATGTTCCCCATTACATAGAGTTTCCAGAAACCTGACGTGATTGTCACCATGTGAATAACCTTTTGCGATGAAGGTCTCGAGCACAATTAGAAAAACAAGACCCCTAAATATTAGGTTGTCACACATGAAATGACGCATTTTTTGCTTGATCATTGATCCGGTCGTCTAACGAAGTAACCTCCTTAGTATATAAAATATCTTGACTTACTCCGAAGTCTTTTTTTTTTTCCAGATAATTTTCTTTCAATATAAGCACAATGAAAATGTTTACAATGAAAAAAATGTCGAGTAATTTTACTGTATGTGTACAAACTGTAAAAAGAATTTTTTTTTTCCATCAAATCATTACTTGTGATAAAAAATGGGCACTTTTTGACAGCAGTAAGATAGTAGGCCAATGATTAGATGGAAGTGAATAACCAAAACAATACCCTAAACCTTCACTGCACCCTAAAAAGTTAATGGTTACTGTTGTGGATTCCGGGATGAAATCCGGTACCAATAAATAACAAACGCCAGGAATGAATATATGAAAATAATGTATTAACGTAATAATACAAACTGGTAAAGCAGGTTAGTAGTTCCAGGAATACGGGTTAGTAGCAAAATATATATACAGTCTTTGGTATTGAAGTATCGCTGTATGACTTCTTACTGAGTCTACGTGCTCGCTCACGGTGACACCTACAAGGCTGTTACCTCACCCTCACTCTTCCGGTTACCTACAACCTTTTACTCTGTCACTCTCGACTCGACTCGACTCGACTCGACTCGACTCGACTCCGTTCTTCGGTCTTTCTCTCTCTCTCTCCCTCTCGTCTCGCTCTTGCAGTAGTATATGTATATACTGGGTGTGTTCATTTGTATAAAAAAAGGGGTGGACCCCTCAACAGTTACTGTATGGTGGTATTTCAAAGGGGTAATTCATTATTCATTCTTGTCTCTAGGGAAACGATAATAGCAACCTTGCATTGTGGAGATATTCAGTGTATATACGAAAAATTAAAAAAGGAATATCCTAGACTTGTGAATAGGTATAACCCAATTTTACTGCACGACAACGCACGAGCGCACGCTTCTAAATCAATTGTCCAAAAGCTACTTCGCCTGAATTATGAAATTTTGCCTCATCCTCCATATTCACCTATCTTTCCTACTGATTATCACTTATTTAAGCATTTTGTGCTTTTCATACACAATAAAACGTTCTCCAACAAGGAAGAGGTAATCGAATCATTTGAACTGTTTATCACATCAAAGGATGAGAATTTTTTGAAGATGAGATCAATAATTTAGAGGCATGTTTAAGAACAGTCGTTTATTAACACGGTGCCTATTTCAACTAAATAAATTAGTTATTTAACATTTCAGAAGGGTTTTATTCATTTACTCTATAGGGCTCAGTTCATGTGAGACAACCTAATAAATATTGCCTGTTCGCGGGGTCATTGTTCCTACCTGAATTTGCATCTTCTCGGATATGTTCTGAACAATTTAAAAGCTTGTCAATGAATCGAATGTACACCGATTGTGGCTGATACGGACGAACCGATTAGATACATATCAGATAAACACACCGTCGTTCTTTCGGTTTATCTCAGATATTCACAATTTAAGCTGTAGTTTTATCAAATCGGTATTCATAGATTTCATTTTTTTTACGGCGTATCAACTTTTTTCAGGTTATTTAAAGCCAGAACTTATTTTTGGATTGTAAGAATCTCTTTTAGATAATAACGATTTACTGATACAAGCCCTACTAATTAACCCATAGCTGGGAGGAGAAGAGATGAATTCATATCTTTAACAAGGGTATTTGCCCGTAGGTGAATATAACGAACCCGACTGGAATTGGAACTCGGCTCTCCGATTTTCAATTCCGAGCCGATATTCATTTCACCAACCGAACATCTAAGTTTAAAGCACCTGGTATTTACAGGCGGTGACCCAGGCGCTCACCCATCTAGGTACTGGTCAAGATGGACGTTGTCTAACATATGGCCATAATATATATATATATATATATATATATATATATATATATATATATATATATATATATATATATATATATATATATAACTTATTGCATTTTTATTAAATAAGTATTTGTTTATTTTAATCTTTAAATTGTTTTTAAAATAGGAGTATGTATTTAATGTTAAATAATAAAACTTAATATACTAATGTTAAATATTAGGTTGGTGCAAAAATAATATCGTTTTTTGACGTAATTTTTAACGTCAAAACACGATATTATTTTTGCACCAACCTAATAATAAAACTTAATATACTAAGCTACGTACCCTGGTAAACCCAACAGTACTTTGTACCCCCTTAGCTGATTGCACTTCTCCCAAATGTATGGCTAATTTAGAGGGTGTGACGGGCGTTCGGACGGACGGACTAACGGAAATCACATTTGTTTCACCCTTGGAAGTGTGGTCTGATAAACCAGGTAAAAACCACACACTTGGGGAAATATATATATATACATGTGTATATCGTACAACATATAGCCGTAATATATATATATATATATATATATATAAGGAAATATATATATATATATATATATATATATATATATATATATATATATATGTATATAAGCAAATATATGGATATAGATCCGGCAGTATGAAGAAAAATATACGGAAAAAACAAATTGAATTAAATATAGCCTAATGTTAATTATATTTTATGAATATGTCCTGAAGATGGTCTACTAGACCGAAACGTCCGACGTTGACATTATATTAACATTAAAACAGCATAATTGCATATTAGGATTTTTGTTTGTTTTTTTCGTATATTTTTCTACATATGTATATATATATATATATATATATATATATATATATATATATATAAAACATTTTTTCACCCTTGGAAGCGTAGTCAGATGAACCAGATAAAAACCACATACCTGGGGAAATAAATTATAACGAATGGACCCTTAAGATTATCTGTATTCTATTTAAATTGAAATATATATAGTTAATTTTATGCAACTAGTATTCATACAAACAATTTTCATTAAATTCAACCGACAAAGTTTTTGCATTTGTCCAATTTTCGAATAAGATGTTTTATATTAATATTTCCAATCTCGGGCCGTTATCCTTTACACCACCCGCACACCCAAGCTTACGGTTCCTGGTATTCTCATGTAGTCACCCATTTAGGTATATTAAATCAACTGAACCATTTATTTTAGAGTGTTCTTGTTCCGTTGTCCATGTTTA
Organism: Acanthosepion lycidas; assembly: GCA_963932145.1. NCBI lineage: Eukaryota > Metazoa > Mollusca > Cephalopoda > Sepiida > Sepiidae > Acanthosepion > Acanthosepion lycidas. Next base: position 60,895,640 of record OZ010602.1, on the reverse strand, counting down.
CGGAGATTTAAACATTATTTCCCCCATATATCGCGTGTAATAGGAAATTTGTCCGAATCATGTAACAGCAAAATTGTCCAATTGTTAGATTAAGATCTGAACCGTTGTGTCTTAGAAATGATTAAAGATATTTTACTGGAATTTTCCGTGATTTTCCTAACACTATTGGACTCTACTTTGAGAACCAAGAATGCATTATTACTCTCCAAGAATCGTGATGAAATCGATCATAAACGAAAATGACATGTTCATCATTAATTAATCATAGCTAAGGATTGGAAGCTTATGAAGGAGTGAAATAAAGTTTATATATATATATATATATATATATATATACATACATACATATATATATATATATATATATATATATATATATATATATATATATATATATATATATATATATATATATATATATATATTATTCCAGGATCATTTGCCAATTTATTCAAGATGGTTTTCACTCTCTCCCATCTTCTAACTTCCTGTCCTGGAATAACAAGGTTCTTCACAGGTTTCACGTACGATTCATTTTCAAGTCTTTTTTCACTGTCATATCTGAAACTCCTCTCTCACGTGCCAACCGTCTTATGGATTGAGTTGGATCTTTTCTAATTGATCTCTTTAGCTCGAAGTTGAAATGATGATCCTTCTTCCTGTTGTGACCTCCTGAACCAGATTTCCTCTCTACTGTTCCCACATTTTTAAATTTATTCACCGTTCTCTTGATGGTCCTTGAATGGACTTTGAAGATGAAAGCTAGTGTATGAATTTGGGTAACATTACTGAAGGTGTTAATGATCTTTTTCCTCTCATCATTGCTCATTTGGGAAGACAGTGGGGCTGACGCAAAACGATTTTAACCCGTTCTCTTTCTAGCTGAATAACTCAAAGAGTTTGTTAGCGATTCTTAAAGTAAATGGTGTCAAGTTGGATAAACGTCTTCTCTGAAAACCTGGAAGAAAGAAACTGAATTAGTTTAGTGGTTCTTTAGATATTAAACATTTTGTGGAATGGACAATTATAATGTTACATGATTTGGACAATTTTGCTGTTACACCCGGTATACACTTTGTTGGGTAGTTGAAATTATTACGCTGCTTTTTGTTGGATATAATATAATTATTTTCATTGTTTAGTTACAGGCTATCTTTACGTCCACTTTGAGAAATGTTCCAGGCACATATAGGACAGAAATTAAAGTCTTTTGATGCTTTCTTTTACTGTTTTAGTCAAATCTCATTATTACAGATGCTGAATTCTTTATGCAAAATTATTGGTACCGGAAATGCTTCAGTTTTCCCATTTTTTTTTCGGATTTTTGAATAAAAACTATTTAATTTGTATATAGTACCCATAAAATGAAACAGCTTGGAAAAGGAACCCAAGCATAAACGAAATATTCCTTTATTTTTCATAACACAGCTTATACATATAGCCTGAATGTCGTTTTATATAAATGACGTATACTCAGAAAGTAGTTTTATATAAAAGTTAATAAATTTTGAGTACATACAGATACAGGGTAATGATTCTAGTCATGTAATACTTTTTTTATGTAGGGAAATTAGGATTTCACGTAAAAATAATATTTTGTACTTTCTTTACGTTTACAAAAACATGGTCATTAGTTACAAAAATATATAAATACAACTCCAGTCACTACTTCTGCATTAAGTGTGAGAAACTGGAGGAAGATGGTACATTATCAATGATACGTTAATCACTTTGAGTGCGAGAAGGAAAATTCGGTAACCTATCAGTCTTAACCAACAGTGTCATCTTTTGATTAAAATATTACAAAACGTACAGGCACAGTATTTGTATAAAAACAAAATATAGATTCTGATTAAATGTAAGGAAAACTGAAAAAAATAGCATTTTATTTCTATCGTTGCAGTCCAATAATCATGTCTCTGGTAGCCATGATGCATTCTAAAAGTTTGAGTGTTGTCAGCACGTGAATAACTTTCGGATTTTAGAGGTTTTTGGATTTTGGAATTTCAGATAAAGGATATTTAACCAATTTTCTCTTTTTAGAGTTTAAAAGATTAGGTGAACTGATAAATCTTTCTTTTTTTTTTTAATTTTTGATTTTCATTTTTTAAACATCTTTTCGTTTTGTTTTGAGGTGGCCGTATGAACAAGGAGGCCCCATACTTATTTTCTTAGATCTTAACCGGGTATTGAACTCACACACTTTGGGTCCTGTCACTGGATATAACCAACGCCTTTATCCACTGTGACATGTGCCACTGTGCCATGTATATTTGAGGACACAAGGCACAGTCGATAAAGGGGTTGGTTAGATCCAGTGACAGGACCCAAAGTGTGTGAGTTCAATACCCGGTTAAGGCAGTGGAGAACTTTCAGAGGGAAAATTAACAGGAGATAACTGATAACTGACATCCATCAAACATGGCACGTGGAACTAGAACAGTCTACCCCAGTGAGCGAAATAAAGGGTTCGGTTCGACATTCCAACCACCTGAAGAAGGCCGGAGAATACAACGGCTGAAACGTTGTAATAAATATAGCGACAAAGATGAGGACAATAGTTCGAATAATGTAAATAATGTACATAATACCTCATCTCAGAAATCTAAAGAGATAGGCGTTTTTTTTTTGTTTTTTTTTTGTTTTTTTTGCTTGGGTTTCCAAATATGTCAATTCTCCTCTTTGATAAATGTTGTAACCTAGGGAAGGTTACTGAATAGAATAATCAAACGAAGGTTGATAATGAACGATAATGCTGAGGAGAAGAACAACACATATATGATTCGCCAGCGGCGCGTGGAAGAAGTAGTCAACTGCTAGAAGTTAGTCAAGTGAATTCCACAATGAAGCTCCAACTGTAGGTTATCTACCAACCGCCCTATGTGGGACAGATGTGATACAAGGCCGAATTTAATGTGGGGTATCCGAGCACGTAGACTCGGCCAAAAATTACCCGTAGACATCGTATAAAACGGGGTCAGGTAACTGTTTCCCCGAGACGAGACTCAGTCCTTCGACATATCCTCGTGTGGGGATCCTCTCTGTCTTGAGGCAGAGAGTTTGACCAGCACAGCTGAAGACGAATCTCCAACTGCAGGATATCTACCAACCACCCCATGCAGTCAGATGTGGCACAAGACCGAATTTAATTTGGGGTATCCGAGCCCTTAGGCTCTGCCAAAAATCCCCTGTAATCTCCGTATAAAAAAAGGGTCGGGTAGCTGTTTCCCGAGACGAAACTCTGCCCTTCGACATAGCCTCGTCTGGGGATCCTGTCTGTCGGAGGCAGAGCGTTTGACCAGCACAGTTAGAGACGAATCTCTAACTGAAGACCAACATACAGTATTTACTACTGTATTTACGTGAATTGGGACATGCCCCTTATGTATGCTACAACAATAAACATTAATTAAAATCTGTTTACTTAATAGGCCCTTCACCACCTTTTTCTTTGTCGATAGTAATTTTCAATATGTTTCGTTTTTAAATGCTACCCTTAAACTTAAAAAATCTTAAGTTGTTTTTAAATATAATTAATGCCGTATCATATTTATTGTCTACACGTATTAGACCTATACTAATGGAAACATGGATGTGTTGAAGTTCTGTGTTCATTATTAAGAGTATGGATGTCATATTGATCAGGGAAACGGCCTGTTAATCTTGATACGATCAGTATTGTATGATCAACATATGTATGATTGGTTATATTAGTTTCTTATCTTATGATTACAAAATAACTAATGCCTGAAAAGAAGTGGTTCAACAGCCTGAGTCTTTTAAAAAAATGAAAATGAAAATATTCTATTGGAATATAGAAAAAGGTTCTTTTTTCCTAGCATTCAAGATATTTGACGCATACTAATAGAAATGTGTATGTTTTCAAGTATATGTTGATTATTAAATGTATGGATGTCACATTGATCTGACGAACGGCAAGTTAATTCGGATAGGATACGAATTGTATGACGAAAACATGCATGATTAATTATATCGGTTTCCTGTCTTGCGATTACGAAATAACTCGAATAACCGAAAAAAAAAAAAGCGATTCAAGTTCCCCAGGTGTGTGGAGTCTCAATAAAAAATAAAATAAAAACATTCCACAGGAATTTCACCGAATTTATGAAAAACTGTCGCACTCTTTTTTTTTCTGAACACTACGGTCAGGATTTAAAAGTGTACCAAGAACATCACACCCACCTCATAGCGAAAGAGGCTCTCGTCGAGCAAGAAAAAAAAAACTTATCAATAGAAACGCCTACCTTCCCAATTATCTTTCTTCCTGCGTGCGTTCAACAGGCCAGACAAAACCAATCCATCTCTCCATACATGTATACGTACATATTCACTGCTTACGTACACATTTTTCTTATCTATCTATCTATCTATCTATCTATCTATCTATCTATCTATCTATCTATCTATCTATCTAGCTTTAACTTGTTCTTATCTATCTATCTATCTATCTATCTATCTATCTATGATTCATATCTATCTATCTATCTATCTATCTTTAACTTGTTCTTATCTATCTATCTATCTTTAACTTGTTCTTATCTATCTATCTATCTATCTATCTATCTTTAACTTGTTCTTATCTATCTATCTATCTATCTATCTATCTTTAACTTGTTCTTATCTATCTATCTATCTATCTTTAACTTGTTCTTATCTATCTATCTATCTATCTTTAACTTGTTCTTATCTATCTATCTATCTATCTATCTTTAACTTGTTCTTATCTATCTATCTATCTATCTATCTATCTATCTATCTTTAACTTGTTCTTATCTATCTATCTATCTATCTATCTATCTTTAACTTGTTCTTATCTATCTATCTATCTATCTTTAACTTGTTCTTATCTATCTATCTATCTATCTATCTATCTATCTATCTTTAACTTGTTCTTATCTATCTATCTATCTATCTATCTATCTATCTTTAACTTGTTCTTATCTATCTATATATCTATCTATCTATCGATCTATCTTTAACTTGTTCTGATCTATCTATCTATCTATCTATCTATCTTTAACTTGTTCTGATCTATCTATCTATCTATCTATCTATCTATCTATCTATCTATCTATCTGCATGTATGTAAAGATATATACATCAATTCAGAAAGGAACAAGGCATCTACTGTAGAGTCATTAACAGATAGTAAGTACAATTCTCTTTGACTCTTTCAGTATTTTTGCGGTTGTCTGGACGGAGCTAAGCTCATATCTAATATATAAGTATATCACCTCCTCCGTAACGTAAAGACGAAAACAAATATTTCGCACTACAAATCTTTTAAGATAATCTCCTCCTGTGACAATGTACTCGATTCAGTAGTGAGTATTAATAAGTTAGATCGAATATAGCACAGTGAAAATTCCAGTTGAATAACATACAGCCTACAGAGGTATTGATATTCTTTTGTAGAATTCAAGGTGAATTGGTTTGAACAAATAAGGCCATTTGTGGCGGTTGTGATCAAAGGACAAGTTTCTTATATTCAGTTACATGACGCGACAATATAAAAACACAAATATTTGTGTAAGTGATCCAAGTTACGAATCACGTGCCTAGGTAAGTACATGTCGCGTATGGTGTAGTTAACTAAGTACACATCAAGTGATGATGCGGATTTCGTCAGATAACATATATATTTGCATAAAATAATTATTTGCAGCAGCATTCACATTCTTTCAAACCTCTTCGTTTCGAGTCAGAAAATTTGAAAAATCAAACAAAAAATATCAATTATTTGATTTGTTAATTTCTGTTATTTTTTTGCCCGAATAAGGCTAGAGGGAATTTCTTTTAATCAATTCACGCGAAGCAAGACGATAATGCCACTAAAACGCCTGGAGTCTACTGGGAGCGAGGGAAAATGAAAAAATACTTTAAAAGGAACTAGAAATCCAATCTTAAACAAGAAACAAGAATAAACCGCTATTCATGTTCAAAAAACCGGGGAGGAGAGTGAACTGGGTGAGAGATTAACCTATTTATTGATTCATTTGGTCCAAAGGGGGTTCCCGGTGGGCACAACCCCCCACTCACTGAATTTTTCCCTTTGATTTAAATGAAATCTAAATTTGAACAAGGGAATGGCTCCTATCCAAAATATAGGAGAAAGCCAGAAGATGGAGGTCACATTGGCAAGATCAAAATGGACAATCTATCTATCTATTTGCAAGTATGTAAAGATATATATTAGGTTGGTGCAAAAATAATGACGTAATGTCGTTTTTGACGTGTTTTTTAACGTCAAAAACGACATTATTACGTCATTATTTTTACAACAACCTAATACATCAATTGTCAGGTTGATCAAGAAATCACCAATCAGTGGGTAGTGCCTTACAATACATGTTTATTGCAACAATTCAACTGTTACATCAATGTTGAAATTTGCTCATTAATTCATTCAATCAAGCACTGCATCAAATACATATCAAAGTCGTCAGATCAAGCTATTTTTGCATAAACCCATCCGCTGAAAATATTTTCCCCTTTGATTTAAATTAAATTTAAATTTGATCAAGAGAATGACTGCAATCCAAAATATAGAAGGAGAAAGCCAGAAGATGGAGGTCACATTGGCAAGATCATTGTGTAATATTTAAATGCATCATTTTTCTTCCCAAATTATAACAATGATTTGAAAGCAACTATCATTTTCTGACAAAAAATGTGTGACACGCACCAAGGCGCGGTTTGGTTTGGTTTGGTTTGGTTTGCGGGATATCAACTTTAATGGGTTATTTAATGCCAACAAGTTTTTTTTTTTTTTTTTTTTTTTTTTTATTGCTGGTAATATTTTTTCCAAAAAGTCTTGCTGGTAATAAGATATTGTTGATAATGATTTTTTCTTCAAAAATTTATTGCTGGCAATAAATTAAAAAAAAATGTTTTGCTAGTATTAAGACCTATTTTTACACATTTTGACCCCAGTTTGGGGGTTAACTATTTTCCCATAGCTGAGACGCTAACAAATGTTACCATCTCAGATCAGGGTGGACGTGGGAAAACCAGCAATTAAGAGGTTGTCTCATGCTCTTCAAAACCTCCCGATCAGAGGCCTTGTTGTTGGAGGTAGTTTACCGTCTTACCCAGGACACCCAAAATTAAACTTTGGGAGTCTTCAGCTTTGCATATAAGACGCGGAGTATTATTATGTTTGAAACAAGTGCAACATATGCATTCCTTATTCATCTACCCCTAAATAAGGCGATAATGCCGCTAGGTCGCAAAAGATGTATTACAGAAAATGAAAGAAGGCTTAATGAGAAGATGTGAGCAAAAAGACAATAAAGAAACAGTAGTCAAGAACACATAAGATGGCGATTGACAGGGCATAGAAATTTTTGAAGTCTGTAGGTGACAGGGAAGTAAGAAATCGGAGGGGACTTTCACAGGCGAGAAAATAAATTATTAAATAACCCATAGAGGTGTTGATATGCTGCTAAGCTAAACAATCGAAAAAACCAACAACGAAATACATTGTGAACATCATTAAATTTGAATGGTTGTCTACGATATGCAAGATCTTTTCATGTATTGGGTTCGATGCTGTATAGAACCACCAAGTAAATGGTTTGGTACACGCATCACCCTTGCAATTATTGAAATGCATTAACCAACACCTAGCTGCGCTCATATTCCTTGTTTGGTCTGCGTAAACCCTTAGCAAGTGTTGACGAATGTCAATTAGTGCAATTTTGTATGTGTAAAGAAATTCAGCTACATAGCTCTGCTTCATGATTTTCATGTCAGATATCATTTTGCCAGATATAATGGTGTGGTGCATATTCTCACAAGGAAATTACCGAAACAAACCTACAAGCAAATATACGTTAGAATAGGACATATGGTTGCATCTAGTTCCTTCAACGGTAAACTGGTGAGAACCAATTGCCAATCGAGGCCCTAACGAGAAAAGCTCATCAGAACATTTGCTACTAAAAATTATCTGTAAAAACGACAGAAGGAAATCACGTCACTTCGGTGAGAAAATGACTGAAGTCGAGATATCAGGTTAGGATCGATTACAGACATTTCTTTGCATGTTGTCAAGAATCTTGAGATATATAAAGGGTGTTCCAATAACTTCGACCGATTTTAAATGTGAATTAAGTTTAAGTGTCTAATGATTTTTCTTTTTCTTTCACATTTAACAACTTTGGCAATTTCAACCATGGAAAGATGAACAATCAAACAAATTTAAGTGTCTGATAACTTTTTTTCTTTTTCTTTCAGATTTAACGACTTAAGTCTTTGGCAATTTCAACCATGGAAAGATTAACAATCAAACAACTTGTTAAAGTTATCGAAGCCTATTGCGAAAATGGACGTTCATAAAGAATCTGAACCAGAAGTTCTTAGGCCGCATAATCCCTCGAAACAGCAAAATCAATTGGCCACAGGGTCGTGCGACTTGACGCCTTTAGATTTCGTCCTTTGGGGTCATCTCAAAGGTAAGGTCTATGCCAACAAGCCAACAACGATTCAACAGCTGAAAGATGAGATGATAAGGCATATTGGTGATATCGAGGAGCAACAATGCAGAGACGTCATCAAAAATGTTGACTATCGAGTGGAGGTGTGCCGCCGAAGCCCTGGCGGACATCTTGTGGATATTATTTTTCACACATAATTACCATGACTTAAATAACATGATCCAATAGAGAAATAAATAAATTTTTGCCAATAACACTGATTTATTTATTGCTGACTTTGATCCGTCTTAATGAAACACTCTTTATTAGGAGCACCAGGCCATATATGGCAGCAATATTTAATGCTCGGAAGAATGGTATATTTATGAATGTGTAATAAGGATTCTGACGAGCAGAAATTGTCTAGCACGACAGAATGAACCAATTTTCTTAGCATTTGACCTAACAATATAATCAGAACACTTTATGTCAGTGGAAAACGTGAGCCCAAGAGGGTGTTGCTCTCCTGGTGTTTAGCATCAGACATGCTATTGATAGACAGAAAAGGTTTTCTGTTGTGATTAAATAAAAACAGATTTGTTCTAAGGGCGTTAAAAATTTACAATCCATTCCTTGCCCCAGTTAACCACAGACTACATATCCTTTTCGATATCATTTGCCAGTTTTACTTTGTCGAATCTGTCGGACTTGTTATTAAGTCAGGAGTAAATAGCTATGCGATCTGAATAAATGCCTAATTACAGTCAAATATAATATATATTTGGGAATTATTTCTAGAGATCCTCTGTATTATGATTAGAGAAGAACAATCCTGTTCGATAAGACTCGTTACTTAAAACAGCAAGCGAGTTATGATTGAAATTACATTCTGAAAAAAAATCTTGTGTCAGACTTCGTTTGGTCAAGGAACTGACGCATTAAACTTCCCATTATTTTCCCGTCTGCCTCTGTCATTTCCTCTTTTACCTGTTTCCCCTCTCTCCATCTCTATCTTTTCCAAATCTGCCAACTTTTTTTCCCGTTCTTGCTAGTCAGATTAAAACGGATGTAATCCGGTTGTGCGCATGAGCAGTTGGGTTCATAGATTGCCGTCATGGCTGCCGTAATGCGCAACTCAAGCCCAAACCCTTTTTGCACGGAAACGTCAATAATACTTCCACATGATATACGTGCTGTTGATGACTAGTCAAGCATGATTTGTCGTACCTTACGCCTCATGGTTCAGTGGTCAGAAAACTCAAACCTATGCTTGTCTATCTAGCTAGTCTTTTTGAGAGACGATATGGTCGCATATTTCCCTCCGTCGCACATAGTTGGTGTTCAAGTCAACCTAAAATTTTTGAATGCAGTTTATTAAAATAGGTGAGACTTCTCATCAGTGCAACACAATCTTCCCATTACCCACGGCAAGCTGTATATTTATGTACTAATAAAGTTTATTATTCTAACATGGTATACATATCTATCGTTCGATCTTAAAATGTTTAAATATTTTTACATATACTAACACGCATGCGCAGAGAGAAAGATGACTAGAAAAGAAATGATAGATTTTTAATCGACAGAATTTATTTGTTGAATGGATAACAAGAAAATATCTATATATTACGATGGAAGCAAAAACATAAAAATAACATTTGTACCCATCAATATTAGCATATTTGAAATACATGGAATAACTGAAGTCATCCCTAAAATCTGCCAAAATAGGTGAATGCTGGACACTTGAACAAAATCCAGTGAAAATCATCAGATACTCCGGATGTGTTAAAATTTATGAGTACATAAATAATAATAATAATAATAATAATAATAATAATAATAATAATAGTTGGTTGGAAAAGGTTTTGATAGACCCATTGAAGAGATCTTTGATAGTCTATGCCTTAAAGAAATACAAAAAATGTTCTCACAAGTACGGCTCACACCTTATGAATGGATTTATCTATGTAAAATGTGTGTGACCTTAGGTTGTTTTATTTTTATATTTTTTTACGAAATTCTTAAGTGGAAAATGTCATGATGCAATTTCTGACCATAGGTCACTGGTTCTGACCGGAAATAAATGGGTATATAATAGAACTCAAAGGAAATAATAATAATAATAATAATAATAATAATAATAATAATAATAATACCGGTTGTGCAAAAGTGTAAAGTAGCAGCCTTTGTCTGTCTGTTTGTTATCAAACTCCTCCTAGGGTTTTGGACATAGACACCCCCCCTATAACTACATATATTCTGAAAGTACATTATCCAGGGTACGAGGATAAGTATATTTCGTTTTGGTCAAAGGGGATCCCGGGGACACAACACACTGACTTTTTTCCCTTTGATATAAATTAAATTTAAATTTTAACAAGCGAACGACTCATGCGGTACTTGGATAAGTATATTTCATTTTGATCAAAAGGGGGCACCAGGGGGCACAGATTTCACATTGATTTTTTCTCTTTTTGCTAAATTTGAACAAGGGAATAACTCCTATTCAAAATATAGGAGAAAGCCAGAAGATGGAGGTCATATCAGTAAGATCAAAATGAGACAATATGGACGTCAAGTTGAGCAAGAAATCACCAATCAGTGGTAGTGACTTGTAATATATATTTGTTGCGACAATTCAACTGTCATATTAATGTTGGAATCTACTCATCAATTTATTTAATCAGGTATTGTATCAAATACATGTCAAAAAAGGTCAGATCAAGCTGTTTTTGCATACTCCACCACTGATTGTTTTTCCTTTAGATTTAAATTAAATTTAAATTTGAACAAGGGAATGACTCCTAGGGTACTTGGAGAAGTATGTTTCATTTTCATCAAAGAGTGTCCCCTGGGGGTACAAATCCCCCACTGAAATTTTTTCTCCCTTTGATTTAAATTAAATTTAAATTTGAACAAGGGAACGATTCGTATCCGAAATATAGAAGGAGAAAGCCAGAAGATGGAGGTCACATCGGCATGATCATTGAGTAATATTGAAATGCATCTTTTTCCTCCACAAATTATAACAATGATTTAAAATCAATCATTTTATTAACAAAAAAATGTGTGACACGCAGCAAGTCGCCGGTAATTCAACTAGAATTCGACTAGATGAAGTTTCTATCTTTAGTATAGAAATAAACTAGGTAGTGAGGTTTTGGGCAAAAATTACTCCGCAGGGCAATTTTTGATCCATTTGTTTTTTTTTTGTTTTTTTTTTTGGTGGGGGTGGAAATAAGTCCGCCATTTTTTAATCCTTTCACACAAAGCAAGGAGACAATACAACAGGGACGTAGGGGTTTACAGGGAGTGAAATAGAATGAGAATACTTTAGTGAGGAGAAGTGAGGAAAAAGCCAATAAATCAACAGGATTCAGGAAGACGTAAGATGGCGATTGACGTTGCAATTAAACTTTTAAAGATTGTAGGTGGCAGAGAAGGTAGAAATCGGAAGGCAAGAAGTGCGAGAAAAGAAACTATTAGGATAGAACTGATTGCTTACGGTCACATCACGTTGAAATACCATTTCTCGGACGAACACTAAAGTTAAACAACGTCGAGCCAGGTCAGTAGCTTGATGGGTGACCGCTTGGAAATAGCAAGTGCTGTAAGGATAGATGTAATCAGAATTGTTAATCGGAGAGCCGTTCCAATCTCTATTGGATTCATTATATTCTTTATAATAATACCTATTATTATTATTATTATTATTATTATTATTATTATTATTATTATTATAAGATTCTAAGTTAAATAAAATAATTGAGAACAAAATTAAGAAAAAAATTGCTAATGAGCCGTTTAATTTATTCGCTCCTTTATAATTTTTAGACATTCAATACTATCTATGATTCATTGATTACTATTATGTAAATCGCTTTTTGCTCAATATCTGTAAATATTCAATTTTTTATGTGATTACTATAACAGTGAAATATATCTGGGAAGAAAAAGATTAGTAACAGAACGACAAAGACGGCGACGAAGAAGCCTATGCATTGACCAAGCTGAAGCAATACGATCATTTAATAAACAACGGTATCTGAGTACCTCACATGAAAGTCTTTAACAAATAAGTCTACAATCTAAGAAACCTTGGAGTAAAAGAACTGATTAAATAAATCATTTTACTCGGCATTTATTTTTCTGTAAATGCATGTAAATATTTTTATTTTTATAGATTATTAAAACGACTAAGTGAAGTAATCACTCATAAATTTACTAACTTAAAGTGATTTATCTTTCTTCCAACTAAAGATGTGACAGGAAATATATAAATGAATACACATAGATAATTATTATTATTATTATTATTATTATCGCCGCGACATATTGATCAAAGACCATAAAATCAAAATGAACTTTCTTATTGGCATGGCAGTTCCGATAGACTATAATATACGTTTGAAGATCTTAGAAAATACTATCAAAATACAAGGGTCTTGAAATGGGAATCTAAAAAATGTGGCACATAAAGATATCAATATTTTGAATTGTGGTTGTGGCCCTTAGAAAAGGTCCTGTTAGACTTATCGAATGGATTCCTGACAGCTCATGGCTTAATGAAATACAAAAAGGGGGTTTATCTATGTAATATATGTGTGCATTTAAGTTATTTGATTTTGATTTTGATTTCGTAAGAAAATTGTTAGGTGGAAAATGTCATGATCATTTCTGACCATAGTAAATGAGTATACAACAGAAATAAAAGGAAATAGTAGTAGTAATAATAATAATAATAGCGATGATAAGTTGATCTTTCGATTGCTAGAGACGAGGTTCTAATAATATTAATGGGGTTGTTGTTGGTATACTGATGAAAAGGACGTTGATCATTTTATTAATGAAATTTTCTGCTTTTATTAGTGACAGTTAATGTAGAAAAACATGAAGGAAGCAGAAGGACGAGACTAGACGGGTGACGTAGAGAGGTGAAAAGAAAGTGTCAGCGATTTCATTGGCTGTTACTCCTCGTCCCCGTTAAAGGCGAATAAAGGGAGATAATTCTATGATGCAAGCTGACATTAATTAACGTGCATTGTACCGTATATCCTCCGGCGAAAAGAGCGAAAAAAAAAAAAAACTCTAAAGAAATACACAAAAAAAAAAAAATATATAAAAGCGAGAAAAAAACGAAGAAAGCCTGTTTTGCAGAATCAATTGTCATTCAGATTTTTGAATGAAACGTACACATATGCGCACAGACACACGGACTGAAATACGTACAAAGGCGTATATGCGTATACGCACGGAAAGAGACACTGGAAAAATACTGGCCTGATTGTTCTCTGTAGAGGGTGATTATTAGAGATGAAAGGTCAACAGTTTTTGTTTTTATTACGGGGATGCTGTTTGATCATCGTCTGCAAAAGGGATTTGGCTAACAGACGTGTATCCTCGAATATGAGTGGTCAAACGCTTTTTAGCAGACAATTTCATATAGTTGAAGAGGAAACTCGAGGAAACAGAAACATGGTTCTACAGATGGTTACTGGGAATACCATGGAATGAACACTTGAATAAACAGAAATTCTTAAGAAAAATGGAAACAAAATGGACGCTTGTACTTAGAATCAGAAAGTGAAGGTTAGAAATTCTTGGACTTATAACGAGGAAAGAAGGCTTCGTATTTTTGTCACCCGTAGGACATTGAAAGGAAGTGGAACAGTAGAAAGTACAGAGTAACCAATCTAATGTGCTTGTACAAATAGGTAGCTGAACTGGGATTAGGAGAGATAGTGAAAAGAAAATCTTTATTAAGAGCTACAATGGATAGAAAATTGTGGAGAGCCATGAACATCCATATTCTGAATGGAAATAGCACATAGAAGAAAAGACCTAGCGACTAATGTCTCTCTCAAAAATCTCAGTGCAAAATTAATGAAAATGGCATCAGAAAGCGATCATTGAAGTTAAGCAACGCCGAGACTGGTCAGAACCTAGATGAGTGACTGCTCGGATATACAAAGTGCTGTAAGCTTGGATGTGCCGGTGGGGTAATGGATAATAACTCTGAATTGTTAATCGGAGATCCCAGTTCTAATTCCAGTTGGGTTCATTATATTAAGCTTACGCGCAAATACTCTTGGGATACGTATGAATCCAACCTCTTCTCCCCAGCTAAGGGTTAATTAGTAAATTACCTAATAAATAAATGAATAATTAAAATTGTGTAGAAAATTATTAGATTGTGGTATTAAATAACCCATGTAGGTGTTTATATGCTGCTAATCAAAACAACCAACAACGCAACATATTAATTTTTTTTAAACATTGTCAACATCATTAAATTTAAATGTTTGCCTGCGATATGCAAAATCTTTTCATGTATTGGGTTCGATGCTGTATAAGGCCACGAAGAAAATGCTTTGGTACACGCATCACCCTTGCTGTTATTGAAAAGCATTACCTAACACTTAACTGCACTCATATCCCGTTTGGTCTGCGTAAAACTTTAGCAAGTGTTGATGAATGTCAATAAGTGCAATTTTTACGCGTGAAGAAATCAGGAACATCGTTCTGCTTCACGACTTTCATGTCAGATATCATTTTACCAGATATAATGGTGTGCATATTCTCACGAGTATATTACCGAAACACACCTACCAGCAAACATTATTGCGTGTGCATATAATTTACAAATTTTAGCCTAGTCATGCAAACTGCTACAGCTCTGGGAGTATCTGCAAAAATCGAAATCCTTATATCTTCGAGATTATTATGTTTAACATTTAAATGTTTGGGTATCTTGTATAAATTTTATTTATCTGTATAAATATATGCAGAAATGCGTATCCTAGTATATCAGATGTAAATACACTTTTTTGCCGTAGGAGAGTAAGGAAGTTGATTTTTCACGTTTTTAAGAAAATCATCATTGCACTCAATGTAAAATCGGGGTTTGATTTGAGATGCATTGATATCACAAAGTAGATTCATAGATTTTACCAACTTTTCAGCATTTAGTTTTAAAGACTGTCTGAAAAAATGTACAGAGATAGTTAATTTCTACAGGTTTTTGCTTACAAACTGATTTCAAAATTGTAGTATTTCAAGAATAAATCCAAATAAAATAGATATCTTTTGTATTGGATATATTGAATGGAAAATATATATTAAAACCAGAATTCTAATTATGAATCACTACAAGCAAAATATGCCTTTTTTACTGTATTCGTTTAGTGAAAACTATTTAAAAAATTGTAAAAGATTACAAAAAAGGCTACCTAATGAATAAGATTTGTTAGATCATTTGTTTAATCATAAATCATAAAAACGAACACCATAAAACTGCTGAGCACAAATTATAAGAAAAATGTTTTAAATTTGCATTGTTTATTGAAACTAAAACTACTGTACTGTATAACATATTACATCATAATATAACTAAATTGTTTAGTATAATTTCCCTTTCAAGTAACTGAAGGTCTTATTTGATGGCACAATGATTTAGTAATAATGGACCTGTTCTGTGCATCCTTTGCATATACAATTTGTAAAGCTTCAGTAAATTATAAATTTTATAAGGTTGTGCTATAAGACTTTTACTGATCACCAGAATTAAATTGCAAGGCAACAATTTTGAACCTAAACTTAATCCTTAAGCTAGTTTTGATGGAATTTTTGGGTACCTTGGTGTACTAGTGAGCTAGCCAAAATGAGCTGATTCATTTTATAGTTCACCAATAGAAGGGTTAACCAATCAGAAGGCTCAAAATATTCAATGCGACGTGTATAAAGGCGGCCATGTTTTTTTCCCGAATACTCACTTCCAACCTTTGTTCGTTAGTATTAATCTTTAACGTTGTTTCATTGAAAAGATTACGTACTGCGCTGGATTCTATATTCTTAGACTATGGTGAACATGGTCAACAAGTTTACTCAAAAAAAAAAAAAAAAGGTAAGGATTGGAAAAAAACAATATTTTGTATCCTAATTTATCATGTCAAACCCCAACTTTCAACTTGAGTGCAATACCACGGTTCCAAAATCGACCTACCCTCGTGGGCCATTTGTTTACAAGTGAGGCTCGTAGACGCCTCAAACGTTATACGACTTTTTGTTCGTTTTAATGTCAGGCTCCTGGTTTTAATGGTATGACTTTGATCGTGCTTCTACACTGATTAAAGATCATCCACAACGTTATATCTGCTGTAACTCTGAGCAACATTTGATTTTTTGCTGACTCTATCCATTCTCAGTCTGCCACTCCTTCACCTACCGTTTACCTCTCTTCCCGATTACTCCAGTGAGCGATACATTTTTCCGGCCTTCTTTCCTGGTTTAAGTAATTTCAATCGTCGCTTTTCTGTTTCTGCACAGATTCTTATTCAACGTGACATATCCCTTCAGGTCATGGACAATCATGGCTCTCCACAACCTCCTATCCGTTGTACCCTTTGTTCATTTGCCAAATCTCCAGCCGCCCGTTCGGCCATCCATTCTTTTGAAACGTACAGTGGCCGTTAATAATTAAGTATAACTCAGGACTTCAATGTTAAATAAAACAGTATTTAATTACAACCGCAAATAAATACTTAACAAGATCAAACAAGTAAAAATCAACCAAAGGTAATATATATATATATATATATATATATATATATATATATGTTCCTGAAAAAATGATTTCCGTTGAGCTCATCGGGGAGAAAAGTGAATTTGTAAAGAGTGACTATTACTGCTGCTTATGCAAGACTCTTCGTTAAGATGAATTGATTTCTCCGATCATTGGCGTTTTTGACTACCAAATCAGTCGGGTTTCGATCCTGGCTTGAGGCAATCGGATGTCTAGTCACACTGATGAACTGTGAAACAGCGAAACAATCTGTCAGTGGATGACAATATATTAGGTTGGTGAAAAAATAATGACGTAATAATGTTTTTTGACGTATTTTTTAACGTCAAAAAAACGACATTATTACATCATTATTTTTGCACCAACCAAATATATATATATATATATATATATATATATATATATATATATATATATATATATATATATATATATATATATATACGAAGGTCATTCAATAAATAAGGTGATTTTTTCGCTATAAGGACTTCTAATACAGATAGAAGCTTACTTTTTTTTTTTTCAACGTAGTCTCCCAGCACTGTCACACACTTTTCCTATCTGTGCACAATCTTCCGTATTCCCTCAGCGTAAAGATCTTTGGACTGATGTCTCAGCCAGAAGCTCACAACACTTTTGGCTTCATCGTCACTTTTAAACTTCGTGTCTCTCGTGAACGCCTTCAAGGGACCAAACAGGTGAAAGTCTGAAGGGGCATGGTCTAGGCTGTAAGGGGGATGAGGGAGCAGTTCCCAGCCCAGCTGGTTGATGGTCTTCACCGTTTGGGCTGCTGTGTGAGGTTTTGCGTTGTCATGATGCAAGATGACTCCTTCTGACTGATGACCCCTGCGTTTGTTCTTTATGTCTTTCTTGACCTGCCTCAGCAGTTCACAGTAGCTCTTCTGTCAGACTGAATGAGGTCATTGACTGATTCGATCACCTCAGGGGACCTCACTTCTGTAGGCCTGCCAGGCCTGTCTTCATCCTCAACACTGCTCCGTCCTTCTTTAAACAATTTAGCCCACTTGTAGACATTTTTAGGCTGAAACATGTGGCACCATATACAGTTGACATTCTCCTATGAATTTCAACTGGTTTGCACCCTCCAGCAACCAAAAACTTGATAACTGACCGCTGTTCAATCCTGGAGCATGCTTCTTGGTCGGCCATCTTTGTTAATCGCCAAAACTCTCAAAGGTTTTGTTTCATCTGCAAAAGAAATTAAATCCATGTGAAAAAGAAGTAAAACAAAAAAAAAAAAAAGAAAGAAAAAGTAAGCTTCTATCTGTATTAGAAGTCCTTATACCGAAAAATTCACTTTATTTATTGAATGACCCTCGTATATATATATATATATATATATATATATATATATATATATGGAAAACTTACAGATATACAATCTTTAAATTTTCCAAATTTCATTTTTGTTTTTTAAGTTATTCGGAAATTTGAAAAATTCATTAAAAAATTGGACAGACAGACAGAACTTGCCGTTACAATTAATTACAATGCTTTAAATATAATACTAATTATAATTTATGGTGCATTAGACATGGCAATGTTGGATTTAGAATTTTAGGGAAAAAATTACAGATTTTATTTACTATTATATGTAATTAATTTATAGGTGTATAATTTTAAAGTATACACCTTTTAATATTGAAATTTTATTTTGTTTTAATGTGAAAATAAGGCCGTGTCTACAAAAACAATTATTTCATTTCATTGATGTAATAAATCTTTATTTTTTAGAAACTTAATAATATATAACTTTTCATGTAGGCATAGAGGACATGAGTCATTTAATGACTTACAAATTCTCGTTTTTTTTATATTAATTTTCATTTTACTATTCACGTTTTATTTGTTTCTTTGAAATAGACTCAATATAGTGAAGCTACTCCTAATTCCGGTGGTGACACTCATTCAAGTATACATAACCCAACGGAACCGGTCCCAAGCGCTATATTGAGTCCGCCGGCACAGTGGTATGACGCTTGCGTTGTATCGGTTCGAATCTCGGTAGTGGATGCGCACAGCTGATGTGTCCCAAAGCAGGACGAAACGGTCGTTATTTCTGGATTCTTCTTCTAGACGATGAATTATTACATGAAATAATTTCATGTAATCTCCAAAAATTTCTATTACATATTGTCATCCACAGACAGCCTGTTTAGCTGTATCACAATTCATCAGTGTGGCTAGACGTCCGGTTTTCGATACTCTAGCTAGGATCGAAACCCGACTGAATTGGCGTCAGTAGGGGGATTCTACCACTAAGCCGGTAGTGATGAACGTGAATTTAAGCATATTTATTTTTAGATAAACACACCGTGACTGAGAGAACTCGATTCGATTTACCGAAGAGTCTTGGATTATTATTACTTACTATATATATATATATATATATATATATATATATATTTGGTTGGATAGATGTGAGTTTGTGACCCTGGGTTTCACGCTTTTGCGATCGTCAGACAAACTCTGACGATCGCAAAAGCGTGAAACGCAGGGTCACAAACTCACATCTATCCAACCAAATATGTTAGCTCTATCTCTGATATTGAGCGCTTTCTAATAAGTACCGCGCATATAATATATAAATAATTATATATATATATATATATATATATATATATATATATATATATATATATATATATATATATATATATATATATTTATTTATATTTATATACACACACATTTCACACATATATATTTATATATATATAAAAAACTGTAAAATTTATATCGAGCGGAAACGCAGGTTTGATTAGATATCTCTAATTTTGTCAATGGAATAATTGACGTCTAACAGCCTGGATTGTTCGAGAGTCATTAATAATGAGAATCAATAAGTTTCGAGACTGGTACTATTACTATCTGAATTGTTATTTGAAATATTCCCGCTTTATTGTATTTGATCTATTCGATATATAGTGAAGCATTGTACTAAGTGCATTGACAAGGAAGGATATGTTGAACAAAGAAATATTCTTGTTAAGATACGAATTACTTCCTGAAATCAGATCAAACATTAAACATTATTTTTTGAATAAATTCTTTTTCAGACCAAGAATCTTTCTACGCCTTTACGTATACAAAAATTAGATTCACGTCTAAAATAAATGCATGTTAATTTTCGTATTTACAAAGAAAGCCTCATTTCTGAAAAAAAAAATGTTTTTATTGATTATAAAGCGGATTTGAACGGAGATTAGTTAAAATATTTAAACATACCTACATATCTGTGCGTCAAGGTAAAAATTCTATTATGTGTTAACGTAAAATTTTATCTGTTCATTTATACATTTTGTTTAATCATTTCACCCCAAGCAAGGTTATAGAATCACTGAAACGCAATGGGTCACTGAGTGTTAAGAGAATATGAGAAAAGAAAAAAAACATTATTAAAGAAAGAGAACAAAAAAGAACAGGAATTAAGAGAAGCGATGATAACGATTGACATTTCATTTAAATTTTTGAAGGTCAATGTTGACTGGCAAGAAAGAAGTCGGAAGAGAGTTCCACACGCGAGAAGTGCGATAGAAGAAGCTTTTAACATACAACCTACGGTTAGATCTAGCAACCTTAACTGTAACATGATGAGTCCTTGCCGCCAATCTAGTACGACGCTTAAATTCATAGAGTCTAGTTACCATAGTCAGTTAGTTATGTGCCATGCGTGATACACGCTTAGGCGATCATGTATCTTCTTTGGATGTATCTGACGAGGCAGATTTTTTCCCGCAGTAGGTTGCCATTTCTTTCTACGGTAGACCAGTTGCCATCCAAGGCTATAGAACCCGGTTTGTCCTGCTATTTACCCATAGCTGGAAAAGAAGAAGGGGATTCATATCTTTCCCAAGGGTATTAGCACGTAATGTAATAGATTCGGCTGAAATTCGAACTCGGCTCTCCGATTCCGCAATCCGGGCCGCTATCCATTTTCATAGTTACCATTGAGGAAAGTAATATTTATTTAAAAAATACAAAAACGAGGCACAAGGCGAAAACTGTGGGTAGGGGAAAGCTTCTCTTCAATTTGTCATATCTTAAACTTAGCTAGCCACAATTATTGACTCAAACCTACCACAGTATTCTTTACACCAAAATAACGCATTCTTACTACAGACACCATAATACCACTGAGTCTCTATGAAGTCCAAACGTGTTCAAACATATACAATTTGTATGTTGCCATAAAAGAAAGTAAAATTTATTCTGAAAAAAATACAAAAATATGGCACAAGGCCAAAACGGGAGTAGTGGAAGATTGGTCTTTAATTGTCTTATCTTAAACTTAGCCAGCCACGATTACTGGCTCCAAACATACTACAGTATTCTTTACACCAAGACGGCACGTTCTTACTTACTATTCTTAGTACAGTCACCATAATACCTCGAGTCTCTATTAATTCCTAACTAGTTCCTAGTATGTACAATTAGTCTGTTACCATAATGAAAGTTCATCAGAACAATTACCATAAAAATATTTATAGAAAAGGCAGAGAGAAGCTACGTTACGGCAGAGATAAAAAGGCTGAAGCCGAGATGTCAGGTCAGGACCAATAATATCACATATTCTTCTTTGGATGTATATTCATATGTATGCCCTTTGATATATCTCCGTATTTTTCTGTGTATGTTTGCGTGCGTGAGTTTGTGTGTATGTCTGTGCATCAGCACCGAATTCTTGCTTATTTGCGTATTTATTCAACTGATGTGAACAATGATGACGAAAAAAAAAAAAAAAAAAAATTTAAGAACAAATCAATAAATAGTTTTTTTTTAATGTATAGAGAATAAAATCACAAGGGCAGAAAAACACGTTCAAAAGAAACGTTTAAATGCACACGCATTGTTCAAAACTCTCTTTTGCGCCTTTGCTATTCAAATATTTAGCAGAAAAGGCGAGAAGGTAAATCCTGACAAAGACAAATACTGTTCATATTTCACTCGGAATCTTTTCTCTTCATATGGTCACGTTCTAACTTGACGGCACTTATAATTAGCGACGATATCAAAAGATGTGTCTAAGCATATCTAATAACATTTACTTTGTGTTTTATTAATCATATGCAGATATTCCGCCAAACATGCTTAGGTTAACTAAATTTTATTCTTTTTCCGGTCAGCGCATGGAGCATTGTTCATTTATATAAGAAGAGTACGCGAAATATTTGCCTTGTGCTCGACATGTTTTAACCCCTTTCCCGGCGTAGACGTGTGTATACGTTTCAAAAGTGGGACGTGTTTATTCGTCCCTGTCTGAAACAGATACTTTTGGTAAAAATGTATAACGCTTAAAACCAGCTACTGACGTGTTTATACGTCGATCTTGATGCTTTTTTTATTCTTTTCTAAGCTTGAAACGAATTAAATTGTATACTCATACGTCTGGTGGAGCTGTTAACCACCGCTCGGGTACTTCAAGGTACCTCAGTTTCTTAGTTACTATATAAAAAAATAAAAAATTCGTCTGAAAATGAAACGTTCTTCCCTAAATATTTGGCGGGGTAGGGGTTAAAAGGTATTAAATGAGTTGAAAACTTTTGGGGTGTGATTGAAGTTGAATTTGAATTGTTCCCATTTTTTATATTTACATTCTTCTTAAGAACGTGGCTCTCGACATCTTCCTGTCCTTTGTAGCCTCTGCTCTGCCACAAGCTCGTTAAATTGCGGATACATAAATTTTCGTCTTCTTTATTCTCTCTCTCTCTCCCTCTCTCTCTCTCTCTCTCTCTCTCTCTCTCCCATGCAACTTCATCAAACACTTGAAGAATGTATCGATCAGGAGAAATGTGACTGCTAGTATCCCAAGATTATGGGAGGCATTGTATAGCGACTCGGATTGAGGAATCGGAGAGCCGAGGTCGAATTCCTGTCGTATCCATTACATTCACCTACTTGGGAACCTCTTCTTCTCCCCGCCAGCTATGGGTAAATAGCTGGACAGACTGGGTGGCAACTGTTCTAGGAGAAGGAAACTTTGAATTCAAAACCTGAACCTCTAGATTGGGGTTGTGCAGTCGGCTAACAACCTACTCATTTAAAAACTGGCTTGTTACAGAAACCCCAACGATATCTTGCAGCCCTATGTTCCTCAAGGAATTTAAAGGCATAATATATATATATATATATATATATATATATATATATATATATATATATATATATATATATATATATATAACGATTATAGTGATGGAATTGTATGCTTCCCTTACGTTTTTGGGGAGGTGACTTATGCCCCTCCCACGTCGTAGCCTCTTTCTCACAGATGCAAAGTTACACAAATTTACATAATTTTTTTTTTTTTAAATAAAGATTAAATGGAACAAAGGAAATAAGCTACTGGACAAAAGTTAAGGAACGATGTTAATAATTTGCATAAACTTTTAATTTACATTGTTAAAAAACTCGATGGAGCTTTTCAACAATAAGTAAAAGTTCATTTATCATTAGGACTTTATTTTTAAGCAATATGGCAAATTCTACACGCAAAACGCTCTCTTTTGAAGAAAAAAAAACTCATTATCGCTAACTATCAAGAAAAAAAGTAAATTTCAGAAATTTCTGATATTGTTCATAGGTCTAAAAGTGTCGTTCATCGTGTAATTAGCAGGTATAAAACCGATAAAACGTTAGATTCAAAACCAAAAACCGGCAGACCTTCAAAAACATCACAAAGAGAAGATCGAAGAATTGTTAGAATGTCTACAAAAAACCGTTTTGAAACTGCTACATCAATTGGACGTAAATTTAATGAAGAGACAGATAAGATCTTAAGGAAAACGGTTGCTCGCAGGTTAAAAAATGCAGGATTGCATGCCCGTATTCCAGCTTCGAAGCCTCTCATTTCAAAAACGAAACCAAAGGGCACGCCTGGAGTATGCGAGAGAACATGTTATTTGGACTGACGCACAAGGAGATATAGTTCATTTCGGTGACGAGTCCAAGTTTACTACATTTGGTTCTGAGGGCAAAACTTACGTACGCCAAAGAACAGGTGAAAGACTGTGTGTCAAGAAAACCGTTAAGTTTGGTGGCGAAAGTGTGATGGTGTGGGGAATGATTTCATCTGCAGGAGTTGGCCCTATCATCCGCGTACATGGCAATATCAATGCTAAGATTTACAAAAGGCTTCTTCAGCAGCATGTGGTACCAAGATTACACCATAATCTTTATGAATCTTCTATTTTCATGCAGGACAATTCACCTTGCCACAAGGCTTGGAAGGTTATGGCTTTATTTGAAGAAGGAATCACTCTAATGAAGTGGCCAGCCCAGACCCCTGATCTGAATCCAATAGAAAATGTTTGGAAGATAATTGGAGAAAGGGCTCAGAAAAGAAACCCGAAAAACCAGGATCACCTATGGGAGGGAATTACTGCTGATTTTTGCAAGAAATTAATTAGATCATGTGGTCGACGATGCAGAGAAGTCATTGAAAATAAGGGGATGTTTACCAAATAATAAATTTTGTTGATATTTTGTTCACAATCAAGTATTAACAAGATCGTTCCTTAACTTTTGTCCAGTAGCTTATTTCCTTTGTTCCATTTAATCTTTTTTTTTAAAAATAAAAAAAAAAAATCTATTATGTAAATTTTTTAACTTTGTTTAATATTTATGCATTACACCCTAATCTTTATTCGGTAAAAATTTCATTGCTAATCATGCACTACTTTTTAAGTAATACACATATTTAGTCTTTGTTTCCGTTCCTTATATTATGGCCGCTACTGTATATATATATATATATATATATATATATATATATATATATATATATATATAATAGTATTACATGATTTGAGGTAAAACAATTTTTCTCCCCCCCCTTACCATCCTGTTTTATTACGGTATTAATAAAAAATTTTCTTGTTAGTACTCCGTTTTAGATTACCGACTATTGTGTTTGAAAATGTGTCGGTCGAAAGGTACCTTACATTTTAAACGTGGATATTATTGTATCTTATGTTTAATATGATCCCATATTTTTTATTCCTCAAATGTTTGAGATATATATATATATGGGAAAATATCCATTTTTATATATAAGAAAAATTTGTTAGAATATATAACCAAACATTTAAAGTAAATAGAATAAAAATTTAAAAGTTAAAAATTTCAGCCTCACCATTTCTCTCTGCGGATGTGTTTTTACATCATCATAAACCATATATATATATATATATATATATATGCCTAAAGTTTGCAAGGTTGCGTTTAAGCATGAAACATACTGTCGGGTGTTGACATCAATGTCCACTTTTATATTTACATACGCTCTATCCTTGATATTGGCAACTTTAACCAGTAAATATAGCATACCTTAATATATATATATATATATATTAGGTTGGTGCAAAAATAATGTCGTTTTCTCACATATTAACATATGCGAGAAAACGACATTCTTTTTGCACCAACCTAATATATATAATATATGTATGTGTGTGTGTGTGTGTGTGTGTGTGTGTGTGTCTTACGCTTTTACGACTGAACTTTATGCCTGCCTAGCATACTCTGTCCATGTACTTGCAAACTCCCCTGAAATTCAGGGGCGTGAACGTCTAAGAAGATTTGTTTTGTTCAATTTTGCGTTTTGTTTGTTTTTAACCTCAGTTTTGCAGGCTGGAGCGGTGGTAGGTCGGTGTCTATCTTCTTTCAAATGTTTTCGTTGATCAGGCGAGAAATTGGCAAAAATGGCATTAAGTTCATTCAAGTTTAATGCAAACACCTGCAGCATTTCCATTCAGGCGATCATCATCGCTGAACAGGTTCAGGAAAACGAGTTGAAAGAAGTTGAAGCCTCACCCAGTCATAGGTCCATATCGTTTCTCGTTAGTTTCACTTTGAACGACTTCAAAGGGACAATGATATATATATATATTCGGCATGTGTGCTCAAGAATCTTGGGGGTCTGTAGTATATAGAGAACTTATGATTTGTTAAGGTAGATGATAAAAGAGTAACCGAATTTTTTTAATTTTATTTTTATCATAGTATATTACCGAAACAGCAAAACTTCTGCGAGATCCAAACCTTTAACTTTACTCAAGCATTTTCAGAGGAGATTTTTTTTTTATTTCATCGAATGTGGCTTGACAAAGTTCAAAAGCATTTACGCGCCCATGTAGGTGATGATATTCAGTCACCCTCCACGAGGGGGGCATGTGGCACAAGGCCTTTTTAACGTGGACTCTCCGAGCCCGTGGGCTCGTCCAAAAATATGCCCATTGAACCCGTATAAACGGGTTCAGGGTCGGTTTACCTCCCCGAAAGAGAGTCCGCCCTTCGGCATAGCCTCCTTCGGGTTCCTCCCGCCCGAAGGCAGAGAGTTCAACCGATCTGTCGTTCAAGAGTTGAGCGCCCATGTAGGTGATGGCTTATTTTAAACCGTATAACCTCTTTTCAATAGACGCAACCTCACATACTCTCGCGTCTCTGCCGCTGTTTCCATAGAAAATGTCCCGAGAAGATACATTCTTTAGTTCCACCGGTTCAGTTATTTATATCTAAGACGCGCCATGCCATACATCCAGAGTCGAACCATTCAGTTCGTAAAAAGGAAGTCCATTTGTGAAATTTCTTACAATAAAAAATGAAAAAAAAACCCAAAAAACACTTCTTTATGGAACAGGCTCCCGAGAGAATGCTTCCTCGAACATTACACTCTTTAAGGTCAACCGTTAGCTATCCTAGATATCCGCATAATCTGCACTTATTTTCCCTTCCGACAACCTCATTTAGTAAACATCTACTTTGAGTGGCTTCTGGGCTTTTTAGGCGAATAATTAGTAAAATAAGTTTGTTAATTTTTGGATAGTGTTTCTTTCATTCTAATATTTAAGTTTTAGTCTGGTTTTCTTTTTAATTTTATGTCTTTTACTTTATCAAATTTCAGACCATTGTTCTCAAATGAGCCATGGGTTGCATTGAAATGGCTTCCATCCGTCTTGATGCTGGTGTAGCCCTATGGCACATCACCATGAGCAAAAGCTATGGCGATATTGGCCTGCATCAACACAAGAATCTTACTCCCAGCATTGCCAATAGAATCCAAAGGAAAAGGATAAATCAATGCGGTTTGGTGCCGGCGATGTCGAAGTATTTGCCGGAAGTTGATTCAATACGTCATTTAATCGCCTTAGAGGCTCGTTTCCGTAAGAGTTAATCGTTAGCTTTATCTTTTAAAGATATCCACAAGGCGTTGGTTTCAATTCAGAATTTTCATTTTCCTACAGTGGCTTTACCTAAAGCTAGAGAGCATAGTCTCTCCACCTAGGTAATGGATGAAGATGAACTCATGCCTTTTGCAAGGCCATCGTGAAGTGAATAGAATCAGATTCTATCGGAATTTGACCACGGTATATCGATTCCAATTCCTGAGCCGATAGCCTGTTATACTAACCGAACACCCTAATGATCTATATAGCACTTATAGAATAAACAATTGGTTTATTAATTCTGTGCCTTTTATTTAACATTCGAAGCACAGATCAAACTTATTAGTAGTTAGTTGGAGTAATTGATAGCGGCAATAGGAATCAGACTCGACTTGAGGCTCGGGTTGAATACGAATTCCAGTCGAATCCATTACATTCACTTACGTGCTAATACCCTTGGGAGACGTATGCATCCTCTTCTTCTCCCCCATGGGGAAATAGCAGGACAGACCAGGTTCTATAGCCTTGGATGACAGAAAGAAATGGCAACCTACTACGGGAAAAAATCTGCCTCGTCAGTCATGTATCGAAAGATACATAAGCGCCTAAGCGTGTATCACGCATGGCACATAACAGACTGAGAGTAAATGTATTTTAGTAGACATCTCAATATTCAAAACAGTGAAATTAGCGATAGAGATCGAAAGTCCTACTAAGGAATACATAATCAAAGTAATTTTAAAGTAAATAATGAATTAAAAAAAATTCTATTACCATAAACCTTATATTTAGTGGGTACACACGCTTGGAAGCACCGTTTTTTTAAACAGAAATTGCAGTTTACTGGCGTAGAGATTAATAGTCCTACCAAAGAAAATGTACCTTCCGAGAGAAATTGAATTTTTAACCTTCTTTTTAATAAGAGAAACTATTTTACAAAAACAAGATTGTCTACTCACGTAAGTGTTCCCACTAAATATCACGTTTTTAGTAATTTGTTGTTTAAAATTACATTACAAAGTAAAAATCTTAGATCAAAATTCAGATACAGTGTAATCCGGATATAAGAGAGTTGTCGGGACCGGAGAAGAAGTCTCTTATATCAGGGTGTCTCTTATATCCGTGTTTGGTCTATTTTGTTTAGGTAAGTATGGATCTAATTCGGGACCAGAGAAAATCGCTCTTATATCCGGGTTTCTCTTATATCCGGGATTGGTCTATTTTGTTTAGGTAAGTATGGCTCTAATTTGGGACTAGAGAAAATCACTCTTATATCCGGGTTTCT
Organism: Acanthosepion lycidas; assembly: GCA_963932145.1. NCBI lineage: Eukaryota > Metazoa > Mollusca > Cephalopoda > Sepiida > Sepiidae > Acanthosepion > Acanthosepion lycidas. Next base: position 60,867,146 of record OZ010602.1, on the reverse strand, counting down.
CTTATATCCGGGATTGGTCTATTTTGTTTAGGTAAGTATCGCTCTAATTTGGGACCAGAGAAAATCTCTCTTATATCCAGGTTTCTCTTATATCCGGGATTGGTCTATTTTGTTTAGGTAAGTATGGCTCTAATTTGGGACCAGAGAAAACCACTCTTATATCCGGGTTTCTCTTATATCCGGGTTTGGTCTATTTTGTTTAGGTAAGTATTGCTCTAATTTGGGACCAGAGAAAACCACTCTTATATCCAGGTTTCTCTTATATCCGGGTTTGGTCTATTTTGTTTAGATAAGTATGGCTCTAATTTGGGACCAGAGAAAATCTCTCTTATATCCGGATTTCTCTTATATCCGGGATTGGTCTATTTTGTTTAGGTAAGTATGGCTCTAATTTGGGACCAGAGAAAATCTATCTTATATCCGGGTGTCTTATATCCGGGTTACACTGTAATATTTTCCTGTCAGGCTTTATTGATCTATTTGGTGTTCCAATATTATTCAAAAAAATAACCTACAAGTATTTTAAATATCCAAAATAAAAAGTGGGTGTAAGACAAGGGTGTATCTTCGCACCGAATAAGGAACCTGAAATTCAATCTTAAACAGGAAAAAAAATGATAACCCGAGACTGGGCTATAGGCGAATCTGCTAACAAAAGAAGTTCAGAACCGTTATTTTTTCGAACTAAATTTTATATTCCAAGTGTCGCAAAACTCAATAACTGAGAACGATTAAATTTAAAGCAGCAACTTATTGGTAACTGCCCCTTGGTGATCTCCCTTATATTTGCGTTTATTTCTATTTCATTTAAGATAGGTACACATTGGGGAGATTGCATTCTTTACCAGTTTCGAGTTCCTCCTTCAACTGGTGTGCGAATGATGCGTTGGATAGCGGCTTGGAATGAGAAATCAGAAAGCAGAGTTCGAAATCCAGTCGAGTTCATTACATTCACTTACGCGCAAATACCGACGAGAAAGATGTTAAATGATCTCCTATGGCTTAAATAGTAGGATTTATATCAGGAAAAATCATTGCTATTCAAAAAAAAAAAATTGTTTATGCGATATTCACTTTTTTCAATTTTGTTCAAGGCCCAAGAGCCTCTCGATGTAGAGGCACCGTTTATGGGGATATACCGTGATGAACGCTGATCAGACATTAAGGACGAATCATAATTATCGACTAGTGTTTATTTCATTTTTCTCGTGGCTTAACGTAATTAAAATAATAGTAGCATAATTATTAGGTTGGTGCAAAAATAATGACGTAATAATGTCGTTTTTTGACGTTAAAAATACGTCAAAAAACGACATTATTTTTGCACCAACCTAATAACATAACTAACATAATATTAAGGTTGTTTGTACATTCTACTATGTAGGAAATTTGAAAAAACAAGACTATAAGTCTCCTAATAGCAAGATTAAAGAAACATTATAAAATCAGCCAAGGAAGATTGTCGTCGGCGGCGGCTTTATCTCGTATTCAAGAATTTAATTTCTTCTATGCTTGTCGATTCTTTATGATGATGGGGTTGATGATGAAATTCGCCGTAAACGTGCAGACTCATGACTAGAAACTTCCAGTTCTACCAAAACCTGCTCCCGTCATCTGTTTCCCACTGCCGTTAGGCTTTGCAAAAGTTGGTTGAAGGTGGAAGAAAAAGTAGAAGAAATTTCCGATGCCGTGAATAAGGTGGACATCAGTTTACCAAGAATTGAGCCACTCACTTGATTTCCTGACCTTCCTCTGCGGCACACACGGAATGAGACATGCAGAATCCAGTTATTATGCCTTCTGTAGCATGTTCGTCGTGCTTAACCCTCTTCATCTGCTAGCTCAACCATTGAGGGCTGTTGTAATCGTCATCCGCTGGTTCCACCGTTGGAGCTTTTGGGGTTGGCCGCGCTTAGTCTGGGTCCTCGTCTTCGACCTTGCCACCAAAGTCGGCCCTAACAGTAGTTTAGAACTCGCTCCCAGAGTCATTAGACCACGAAAATTCCTCCATCTCGACAAGAAGCGACCATGAGAAGAACGCATGGAAGACTGAAGTTTTATGTCAAAAGATTTGTAATCTAATCGGTAAATCTCAATCCATTTTAGACAAGGATAACGTTAACGCTCTTTTGTAAACTAATCGTTTGGTTTGGTTGATTTATCGGCATATCAACACCTCTATGGGTCATTTAATGCTGAGATTTAAATATTTTGAGCACAATTTGATGGTTTCAAAATAATATATTTTGAACACAATTGTATGTCTTCGACTACAGATAAAATGCTTTGCTGAACATTTTACTATAGATATATCATGACCCTGGGAACAACAGTAATTAAAAGGTTGTTCCAGGCTTCTCAAAACCTCCAATCCCCTGAACAGAGGTTTTGCTGCCGGATTTAGTTTATCATCATACCTAGGACTGGGTATGACGATAAACTACATCCGGCAGCAAAACTTCAAATCGTTTGAGTTAATTTATCTTTTTAACTAATCTAAGTATATGTCAATGTTAGACCAGGGTGGGAGATAATATGCTTTCCGTAGCGTAATCGGTAAGTCTTTGTCCATGTTAGACAAGGGTAGGATTTAATACGTTTTTGTTACCTAATCGATAAGGCTCTATTCACTTCAGACAAGGCGAAGAGTTAACACATTTTTGTCTCTATTTCTGAGATGAGGTATTATGTACATTAGTTACATTATTCGGATTATGTTTTTTTGGGTCCTGTTAGTAGATCTAACCAAGGTCTTTATCCATTGTGCCAAAAAAAAAAAAAGAAAAAAAAAAGAAAAAGAAAAAATTGTGAGTTCAATACCCGGTTAAGGCAGTGGAGAACTTTTAGAGGGAAAATTAACAGGAGATAACTGATAACTGACATCCATCAAACATGGCACGTGGAACTAGAACAGTCTACCCCAGTGAACAAAATAAAGGGTTAAGTTCGACATTCCAGCCACCTGAAGAAGGCCGGAGCCTACAACGGCCGAAATATTGCTCCCATATATGGTCTGGTGCCCCTTTTGTTTGCTTCGGGGTTCTTGATAAGCTCCAGAGGCGGATATGCAATGTAGTTGGCCCTGTTCTGGCATCTCGTCTACAGTCACTTTCTCACAGACGCGCCGTCGCCTCCCTCTGTCTGTTCTACAAATACTTTCATGGAAATTGCTCCGAGGAGCTGCATTCGCTGGTTCCCAGTCGTCATGAGTTCAAGCGCCCTACGAGGCTGGCATCCCGCTCTCACCCCTTCACTGTCGAAACTCCTAAATGTAGCCGTCTCTTCTACTCCAATAGCTTCATGTCTCGCACCTCTCGCCTGTGGAACCTTCTTCCCTATTCCTGTTTCCCTGAGAGCTATAATCTCCAGCTATTCAAGTGTAATGTCAATCGACATCTCCAGTTGCCTTGATCTATCCACTACCCTCCTCCTCATCCTTTCTTCTATCACTCATATCTGATCTTGCTCTAAATTTTCTGTAACCCCTTGCGTCCTAGTGGCTTCCCGCTTTGCTTGGGGTGAAATGCTTAAAAAAATAAAATAATAATAAATAAATATGGCGACAAAGATGAGTCCGAATAATGTAAATAATGTAACACATTTTTGTTTCCTAATTCGGCAAGGCTTTGTCTATGTTAGAATTACGCTTTTAAATCTTATCAGAACTTAGTTAATTATTTTACTATACGTGTTGCTTACTTAACAGTCGCAGAATACAAAATAAACTGAGCATGGCAACATGAAAATCAAAACAAGATGAAAGATAAACTAGTCAAAAATGGATAATGAAACTGCTGCGACTAAACTTGGGCGGCATATGAGAATTCATTTTGCAAAAGGACAAAGCATCCAGTGTTAGGCAATAAAATTCATTACGGATTAGATTTTCTCTGTTTTATATAATTTCATCATTTTATTTTCATTTCTGGAGACAAGCGTTCTTCTGAAGAACAGGGAACCACTTGCGTAATGCTAGACTCAAGAAATTTGCACGAGATGACACGCCCCGCATAGGCATAGATTTCAAAAGTGAATTTAATTGGAGGAAAGCCAGGTCATATTACTAATTTTAAACGCTCGAAGCCTTAACTAGAAATGTCATTTAGCATGAACGAGAGAGCGTTGAAAATTTCTCAATCCGTGTAAAATGGCCATAAAAAAAGCACAAAACAAGAAACGTTTTTTGATCATTTGATCAAATCTTTGGAAATGGATTGAACCGAGAATTTTTCAGAACCTAATCGCGCTCGGACACACACACACACACACACACACACACACACACACACACACATATATATATATATATATATATATATATATATATATATATATATATATATAGCTGTAACAGCAAAATTGTCCAAATGGTGTAACAGCAAAATTGTCCATTTATTAGATTAAGCTTTGAACCGTTGTATTTCAGAAATGATTAGATATATGTTACTGGGATTTTCCGAGGGTCTTATAGCACTATTGGACTCTACTCTGAAAAATAAAAATGTATAATTACTCCCAAATCTTAACAGGAGAATTGTGATGAAATCGATCATAAATGAATATGACATGTTCATTATTAATTAATCATAGCTGAGGATCGGAAGTTCATATAGGATTGAAATAACACACACACACATATATATATATATATATATATATATATATATATATATATATATATATATATATATATATATATACTATTCTAGGATCATTTTCAACTTATTAAAGATGATTTTCGCTCTCTCTAACCTTCTAAATATCTGTCCTGGAATAACAAGTTGCCTCACAGGTTTCACGTACGATTTCATTTTCAAGTCTTTTTTCACTGCTCTTTGGACTGTCATATCTGAAACTTCTCTCTCACGTGCCAAACGTCTTATAAATTGAGTTGGATCTTTTCTAATTGATCACTTCAGTTCTAAGTTGAAATGATGATATCCGTCTTGCTGCTGTAACGTCCTGATCCAGATTTCTCTACTATTCACTCATTTTTAAACTTATTCATTGTTCTCGTGTTATTGTTCTCTTGATGGTTCTTGAATGGACTTTGAAGCCAGTGTATGAAAGTTGGTACTATTACTGAAGGCCTTAATGATCTTTTTCCTCTCACCATTGCTCAGTTGGGAAGACAGTGGGGATGACACAAAAAGATTTTGACCTGTTCGCTTTCTAGCTAAAAAACTTTCTAGGGATTCTTACGACAAATGGTGTCAAGATAGCTAAACGTCTTATCTGAAAATCCGGAAAAAGAAGTTCAATTAGATTTATTGGTTATGAAAGATTATGTGGGATAGGCAATTAGGCTGTTACACGATTTGGACATTTTTGCTGTTACATCCGTTATATATATATATATATATATATATATATATATATATATATATATATATATATATATATATAAAGAAAGAACAGTAAGATATATAATCAGGTGTTCTTATAGATATTTTTATTTTTACAAATTAGTGCTCAATGCAAATTTACAGAGCATTAATATTATAAATGAACTGATTTAAAATATGGTTTTTCGCTACACAGTTCTAACCATGTTTCAAAAATGGAAGCTAAAAGCTTCGAATTTAATTTTGTAATTAAATTAAAGACATTAGTTCCATTTCATCCTCAAGCGAATTTTGGAGTAACTTATTTTTAAATTTACTGGCTTTTAAAGACACGGAAAAAAATCATTATTTACTGTTTCCAAGGATACAGAGAAATCCATTCATCCAGACAAGGGGTAATTGCGTGTTCATTTTCTTTTGTTGTATCTGTTATTAGTTACGTTTGAAAAAGGGGTTACATTTAGGTAGGAGTAAACGTATTCTAACCTAAACATCCCCAAAACCCGGAAAAAGAAGCTCACTTAGGTTTATTAGTTACCTAAACGTAACCCCTTTTTCACACGTAACTAATAACTGATACAACAAAAGTTAATGAAAATGAACACGCAACCAGCCCTTGTCTGGATGAATGGATTTCTTTTGTGTGACTCAATATAAATTAAAATCTTTAAAAATCACTAATTTTTTCAGCTATTTTAAAATTTGAATTTTTTATTGTTCCCTCTCATCCTGACATAAATCCCATTGCTCGATGTTCAAGTACCAAATGATGGGTTGATTTTTGATCCGGGATTATTCTAGTTCCTAAAAGATATGTCTATGTAGAGTAAGTGTGGCCCGAGTTAGAGAGGTCTTAGGCACGGACGGACAGACACAGACAGATTTTGCCGTTCATATATATATATATATATATATATATATATATATATATATATTTCATTGAATACGACGGGCGCTTTTATTTAGTTTTTTAATACAATTTATCATGCGATCTAATAATTTTTTTTCATATGATAAATTATATAAAAACTGTCCGATTGTTCTTATATAATTTATCATCTGAAAAGAAAAAAATTAATAGATCACATCAGAAATTGTATAAAAAACTAAATAAAAGTATCTTGTCTGTCATATTCAATGAAATGTGCATGAAAGAAGGATTGCTGCCTAAATACACAAAGATATATATATATATATATATATATATATATATATAGTCTTAAGATGTGCTATATTTATGGGATAAAGTGGTCAATATCAGAGATAGAGCGTGTATAAATATAAAAGTGAACATAGAAGTCAACACTTAGAGGCGAAAGTTTGAGGATTGCATCTAGCATGAAACAGACTTTCACCTCTAAGTGTTGACTTCTATGTTCACTTTATATATATATATATATATATATATATATATATATATATATATATATATATATATATATATATGAATATTGCTATTTTACCGCTTTTTCCATGGCAAATATTCAAAGAAGCTACAGTCTTTGGTTCCATCAGTTCAGACCTTTACAGTCTGGATCCGCCATGCCATGTACATAGGATCGAATCGATCTCCTTTCCTTCATACCCAATGCTGAACAAGAAGTTACAATTTTTCCAAGAACTGTTATTTTGTGTAACACCCCACCGAGAGGATGCTTCCCCAAATGCTACAATGTTAACCTCTTCAAGTCTACTGTCAACCTCTTCTTTATCCTACATATCTTCATAATGTGCCCTTACCGACACCTCATTCAAAAACCCTCTAGCATGACTGTCTATTGGACCTTATATTGGGTGAATATTTTCGTAAAATAAAAAAAAAAGACTAAAGTAATATGCAAAAGTCTTTAACGTGTGAATCTAGGTAAACGACCCCCACCATGTTTACCTCTCATTTTGAAATTTGTGAATAGGTGTTCTTTTATGCCGTTGCCAGCTGTTCTCTGCAAGCGCGGGGAGTAGATGGGCGACTCTTTGATCTTATAAATTAAAATCGCTTCGTAGACGCTTATCAGCTTTACAATGCCAATCTACCTGTTGACTTTTACAGTTTAAAAATCTTCAATGTCATTTTTCCCACGCAAGTCTAAATCGTCTATCCTGCACGATACTGACCAAGTTTAGCTTAGTACGACTACATGCCAAATACGACATTAAATACAGAATTCGTTTGGGAGTGAGCAAAGTGGTATCAGTTTGCAATCGCAGATGTTTCGTACTCAGTTGATATCATATAGAAAACGTCTGCCACCAAATTGTTTTAGTTCCTCATACAATGAACTTCACGATAATGTTTCCTTTCATCGAATTATACTTCCGCGTTTGGACAGTTTTTCATAACCCTCTTGGCGATGGGTTGTATACGATTGAATGAATCTTCTGTACAAGGAGGTAAGCCTCTTACTAATGGGCTACCAACCATGTTGATGATTGGAAAATCTAGTATTGATGATCGATGTTTGCATACAAGGTTAAGTATAAACACAACCAATGTTTCTCCTGCAATCTCAGATATAAACATAATCGATAGTTAATCTATAGACACAGGTATTAAAAATTACCAATGGTTGTCTGTACCCTCAAGATTTAACTCCAATGTTCGTCGGTAGCCTTAAGTATAAACACGATCAATATCTGCCTATAGACACATATATCTACTTATAAACAGGAAAATAAACAGGAGCTATACTTAAGTATAAAGACGATGGATGTTAGTCTATAAACTTACGTATCAATGTTTGTTTATAGGCTTAAGTATAAAGATGATCAATGCTTTTATATAGACAAGAATAAAGATGATTAATGTTTACCTATAGGCTAATGTAAAACGCAATGATTTTTGCCTATAGGCTTAAGTATAAAGACGATTAATGTTTACCTATAGGCTTAAGTATAAACACTATCAATGTTTCCCTATATACATAAGTATACACACGGTCAATGTTTGCGGGACAATTCCAGGTATAAACATGACTAATTTTTTCATATCCAGTAATGTGTCGAATATGTTTTAGAAATCTGCTTTTTCTTTCTTATATATATATATATATATATATATATATATATATATATATATATATATATATATATATAAAAGAAAGAGGTTGTAGTGGTTCCAACGAGAGAAAAGTATGTATATTAAAAAGAAGAGAAGAGAGGTGCCGTAAACGTTTTTGGTTGTAATGTGGATTTATTTAGAAAAAAAATATTATGCTTTGATAATATTTTTTTTCTAAATAATTCCACATTACAACCAAAAACGTTTACGGCACCTCTCTTCTCTTCTTTTTAATATATATATATATATATATATATATATATATATATATATATATATATATATATAAGAAATACAACTGATTTCCTCAATTCTCAAAGTTTTGGAGATGTATTAAACTGAATTTAAAGCAAAAAACTGTTAAATTCACTGTTTTTGTGTTACTTGAAATTCAATATAAATTAAAAAATTTTAAAACGACAAATTCTTTCACTTATTTTTAAATTTTAATCGTTCCCTTTTCATCCTGACACAAATCCCAATGTTGCATGTTCAAGTACCAAATTAATATATATATATATATATATATATATATATATATATATATATATATATATATAAACAAAACTAGAACTTGTAAAACTTGCGATGACCCATGCCCTTTATGCCTACATGAGAAACTACACATTATTAAGTTTCTAAATAATAAAAATCTATTAAACAATAGACATGAATTAACGGTTTCCGGCATCATCAAATCTTTGCATTGAATAATTAGCATATAAGTTTTTTCGAATCCATAGTCCTAATAAATAGCTTAAATGCCCTACAAAAAAGATAACCCTTTATGAAGTCGTCAAAAAACAAATGTTACGGCAGTTTTTGGGGTTTTTTTTTATACACAAAACCCTTTCAGAAAAAATAAAAAAATAAATAAATCTCCATAGACACGTAAACCAGACTAGACGAAATCATCTTCCGTTTTAAATTTAGACACCCCAACCTTACCCTGACTTGACACCTATGAATGTAACTCTATACTGATACAAATTATTAACACCCTGCGCCCCTCTTTATATGAACAATCGCGCTGGCCGTTACCATGGAAATTTTGATTTCAATAATAAATCTGCTATTAAAACACGTAAATTTCTGAAATAAGTTATTCCCCAAAAAATTTTCGCTTGAAGATGGAACAAAGCTTACTTTAATTCAATTTAATTCAAATAATTATATTGAAGTTCTCGGGTCTTGTTTTGAAACATGAGAACTCTTAAGTAAAGTGTTGGAATCATATTTTTAAATAAATAATGATATATATATATATATATATATATATATATATATATATATATATATATATATATATATAATACACATTTTAATCCTCAAGATTTGAGTTTTCCTGTCCGTCAGTCACAAAATTAAAAGTGAAAGCATTTACTGTTAGGTATTAGATAGATAGATAGATAGATAGATAGATAGATAGATAGATAAATAGATAGATAGATAGATGTTATGGAGTTTCTGTGATATATTTAGTGATTCTTGATAAAATCCAAAGAAGTATCTGCAATGGTGTTGGTCCTGACCTGGCATCTCGTCTTCAGTCACATTCCTGCCGATGTAATGCAACTTCTCTGTGCCTTTTCTATAAATACTTTCATGGTAATCGTTCTGATGAACTTTTCTCTACGCTACCTAGTTTTTATGAATTTAAGCGCAGTACTAGATTGGCAGCAAGGTCTCATCATTTTACAGTTGAAATGGCTTAATGTAACCGTAAGTTCTATGCTAGCAGTTTCTTCTATTGCACTTCTCGCTTGTGAAATTCTCTTTTTGCTTCTTGCTTCCCTGTCAACTTTGACTTTCAAAAATTTTAAATGCAGTGTCAATCGTTATCTTCTGTCTTTTTAATTCTTGCGTCGTAGTGGATCTATTGCTTTGCTTGGGGTGAAATGGTTAATATATATTATATAGTTAGCCAGGTAGGTAGATAGGTATCTTTTAATGCATATGAATAAATGTATATACGATCATTTGAAGCACGGCTTGTCTAATATATACGTGACTGTATATATAACGTTGCATTTAAACTAACGACATGCGAATTCATCAGTGCTCGTGCATTCTCACAACACCTCGACTGATTTCTTTGATTCATTTACAAAAGCCGACGACTTATTCGAATGAGTAAAGCCGCCGACTTATTCGAATGAGTAAAGCCGCCAAGTGACCAATTTAAATCAATTCATTATCCGTTCACTGTGACTAATAACTGCTGACTAATTCGTCACGTAACACTTTCTGTAAACATATTCGGCTCAGTTTAAGACTTATGAAAACGTTGTGAAGTTGATTGTAATTCTTTTTTCAAACGCTTTGTAAAAGTGCCTGGCATTTAATTGTTTGCTTGAGAATATTTTAAGCTGCTTGAATTTTAAATTATTTTTTTCTTTTACCATACTGACTTGGCGTGTTCTTCAAGCTTGTGTTATTTTCTAAAGAAATTTTTTTTTTTGAAAAATAGTCAAAACGCCACAAACAGTATAAAAAAATGAATTGGCATCATTATCGTTCGACTATTAAAAAAAAAATATGGCTGACCACTCGTATCCAAGGATGCCCGTCTACTAGAGCGACTAGCCAATCCACCTTGCAGATGTCTATTCAGGCACAGTTGTGTTTCTTTAACACTCAGATAGTCTACCTGTGGTTTATACTGTAACTATCTAGTGTGATTAATAATCTGAACAAGGCCAGGAATAGCGACGGTTCCCTCTAACCAATTTTACTCACAAGACTTGGGTTAACTCGTGGTATGGTTTCAGGCACTTTTCAAAAGTGTCGCACGCTAGGTTCGCCTCACCCACACCATCAAGAAGTCACCTTACCGACAAATCGACCATGGCGAGATTCGAACCCGGGTCTTATGGTCAGAAAGCGAACGTTCTAACCATTCGGCAATACATCGAGTTGTAAATCCTATACTTTGAAAAAGTCACGAACTGCGCTAAAATTGTAATAATATAATATAAAATTTCTTTTATTATTTACTAAATTTTTTAAAGAAGGAAACATTTTAAAATGTCAAATTCTTAATAAATTTTGGCAACATTTAATAGAGATACTAAATTCTAAAAAAATAAATTTATTAATTTGTAAAAAATTAAAATTTATTAAATTCTAAAAAATGAAACCTATTAAATTCTAAAAAATGAAATTTATTAAATTCTAAACATCTTTCCTTACTTTTGGGATTCTGCAGAATCGAGAACCATTGGTTCCAAGTTTGTCCTTCAAGAATTGAAGTTGGTAAATTCTTCTAAAATCTTTTTTCGCAAAGATTCAGAAAATCTGTCGAAAATCCCCCGATATATATATATATATATATATATATATATATATATATATATATATATATATATATATATATATATATATATATATGTGTGTGTGTGTGTGTGTGTGTGTGTGTGTGTTATCCCTTACAACGAGGTTTCATGCATAACGCAATTATCTAACCGTTACAAAATTTAAATTTTAATAAAAATATCTAGTTAACGCATTGCCGGTGCAGCATTATATATAATATATTATATATTATATGGGGATTATGAATTTTCATCTTTACACACACACACACACACACACACACACACACACACACACACACACATATATATATATATATATATATATATATATATATATATATATATATATGTATGTATCATTGTGCAGGTATGTAGAAAATAGAAAAGAACACGTTGGGTGCATAATCCGGGGTTCCTTAGTATTTTTGTTTTTATTTTTAAGAAGACAGTGCTCCATACAGAAGTAGAGCTTATATTATAATAATATTTTTTGTTTAAAAATATGATTCCTTCGCTACATAAGAGTTCTCATGTTTCAAAAACGAGAGCCGAAATCATCCAAATAATTAATAAAATTAAGTTGGATTGAGGTGTTTAGTCCCGTTTCATCTTCAAGCGAAATTTTAATTTTCGGCTCTCGTTTTTGAAACATGAGAACTCTTATGTAGCGAAGGAATCATATTTTTAAACAAAAAATATTATTATAATATATATATATATATATATATATATATATATATATATATATATATATATATATATATATTGCATTTAAAATAGACGTGATCTATATTTTATATTTAAAATAAACGGAAAATAAAAGTTTTATTTTATATTATATTGAAAAGAAAACGGATATTGTATTTTTTCAGATCATTTCTCTTGTTTAGTAAGTTAGATTTATTTAAGCGTTTTAAGATAAACTAATTTTTCTACAAGGTATAAATTACATCTATCGCCTTTTCCATTGTCATCTTTGATTTTTGCTAGAGTATATCACGTAATAATAGGTCTATTACCACCAATCTTTAATTGCCAAAAATGTTTGGAGATAGAAGTGATATTCATTACCTAAAGTCATTCGATAGTGATAGAAACGAAATTCACAAGGATTTTCAGTGGAATCAAAATAAAATTTGACATGTTTACCAGAATGTTTGCTAGCTCGGTATACAATATTATCAGTCATACATTGGCCGTTTAAGAGACAGATCGTATTTTTATCTATGTTGATCATATAATTTCTTTTTAGATTCATTTATTTTAATGCAAGAAACTATAAAAATACAATTAATCCTCGTTTATTTGAAATATAAAATAAAACTTTTAATTCCCGTTTATTTTAAATATAAAACATAAATCCCACCTATCTTAAATACAAAATATTTTTTCCATTTATAATAGATTTTTAATACTAAATTTTTTTTATGGTTTTATGTCCGTTTATTTTTATATAATTTAAAAAATAAGACAGTAACCCCGGTTTAAGTTTAATTTATAATTTAAAACCCTACTTTAAATAAAAATTAATATTTTCCCCTGTATTTTAATATTTATTAATAAATTTCATAAATTTCTGTTTATTTTAAATATAAAATAAAATATTAATCCTCGTTTATTTTAAATATTAAATAAAATCACTTTTATTCTTAATTTTTTCGGTGGACCCCCATAACAGATCGATAAGAAAAAGTTTATTTTATTTTTTCTAATAGATAAGTTTGGGGATTGTATTATAGAAATAGTAAATATCTATGCTTTATTTTGAAGTAAAACTAATTTAATGAAAATAAACTGGTATTTAACAAGTAAATTCTATTTAATGACCCTTAAATTAGAAAAATTAACTAATATTAAATCATTTTAAAATATGTGAGAAATTAATAAATTATAAGCGTCCAAATTTCTTCGATGGGATCACTGTGGCTAATGCGGCTCTGCGAGTTTTTCTTATATTCGCCTCCATCGGTGTCAATGATAGTCGAAGATGAAACTTTTTCAAAATGGCCAGTCTAATACTATATTAATTTATATTAATATGGTAATATTTTATTTTATTAATATTTAAAATTAATATTATTATTTATTATTAAAGGTTGTGCCCAAGTAAATAGTTAAAGAAATAACAAAACAAATGTTGCAGATATATCATATATTAAACAGTAAGTACAACAGACGATTATTACACGACTAGTGAGTGTGTGTCGGTTGACCCAGCGTTCAATCTATTCTACTGTTGATATTTAACCCCCCCACCCACGAGGGATGTATGTGGCACAAGGCCGAGTTTACCTTGGGTTCTCCGAGCCCGTAGGCTCGGTCAAAAATATTCCATTAGAATCTGTATAAACGGGTTCAGGGTCTGTCTACCACCTCGGACGGAACTTTGCCCTTCGGCAAAGCCTTGTCCGGGTTCCTCTCCGCTCAAGGCAGAGAGTTCGACAGATGAACAATCTGGCCGACTGTTAATATTTAACAGATAATTGAGGACTGTATGTGGCACATGGCCGAGTTTACCGTGGGTTCTCCGAGCCCGTAGGCTTGACCAAAAATATTCCCTTAGAAGCCGCATAAACGGGTTCAGGAACTGTCTACCTCCCCGGACGAAACTTTACCCTAGCCTCGTCCAGGTTCCTCTCTGCACAAGGCAGAGAGTTCCACAGTTGAACAATCTGGTCGACTGCTCCCCCAAGGCCTTCTCTCCTACTAACCTTATAGTAGGCAAAAGAGTCCATATAGTTTCTTTCGAGGGAGGACATCACAGCATTAATATATTAAATTAAATTATATAAGAAATAATCTTTATATAATTTTCTTTCATATATTTAATCTTTCCTTTATATACCCTTCTCAGTTTTTATTCTAATTTCACAATCAAAACATCCGGTAGAGTAAAAGGGACGCGATAACCTACATCGCTGAATCTCATTCTCTGCTAGTTTTAGAGTTGTTTTTCTATTTTTAATATTTTAAAATGGCGGAGATTACTTCTAATTCTCAGTTGAACAACTGTTCCGAAGTGAAATTGCTCTATAGCCCGCTAAAATATTACCGTGGACCCCAAATTTGCTATTTTTTGTGTGAGCACCCAGTAATGTTACATGAACCCCCAGAGTCAATATCAACCCCGGCTGAGAAAAACTGGAGAAGGGAGAATATCCGAGGCTATTTCAATATATCCCCTATATAGAGAGAATGTTCCAAAACATTTGATATAGATGTGAGCAGAGATAGACGGAGACGCTTGCATGAATGGTCTGGAGATTCGAGGGAGAGTTCTCTACCCAGTGGCAGATGGTCTCGTGCGGAAACTTCCAGGCCATGCGTGTGGGTAATAGAGTCCTTTGATAGGAGAGGAAGGTAACCGAGGATCGAGAAGTCAGAGGAAGGGACTGCTGGATTAAGCTTGGTCTCGCAGAGAACCATTATGTCAGGAGACTTCTCAAAGATGAACGATTCCACACTGAAGACGTTGGTTCGAATGCCACCGATGTTGGTCAAGGATATATTTAAAGGTTTTTAATTTGAAATGCAAATGTTTGAATAAGTACTTGCCTAGGCCAGTGTTTCTCAACCTTTTTAAGCAACTGTACATCTAGGAACGAATGAAAATATCACGGCACACCTAGCAAATTTTTAAAAATGTATGCATTTAAATGTTATAAAATGAAACCATAGATTTTTTTTAATACACACACTAATATGAACTTACTTTATTTCAATGTTTCTATTCGACTATTTCTGCAGCTTATTTGGTTTGAAATCTGTGCCTGGTGTTTTCTCGCGATTTCTTCAATGTCTGGTCGAATGTGCAATAAGCAGATTCTCATTTCTTCTTAAATTGAGCGTAGTCTTTCTTGTTTCTTAATTTAGATTGATTTCGGTGATTCACTAAATGTCTTTAAATAATTCTTTCCATACATTTAAAGTATTCTTTCTCAACCTTTTTAAGCAATGGCACACCTAGAAGCAAATGAAAATATCACGGCACGCTTAGGAAATTCTTTAGAGCGTATATAATAAATGTTGTGAAATAAAACCATAGATATAAAAAAAACAAAAAACAAGGCGTCTACTCAAACACGAGTACCCACAAAAATTACGTTTGGAATAATAGGAAGCAATGTTGAATTAAAAATAAAAACCATTAATTCCTTAGCAGGGTTTCTTAAACTTTTTAAGCAACGGTACACTTAGGAGCAAATGAAAATATCACGGAATATATAACGAAATTTTTAAAGGGTATACATTTAAATTTTATGGAATAAAACTATAGATTTAAAAAAAAAATGAAGATACAAATATGAACTTGATTTATTTCAATGTTTCTATTCAACTATTTCTGCAGCTTATTTAGCGTGAAATTTGTGCCTGGAGATTTTCCGCCATTTCTTCAATGTTTGATCGAATGTGTAATAAGCAGATTCTCATTTCTTCTTCAATTGAGCTTAGTCTTTCCCGCTTCTTATTTTTGATGTTATTTAAGGTTGAGAAGCCCAATTCACATAAATAAAAAGTAAGAGATTGCAATAAGACTGTTAAAGCTTTTTTCTTTGTAACTGTTAACTTTTTACCATCCTTCTTTGTATTTGTTCAAACCATTCATTCATTCAAATCAATCCCATAGGTTACTCGTTGTTTCCCCTGCTTCTGTGGCCATCAATGTCCTGTGAGTGTTAAATTGTCTAATATTTCTTTCTTCATAATGCACCCTAGAAATTTCAACAGCTGCTTCTTTTTAGTTTATATACTTAAAGTGTTTCTCAACGTTTTTAAGCAACGACAAACCTAGTAGCAAATGAAAATATCACGGAATATATAACCAAATTTTTAAAGGGTATACATTTAAATTTTATGAAATAAAACTATACATTTTTTTTTTTAAATGAAGACACTTATATGAATTTAATTTATTTCAATGTTTCTATTCAACTATTTGTGTAGCTTATTTAGTGTGAAATCTGTGTCTGGTGTTTTTCCGTCGTTTCTTCAATGTTTAATCGAATGTGCAATAAGCAGATTCTCATTTCTTCTTCAATTGAGCGTAGTCTTTCTCGCTACTTACTTTTGATGTTATTTAGGGCTAAGGAGCTTAATTCACATAGATAAGAAAATGTATCAAATATATATATATATATATATATATATATATATATATATATATATGTCTCTCTCTCTGTGTGTGTACGTGTATGGGAGTATATGTAGAGATAGATATATTAACCGTACGTTTCATGACTGAAAATGACTTGTAGGATGCATTTAAACCAAGTAAAGTCTTAGAAAAGAAGCATTTAAATTTGAAATATAAATAAAAGGAACATTAACTAATATCCTTTGGCAGACATTTTAACTCACCAAGCACCCGTAATTAAATTACAATGAACCATTTTTTAAAGTTTAAAATAATCCAACATTCAAAGAGGATTTCAAATTTCGAAGGCGTGAATAAAGAGAATAAAATAAACAGATTATTTGAAATGATAAAAATAAAAAAAAAATTAAAAAAAATACGCATAAAATTTTCTGGAAAAGTATGTTCTTTCAAAGATTACGCTTTTAGTAGAAATTGTAACACACAAGCAGACAAAAACGAATCAAAACAACAAAAAACAAAAACAAAAAAAAACACGCATTCAGAATGTATAATTATGTGCGCATGCGCATTGATTTAAAGATGGATTCCTCAGTCAAGTCATCAAATAGCGACAAGTTCTAGACTAAACATTGAATTATTATAGTCCCTCAAAAGTATCACGTAAAATTCTTATCGATAGCATCTGAAACCAGATAAGGTGTGGATATCTTTGATATTCTTTGAGAGAAAGTAGTATTCTGAGATTAAGCTTTTGACTTGTTCCGATTCAGCAAACATGGCTATTTGAAGGAGATGGAATATCTTCTGTTAGGATTTTTTAAACATTTCACCATAAGCAATGTAATAAAGCCACTAAGACGCAACGGGTTACTGAATGTTAGAGAATATTAGAAAAATTTACTATGAAGAATAAAAAAAAGAATTAAGACAGTAGATAACGATTGACATTACATTTACATTTTTGAAGATCAAAGATGATAGGGAAGCAACGACCCGGAAGTGTCAAAGAAGAAACTGTTAGCATAGAACTTACGGCTAAATCTAGCCATTTCAACTGTAAACTGATTAGACTTTTCCATCAGTTTAGTAGTACTGCGCTTAAATTCATAAACTCGAGGTACCATGGAGGCAAGTTCATCAGAACAATTGCCATGAAAGTATTTATAGAAAAGTCATAGGGAAGCTACATTATGGCGGTGGGAAACTCACTGAAACCGAGATGCCAGGTGAGAATCAATAACATTGTAGATTCTTCTTTGGATTTTATCAAGAATCTCTAGATATATAACTGAAGCACCAGACCAGATATGACAGTAGTATTTTAAGCAGGGAGGAATAGTAGACTTATAAACGTGTTAGATCAATTCAGGCGCGATAAATTGCCTAATGTGACATGATGAACCAACTTTCCTAGCAGCAAACCTAAAAATTAATTCAATATAATATTTTCACATCACGTCAGCGGAAAATAATACCACAAGGAGGCGCAACGAGTCAATTTTTTGGAGATTACATAAATATGTTTGTATATTTTAACGCTATTTGATCGCCTGTCATCCATTATGTATCTTGTCTAATTTGTATTCTGTATGTTTAAGTGGTTTAATCTAGTCTGACACAAGGTGGCAGCAGTGGTGCACCACACTATCCGACTGGCCTGCAAAATTAGCTTGTTAGCCATCACTTGTGTTCAATATTGATATTTACTAAAGAAAACTTAGTCTGACGCAAGGCCTCAAAAATGGAGCATCATTATTGGATTGGTCTGCAAGACAATGTTGTTAACTATTACGTGTGTTCAATATTGATACTTACTAACCTAAACATAGTCTGACACAAGGCCACAATAGTGGGACACCACCCCAGCGTATTGATTTGCAAAATTAATATGTTAACCATCACGTGTGTTCAGTTTTGATATTTACAAACCGTAACTTAGTTTGACGCAATAGTGGTACACCCCTATCAGATTGGCCTGCGAGATTGGCTTGTTAACCATCACGTGTGTTCAATATTGATGTTTACTAACCTAAACTTAGTCTGACACAAGGTCACAAAAATGGAGCATCATTATTGGATTAGTCTGCAAGACGGTATTGTTAACCATCATATGTGTTCAATATTGATATTTACAAACCGTAACTTAGTTTGACACAAGGCCGGAATAGTGGAGCGCGTCTCCACCGGATATGTCTTCGAGAACAGTTTGTTAGACATCACCAGTGCTCAAAATATGATATTTACAGACCGTAACTTAGTCTGACGGAATAGTGGTATACCCACTATCAGATTGGCTTGCGAGACTGGCTTGCGACGTTGGCTTGTTAACCATCACGTGTGTTCAATATTGATGTTTACTAACCTAAACTTAGTCTGACGAATGGCCACAAAAATGGAGCATCACTACTGAACCGGTCTGGAAGACTATCGTGTTAACCATCACGTGTTCAATATGGATATTTACCAACCATAACTTAGTTTGACACAAGGCCGGAATAGTGGAGCGCATCTCCACGGATTTGTCGGCAAGAACAACTTGTTAGACATCACCAGAGCTCAAAATATGATATTTACTAATCTAAACGTTAGTCGGAATAATGGTACCGTATTACTCCCGTGGATTAGCATACTAGGTGAATCTACCAAGGAGATTACTCAGTATATATATTTACTAGTAGCATGGCCCGGCGTTGCCCGTACTTGATTCAAAAATCGTACTACTCATACAGCAATTGTTATCACTTGATAATATATAAAATATGTTTGCCTTTCCTTGCGTTTAAAGGAGTGCCCTTTGACGTGCTTATGTTGCTACATGCCTTACTTCTTGCCTATCTCACACTGCAAATTTTTTCTAAGCTCTATACTAAACATTAAATCTGTTACGAAAAACGAAGTAAACAAAATGAACACAAAATGATCAGCTTTAAAAAAGGACTCGTAACTTGAAAAACCGAATGAAAAAAGAATGTTAACAACAAATACTTTTTCACATCCAACCCAGTTCTGCGGAATCAGAATCAACGTTGAGTTTAAGCAAGCGAATGAGCCAATTGGAGTAAAGTGTCATGCAGATTTAAATTTTTCCCACTTGTGACGAATGCAGCTATCGATTTTTTTTTGCATGCTAACATGCTAGTTAGCATTCGTGTCAGTCAGCTGTTGGCTCTCACGCTGGCCAATAGAATCAAAATAAAATGGCCGCAAACTACATGAAAACTGCCGTCGAAGCATGAAAAAATCAATTATTGCCACTATCGATGGAAGTTGGGAAATGCAAAGTCGGTCTTGGCCTTCCCACTAACTTGGAGCATGTGCATGTAAATTTTGGTGCAAATCCGTCGAAAATTGCGGCCATGCATTCGTTACACACACACACACACACACACACACACACACACACACACACACACACACACACACATCCTGCCTTTTATAGACAGAGATTAAGACGGAGCCGTAGGGAGTATAGAACTCACTTTAATTCTAATTGTCTACGATAGCATCTTTCTTAGTATTTAGCGACGTTTAATTTAGCTTAATCTGGCCTTAAATATTGACTGCCCAAGGAAAATTGACGACGGGACGAGCTTGATGACAAATGGGATCAGGGAATTTGTTTTCTAATTTTGATTCATTCAGAATCACGCGACGATGTGTCATTAGGACTTTATAGCGTTTCCGGTTTGGGACACAAACAATGGTTGACAAAGTAACCTGAATCCAGGAAGAAGATTTCATGCTTTCCAGTTTTTTCTGTTTCTCTCATGGACGACAATCCGAACAGGATGTGTTTGCTTCCGATTTTTACTCGCTATTTTATATGTATATTTACCACCTTGTCTATCGATACGCATATCTATCTATCTATCTATCTATCTATCTATCTATCTATCTATCTATCTATCTATCTATGTATGTATGTATAGACGCATATATAAATATACATATACGCATATATATATATATATATATTAGGTTGGTGCAAAAATAATATCGTTTTTTGACGTTAAAAAATACGTCAAAAAACGATATATATATTGCAATGAATCATTCATACAAAAAGTAGATTAGTAAAGTTAATGATATAAAATGGCGAAATCCCTTCGCTAACAAAATTTTAAAGGTGCATTAACCTACAGATCACTCGA
This sequence comes from Acanthosepion lycidas, assembly GCA_963932145.1. Lineage (NCBI taxonomy): Eukaryota > Metazoa > Mollusca > Cephalopoda > Sepiida > Sepiidae > Acanthosepion > Acanthosepion lycidas. Next base: position 60,846,177 of record OZ010602.1, on the reverse strand, counting down.
TGAATGTTATAGGGTCTTCCTTAAATACTCAAGTACTTTCGACGGTTCGTCCAGTGATCATCAGGGATGGAAATTATTATGTTTTTGGTAAAATTCAGGTAGCATCCAAGAGGAAAACATATAATGCGAATCGAAATATGTTTTGTTCTAAATGTGTTATTGATAACGGATGCAAACTTGTGTATATATATATATATATATACATAGATACATGTTCCCATGCGTATGGACATTATATATAAACGCATATCTATATTTACCCTTTTTTCTCTCCTCGTCTCTCTCTCTCTCTCTCTCTCTCTATATATATATATATATATATATATATATATATATACGCATATGTATATAACTATTTTTTTCGCTTTCCCGATTTCTCTCTCTCTCTCTCTCTCTATATATATATATATATATATATATATACATATATATGCATACATGCATATGTCTATCTACATCTCTCTCTCTCTCTCTCTATATATATATATAGATAGATTCCAGCATATATATATATATATATACATACATACACTCATGTGTATATGTAAATATATATATAGATACCCGCATATATATATATATATATATATATATATATATACATATATATACATCTATATCTATATACATACACGCATATTTATATCTACATACATACACTTTCAAATATATCTATATATATTTACACATGCTCATATATATACCTACACACACGCGTATATATATATATATATATATATATATATATATATATATATATCAGGCCTGACGATTGCGTATAAGTATGAAATAGACTGTCGCCAATGGATATTGAATTCAATGTTAATTTTTATATCATATTTTATATTTACATAATGATATTAAGTACTTAATCCATAAGTATGGCATATATTTAATCTATATTTTATGATATATATCTATATATATATGTGTGTGTGTCTGTATATATATATATATATATATATATATATATATATATATATATATAGGTATCTATCTATCTATCTATCTATCTATCTATCTATACATATATATATATATACACATATATATATATATATATATATATATATATATATATATATATATATATATATAAATGTATATGTGTGTGTAGACTTTCTGATATAACTAAAAATAAAATATATTTGTAAATATGACAATATAAATAAAGACAAAACGATAACTTATGTTAGCCAACGCATTTCGTCCTCTGATGGATTTTAATCGAGGCAAATGTAAGGATCTTATTTTGCAACAATACTTATAGACAAAAGTAAAAATACAGTTATTTTTTCAAAATTTTTAAACAATTTAACATCGCTCATAAATATATCTCATGCTAACTGAAATGTGTTGGAAAATTACTGAGCATGCTAAGTGACACAATTCAATGTCTAATAAAGAAAATTAAGTAAATGTTGCAGTTGAAATTTTTTTATAATATAATTAATATTTATAAAAACTACTTATCAATTGCATTAGTCATACATAAAATAAATTCAAGCACAACTTCGATCTAAAGAATACCTCGCTTATTAAAAGAGAAAGTATCTTCTTTAGCCGGGAATTCTTGAGAGTGTCGCTATCAAATCTTACTTAAATAGAAATCTAAGCCCCGGATACTATGAAAAAAATCTCCGTTCCTAAAAGCGTTACTTTTTTTCCCAAGCTAACGTAGATGAATAGAAAAATGTTAAAATAATTAAAAGAAAGCGTTTAAACTCATAATTTTCTATTTAAAATATATAATACATAAATAAATTTCAAACTAAAATAATATGAATATTAATTACATTACAAAAACATTAAAAAAAATTTCCCACTTTTGTTTATTAGACATTAAATTATGTCACTTAGCATCTTCCATAATTGACCTTGACTTTTCAATTAACCACTTGCATACTGTATATTGTCTAGTATGCGAGGTTTTATGATTGGATTACGGACGCAAAATATAGGAGGTCGTATTATACACAGGTAGTTTTTTTTTTTTTTTAAGAGCTTAAAAAGCGTGCACTTTTGCTGACCCCTATACACAGGTAATTTTTCTGTAGGGGTTAAAATTCATGCACAACAATTCAGGGGTCTCATTTATATATGAAGTCGGCTTGTGCACAAGCATATACGATATTTATGAGCGTTCGTAAATTTTAAAATGTTGTAAAGCTGACGACATTTGTACTCTTCTTTATAAATATTTATTGTAAAATAAAATCCTTACATTTACTTTCATAAAGTCTATCAGAGGAAGAAATGAGTGAGCTAAGATAAGTATTTCTTTTCTCTTGACATCTATCTATCTATCTATCTATCTATCTATCTATCTATCTATCTCAATGTCTCTCTCTCACTCTCTCTCTCTCTCTCTCTCTATATATATATATATATATATATATATATATATATATATACACACACACAAAGGGTGCGATGGATAAATTATCGCCATTTTTTATATTTAATTTAGTGCATACATATAGTATGCTCAGTTGGGCACCGTCTTTGAAAAGAAAAAAAAAAGACCACCATGACTCAAATTACTCCGCCAGAAACTTGACACGGCATGCTGTACTGCTTGGCATTCGCACCGGAAGCTCTAATACGAACTTTTCAGAGTGTTTGTGCTTCAATCTGAGGACAGTGCAGAGGATTCGAAAAGAGTTTGATGCGTCTAATGGTGATTATGAAGGTATTTGGAGTAATGACTAGTGATGACATCGTTATGCTTCCATTCGTCTTCTCACAGGGCCTCAGACTCAACACGGAGTCCTGCATCAAGTACTTTGAAGAGGTAGTGCTACCCTGGGTCAAGAGGGTGGCTGCTGGAAGACACTATGTCTAGCAACAGGACCCTTCACCGTGTCATACAAACAGGAGACCCTCGTTATGGCTGTCAGTCAATTTCTGTTACCACATCACATCTGGCCACCTAACAAATCTAACGTCGCTGTCAAAACTAACCTGGCCGTGCGTCTTGAAATGGACCTCTAATCGGTTGTTAACTGGGGCAACAATTGGATGGTCAAATTTAACGCCTCAAAAACTAAACTACTCTCCATTAACCACCATAGAGATCCTTACCTGCCCCCCCCCATTAGAATGTCTGATAGTCAACTTCTTGAGAGCAACTCCCTGCGTCTGCTCGATCTCATGTTGACTGCTGACCTGAGATGGAACAAATACATTGAGTCAATTGCATCGTCCACCGCGAGGAAAGTTGGCTCTCTGTGCCGCGCCAGGAAATTTTTCTCTTCTGAATGGATACTTCAAATATACAAAACGACCATTCACCCTTGCATGGAGTATTGCTGCCATATATGGTCTGGGGCACCTTCTGTTTACCTCGGAGTTCTTGACAAGATCCAGAGACGGATATGTAATGTGATTGGCCGTGATCTGGCGTCTCGCCTGCAGCCACTATCTCACAGACGCGCCGTCGCCTCTCTCTGTCTCTTCTACAAATGCTTTCATGGTAATTGCTCCAATGAGCTGCTTTCACTGGTTCTCAGTCTCCATGAATTCAAGCGCCCTACGAGGCTGGCATCCCGCTCTCACCCTTACACTGTAGAAACTTTTAAATGTAGCCGTCTCTTCTACTCCAATAGCTTCATACCTCGCACCTCTCGCCTGTGGAACACCCTTCCCAATTATTGTTTCCCTGATAGCTATGATCTCCAACTATTCAAATGTAATGTCAATCGACATCTCCAGTTACCTTGATCTACACACTATCCTTCCCTTCATCCTTTCTTCTATCACTCCTATCTGCTCTTGCTCCAAATCTTCTGCAACCCCACTGCATCCTAGTGGCTTCATGCCTTGCTCGGGGCGCAAAGCTTAAAAAAAAAAAAAAAAAAAAACTCCTCAGACTGCAACCCCCTTGATTATTATGTGAGGGCTGCAGTTGAACGAGAGACCAACAAAACTCCTTGTAAAGCGTAAGATGAACTGAAAGCAAGGATTATGGCAGCATTCACCAAGGAGACCATCCAGAAGAGTTGCAGCAGATTTCGAAGTCGTCTGGAGGCTGTTGTTGAAGCCAGTCGTAATTTTATTGAATGAATTTACACTTAAGCATTTGAAGGTAGTTTTGTGTAATTTGGATAAATATTGGTTTGGTGCATAATTATCAGGCGTTTTAAACAATATTTATTATGAAAAAAAGAAACATGTCAATTCAATAATAACATTCTTAAATGATTATTCCGGAGCGTATGTCTATCGGCATACATTTGTATAACCTGAAAATGAAATAATATTTTTATTAAAAAAAAAGTAAACAAAAGAGCAATTTTTATTAACAAATAATTCGCCTGAAAAACGCCTGATAATTATGCACCAGTACAATATACCTGTTGCAATATGTCAGCGTTATTTTCATTTTTGCATAATACAGATGACAACTTATCCATCACACCATACATATATATATATATATATATATATATATATATATATATATATATATATATATAATTCACAAGAGGATAGAATCCAGGTAGAACTTTTTTAAATGTCCAGGACAGAGTAAGAATATAATATACTTAGCCGACACGTTTTCGTATATATATATTGTTATGGTCCGTTACCTTGTACCACGGTGATAGTCTAAGGTAGAACCAATAAAGAAGAACTCGAAAACGTATATGGAATAACACAGATATATTACAAACAGGAATATATACAGAGAAGTAGAAAGGGTTAGTACGAACAATCAGGTTTAGTAGTGATTGTCTGAACGCGACTCTGTTTAGAACTGCCTCTGACTCGACTGACTGACTCGCTCTGACTGACTGACTGACTCCTGACAGACTTCTGACGGACCTCACTCCAGACTTCTGACTGGACAGCATTTAGTCACCCCCGACCCACGAGGGCATCATGTGGCACAAGGCCGGTTTAACGTGGGATCTCCGAGCCCGTGGACTCGGCCAAAAATAGGCCCTTTGAACCCATATAAAACGGGTTCAGGGTCGGTTTACCTCCCCGAAATATATATATATATATATATACGAAAACGCGTCGGCTAAGTATAGTTTTTCTTCTTGACATTTAATTCATTTTATCCGTTTTATAAACTTTGGGGCGGGTTCCACACACCAAAACAATGACAAGAACGTGTGCTGATACTTGGATCATCTCTGACAGCCTGTAGAATGTATTTTTCATGGTCAGTCGTAGGAGTGGATAACAGTTTTCCTCGATGCATAGTTTGTGGTGCCACGCATCCTGTCTCAGCAACGCAAAGTTAAACAGCAGCAAAGGTTGGATGATTCGGCTGCCTTCAGTCTGGAAAATGCGATCTGATACAGCCGTGCAGCCTCGCGTCCATTACTATTCGCGCGGCCGTATGTAAAGATCATATCTGCCTTCCCACGATATGAATATCCTGTCATTGTTAAACGGAACACTTTTCATTTAACTCACTACTACACACGTTAAGCGTTGAAGACAGAAAAGCCACAAATGTACACGAATGACAAATATAACCTAGTCTTATGGCAACACAGCTCCATCTACCGTAAACCTTCTTTAAACTTAATAACTCAGAAACGAAGGATTTGCGGATATGTTTATATGGACTTTTGTCCTTGTTTTAATGTAAGGAAACCGATGTTTGTAAAATAAATTTTGATGCGTCCTGTCCAAGTTGAATTTATTATAAACGACACTATTTAAAAATATTAATTACATTTTTCTTTTTTTTCCACAGTGTGTCGCATTAAGTCTTCTAACTTTCCCGAGGACGTTTACAATCCATGTCGAAAGGCTTAGCAATACGAACCGTAAAGTAATTAGACGTCTTTGTTTATGTCCATAGATTCTATGGATCGTAGGCTAGTTTGAAAATAAAAAGGCTGGGTATTTATACCCCCTGTTCCACTGGAATAATAAAAAATAATAATAATAAAATGAATGGAATTATCCACTTGGAATTATAGACTCTTATGTTTGTCTTTTCAGCTTGATAGATCGCGCGGGGTTCGTAATTGTTGGACGTCGTTTAAGCATCGGAAACAAAATCGTTTGTAGGGGAAGGAAGGAAAAAAGAAATAAAAAAAAACAGAAAAGAGACCAAGAAACGAAACGAAATAAGATGAAGCGTTTCATCACCAGGTAAATTGAGAGTAATAAGAAGAATCGAATGATACTTTTTTTTTAAGCGTTTCACCCCAAGCAAGGCGGGAAGCAACTAGGACGCAAGGGGTTACAGAAAATTTGGAGCAAGATCAGATAGGAGTGATAGAGGAAAGGATGAGGAGAAGGATAGTGGAAAGATCAAGACAACTGAAAATGTCGATTGACATTACATTTGGATAGTTGGAGATTATAGCTCTCAGGGAAACTGGAATAGGGAAGGGAGTTTCACAGGCGAGAGGTGCGATTGGAGCTATTGGAGTAGAAGAGACGGCTACATTTAGGAGTTTCGACAGTGAAAGGGTGAGAGCGGGATGCTAGCCTCGTAGGGCCCTTGAACTCATGAAGTCTGGGAACCAGCAAATGCAGCTCTGAGGAGCAATTACCATGAAAGCATTTGTAAAAAAGACAGAGAGAGGCGGCGGCGCACCTGTGAGAGAGTGACTGTAGACGAGCTGCCAGAGCAGGGCCAATTATATTGCATATCCGCCTCTGGAGCCTATCAAGAACCCCAAGGCAAACAGCAGGGGCTCCAGACCATATATGGGAGCAATACTCCGTGCAAGGGCGAATTGTTGATTTGTAGATCTGAAGGATCGATTCCGGGGAGAAAAATTTCGACAGAAGCCTAAATAGAGTAGAAAATTTGAAAAAGAAATACTTAAACATCTTTCGTCAATTAACCGGCGTTAACAGAAAAAGAATAATAATTATATTTCACAAAAAACAAAACAATTGTACATTAGCGAGATAATGTTCTTGTAAACATTCCTCTGATGAACTTTGCTCTATGGTACCTAAACTTTATGAATTTAAGCGCAGTACTAGATTGAGATGACTAGATGTAACCGTAAGGTCTAAGCTAACAGTGTCTTCTATCGCACTTCTCGCTTGTTGAAACCCCTTCCGCCTTTTTGGTTCCCAGTCAAATTTGATGTTCAAAATGTAAATACAATGTCACTCCTTATCATCTGATTCTTGATTCCTGTTCTTTTATTGTTCTCTCCCCTTAGTGTTTTTTCTCACATTCTCTAACACCTACTAACACATTCCTTCTTAGTGGCTTTATTGCCTTGCCTGAGGTGAAATGGATACATATATATATATATATGTTTGTGTTTTGTTGAAGGGCATGTAGCTTTTCCTAGGAGATGACACCGTCTGGTACATATACAATATTGCAGCCATTTACATCTGCCCGGTTCTGGCGTCTGCATGCTGTCTGCGGGTCATTTATGAAAGGCAGCTTCTTAATTTTTGATTCTTCCCTGACTCTAAATTTAACGTAGGTCATTTTGATTGGTTGACCTGAGTAAAGCTCAGAAACCCTATAACCACCCTCTCTCTTTTCTTTCTTTTTTCTTCTCTTTCTCGTAAAATAAAGTTGCATTTTTCTCTTAAATTTCAATAAATCGATCAATTATCAGTCATTTAGAATCGCCTGGTGAGATGTATTGATTCGTTTCGAATCAAGGCTGCAATTGCGTTGGCGTATTTTGACATGTTTCTGTTGTAATATCCGAAAATAAAGGATATTGTTGTAATTTGTATTGAGCCCTATTTTAAAAATAAATGTTACGAACGTTGGAATTGTAGTCTATTCTTTCTCATCTTACCTGAATATATATATATATATATATATATATATATATATATATATATATATATATATACACTAATACTAATACTCGGTTGGAAAAAAACTCGGATAGCACAACTTGTAATTATATCGAAACAAATTGGTACATGAGGAAAAAAAATTGGAAAAAAAGAAAGAACTAGAAACATCCAAACAGGGCGAAACAATTCGTCCATTGCCTTAAGTCATTAGTCCAAAGAAAAAATAAAAAACAAGCGAGCAATAAAGCTAAAACGCAGAGTGCTCAAATACGCTAAGTAGAGCTTCAGCGTAAGCTTAATCCAGCTTACCCTGAAGATCCGTTTAGGTGAAACCTAGGTAGGTTGTTTCTGACTCTCAAATCCGCCTGGCCACGCTATGAATATCCTGGCATTGTTAAACGGAACACTTTTCCGTTAACTCACTACTGCACACGTTAAACGTTGAAATCAGACTAGCCAAAAAAGTACACGAATAACAAATGTAACATAGACTACATGGCAATAAAGCCCCATCTACCGTAAACTTTCTTTAAACTTAATAACTCAAAAATGAATGATTTGCGGACATATGATTATAGTTTGAGGAACCCGTAACTAAAGTTTGTAAAAGTATTTTTGATGCACCCTCTATATATATGGCCTGATGACTGGTCTGTCGCCTCTGAGTGTTGATTTCAATGTTCACGTTTACGCTTATCGCTGATATTGAGGACTATCCCATAAATATCAGTGATGTGCCATGCGTGATACACGCTTAGGCGTTCATGTATCTTTCGAAACATGACTGACGAGGCAGTTTTTCCCGCAGTATATTGCCATTTCTTTTTGCTGTACACCAGTTGCCATCCAAGGCTATAGAATCCGGCCTTTCCTGCTATTTACACACCACTGGGGTGGGAGAGAAGAAGAGGATCCCTACCTTTCTCAAGGGTATTCACACGTAAGGAATTCGAAATCGGCTCTCCAATTCCTCAATCCGAGCCACTATCCATTAATCCACCGTACCTCCTCTAGCAAACATTAAAACTATATACCTCCATATATATATATATATATATATATATATATATATATATATATATATAGAGAGAGAGAGAGAGAGAGAGAGAGAGAGAGATAAAGAGAGAGAGTAGATATATCGGAATCAAGGAACTGACTTTGAATTTCGGCTGATTATAATGCTTTTTGTGGGGGAAAGGCGTGATATTTTATATATTCACAGGTAAGTAAACAAGGAAATGATATTTTCGCCGCTAACTAATAATTATGTTCTGGACAGTGTCCATTTTCAAAAATGCCTTCTGCTCATGCGCATTGCGATAGCGAGCAACGATGCGAGACGCTACCGAAGGAGCGAGGTGTAAAACATGGTCCAAATACAATGGACGCATAAGGAAAAGCAATCACGGGAAAATAGGCGATGACAAGTTCTCCTACCCCGTACATCCCAAATCCAAACATCCTTTTGACCAGAATATAATGGGAAACCTGGGTGGCTGGTAGAGGAAGCCGACCAGATGGGAACGGGGAGAGTTAATTACCTAGCTTTTATTAAGATTCTATTCTCGCTTTTGTAAAAATGTAAGACATTTGCTAACAACTTTGGGATTTTATGGATTTCTGGGCTTGGAAAATCGACAAGATTTAAAGCTTATAATAAAAAAAATAATCTCTGTATTCACAGATCTGTAAATTAATGATGTTTAAGGAAAATATGACAAAAAATACAAAGAAAAAAAAGACGCTGCGCATCAATATATGTGGGCTTCTTTTTTTATATTACTCCATTTATTGGTATATAAGAGAGACTTTAAAAAATGATCAAAAATCGTCTTCGCCTTATTTGCAAAGTTGAAGTGCCCCATAATCTAATTTAACCACAAACCTCTACTACTGTAGGCTATAACCTTATGATGACAATACACCTTATAATGGTTTGAGCTGATCATAACGATAAACTACATCCGGCAGCAAAGCGTCTGATCAGGTTTCGAGGTGCGTGGAACCACCTCTTGATTGCTGTTGTTCCCAGGACCTGGAGTGAATAATGCAGCACCTGGAGGCACCGTGGAGTATTGAATAGCGGCTTGGATTGAAGAATCGGAGATTCGAATTCAGTCGGATTTATTACATTCACTTACCCTTGGAAAAGCATAAATCCTCTTTATGGGTAAGTAGCAGGACAGACTGGGTTCTATCTTCTCCCCGGCTATGAGTCAATAGTCTCGGCTGGCAACTAGTCTTGGAGAAAATAATCCTGAATTCAAAAATTCTTGTAGCTCTGCCGTAGCACATACTTTACAGCTAAAGAAAGGAATGTCCCTATTGGCACGATGATCCCGTCTACGGTCGGGTTATGAGGATGATTTCTTTCCGTGTGTAACACAGAAGAAGTAAGCGCCAAACTCTTATTAAAGCGAGCATATGTTGAGTGGAAAATATTTTATATGACACTCAAGATATAGAATACATACATACTATCTTAGAGAATGCGCATATTGATAATATCTAGTTGGATACATTACGTACTATTAGCCTTGGGAAAGGTATGAATCCTCTTATTCTCCTCCCAGATATGTGGGGAGAAGCAGGATAGTCTAGGTTCTATAGTCTTGGGTTGCAACTGGCCTAAGAGGATTTAACTCTGAATTCAAAACTATATTTAGCCCTGGCGTAGCACTTACAGTCCAGTTAAAGAAAGGATCGTTCGCATTGGCTCAATGATCCCGACTACGGTCGACAAATGTTGATGACTGCTGCACTAATTTTTAACATTCGTTGCAAAAGTTTCTCAAAATATAATTATTGATAATTGATTTCATTCTTTTTTATTATGACAAAAAGAAAAAAAAAAGCATTTATGATTAAATTGGGCTCTCGTCAAAATATCCTCTTTTAACCTTGATAAACGCATTACAAATTTTTGGCATTCGTTGCAAAAGTTTGTCAAAATATAATTTTGATAAATGATTCCATTCTTTTTTTAATGACTCTAAGACCTTTTTTTTTTCATTTTTTTTTTTTTTACTCTTCTCTCAAGTTCATCCCATACTAATTCTTGGGTTGCTTCAAACTTTTGAAAAGTAGTGTATATATATATATATATATATATATATATATATATATATATATATATATATATATATATATTACAAGCTGAATACATATACATAAATATATATATGCACTTGAGTAACATGTTTTCCTGAAAAATTATTTTAAGAGAAAAATTTTATAAACTTCAACCAAAAGCACTGAGTCAATGAATGTCAAATGTTTCCTTGTAGGGAAACGGCAACTACTACCATTGTCATTACCACTGGAAACACCTTTCTCATATATATATATATATATATATATATATATATATATATATATATATATATATATATATATCAGTAGAGAAGAATCCTCAACAGAAAGCACTGAACAGCCATTTCGTGAGTAGCAGCGCTATATTGAATCTATTCAGTTTCATCTTCGTCATCAAGGCCCGGTGGTACAGTTGGTATGACGTTTGCTTTGTAACGAATCGGTTTGTATCGAATCTCGGTAGTGGATGCGACGAAGCGGCCGTCTAGTGCTTTCTGCATACTTTTGAGGATTCTTCTAGACACGATGAATTACTGTAATGTTTTGTCTAAAACCCTCAAATTCTGTTAATTATAGTATATATATATATATATATATATATATATATATATATATATATATACACACTACACTTCAAAAGTTTGTGGCGGCCCAGGTTTGTTTTTTTTTAAATTGGCCCCCAAAGTACTTGTTTTCTACTTTAAGAGAAAATTATTATACAGACAGCCCTCGATTAATGCGTATTCGATTAATCCGTTTTCGATTAGTGCGCTGAAATTTTTATATACCAAAGTTCGATTAGTGCATACGTAATGCTCGATTCGTGTGGTAAAACATTCTTCATTTTTTTTTATAGTAATTGAAGATTGATTTTTTTCATATTCACCGATGTACAAATTAGTCGCACTAATCGAGGGATTCCTGTAGATGGTTAAAAAAATAAGACATGATTTTTTATTAGAAATTTTATTATGACAAAAAGAAAAAAAAACAGTTATGATTGAATTGTGCTCTCGTCAAAATATCCTCCTTCAGCCTTGGTTACTTAGAGTACAAATTATTGGCATTCGTTGCAAAAGTTTCTCAAAATATAATTATGATAATTGATTATATTCTTTTTCAATGATTCTAAGAGCTCTTTGTTTTAATTTTTTTATTCTTCTATCAAGTATATCACATTCTGATAATTCTGGGGCTAGCTTCAAACATTTGAACTGTAGTGTATATCAAAACAAAGAATTGGAGGATTGCTGTTATGTCTGGGCTGGTGCTGCCCAGCCTTCGCTTTTCAGCCTTGACAAAGTTCAAAAGCGATTACGCGGCCTTTTGGGTGATGAATTATTCTCCACCCTATAAACCTTTCCACGCAAATGAAACGTTACTAGCCTCTCGCTACTCGATTACTGTCCCTATGTCAGATATTCGAACGAATTAGATTCTTTAGTTCTCTCAGTTTAGACTAGTTTAGACTTTTGCGGCGAGGACCCATCATGCCATTTTTATGGCGGCAAATCATCCCCATTGTTTTCATCTTCCTTTGATAAGGATTAAGTTGTACTCAGAAAAACTCTTCCAATGAACTGTTACTTTGGGAAACGAACTCCCGAGAAGATGTTTCCTGAAAACTGCAATCTTGGTTTCTTCAAATCGAGGGTCAACCGAAGAGTATTTTACACGGGCTCATAATGTTAATTTCTTTCTTTCCGTTTCTTGACAACCATTTCGCTCAGTAAGCTCCTAACTTGTGTGGCCCTTGGGCCTTGTAATACTTGAACTAGCAGTAAAAAAGAAAGACAAAAATTAACCATGAAAATTTAGCTTGCTAAATATTAAGAAAAAAAAATTTTGTGTCCTGTTCAAACTCCGCCCTGTATTAACGGAGATTCAAATGCTGTATATTCCAAGACAAAACGAATAAATTATAAATTGATAGTGTATGTATCGACTTTGTTGCTTCATTTGCAGAATGAAACTGTTTTCTGAAACTGGAATCTTTTCTAGACTAAATATTGACGAATAAGATACGTATCAACTAAAAAGAAAAACAAAAAAGAATTATTCAAGTTAAGAATAAACGAAAATTATTTTAAAAGAAATAAAAGCAATGTCGTCACTCTTGAAAATTGCTGATACAAAAATAGGAAACTATTAGTGTATGATATCGCAACGAAACATTGTAGGTACTTAAAATTCTAAGTAAATTTAAAACGATTTAAAATAGCTTTTCTTTTAAAAAAAACAAAAAAACAAAAACAACGAATGCATAAAAAAAATAGTTAAGCAAAAATATTTCAGGATTTTTTTTTTTGGCATATCAGTGATTGCATTAAAATATCTCCCACCGATTCCAGGCTGACGTTGAAACACCGGCTCTCACACAATCACTGAAGTTAAGCAATGTCGAGCCCGGTCAATAACTAGACGGGTGACCGCTCGGGAATATCAGGTAAGACTTGGATATCCGAGTGGTGTAATTGATAACTGCTCGGAATTGAAATTTCCAATCGCTGTCATATTCTCTATATTGACTAACGCGTATATACCCTTGGGAAAGGCATGAATCCATTCTCTCCTCCCCCAATTCTTGGTCAATTAGGAGGACGTGTATCAGTAAGTCATAACTTTTACAATCTAAAAATATTTCTAGTCCTGTCGACTGGGATTTCAGTATATGCCGACTGCACCTCTGCAGTGAGATAAGACCCCCCCGCCATTGAGACGTCCTGGGTATGACGATAAACTACATCCAGCAGCAAGGCCTCTGATCAAAAGAATTTGAAGAGGGTGGAACCACTTCTTAATTGCTGTTCTTCCCAGGCCCACCCTGACCTGGGGTGGTAGCACTTGTTCTGATCTCAGACTGCGGTCAAAACATTATGAAAGTGTAAAAATAGATTTTAATATTGGCAATACATTTTTGGAAAAAATTATTACCAGCAGGTAATAATTATACTTATGGATATAATACTTGCCGGTATTAAACAATCGATTGAGTTGGACAGTGATTTTCCAAGCGTAGCTTAGATGTAGCACACGACCGAAAATATGGGGCACCCAGTGAGGATCGAACTGACGACAGTTGGAATTGTTCTAGCGAGACAAGCTTGCTAACCATTACACCCCGCCGAGATGCCTTTACATTTTCCGCGTAGCTTAGATGTGGCACAAGTGCGAAAGTAGGGGAGGGCACTCAGTGAGAACTGAACTCACTATTCAGTTGTAATTGTTCTAGCGAAGCAAGCTTGCTAACAATTGCACCGCCTCGAGGTGCCCTACCCGATTGAGTTGGATATGCTGTAAAACAAACCAAACCAAAGCAAATCTAAAAATATTTCTTGCCTTTTAATAACCAGCAAAGGTTTGACAGTCCTTAAAAAAACAAAAAAACAAAACAAAACAAAAAAAAAAACGAAAAAAAAAAAAAACGAAAAAAAAAGAAACCAAATCAGGCAACCAATACACTTTATACTGTTGAGCAGACTTTAGTTACATTTTCAGGGAGAGAGCGTGTGATATAGTAGGATAAATATTTGAACAAGACTAGTACGCTTAAAACCTTGTGTCACAATAGCTACTAATAGTCCGAACTTCGACAAATGCCGTACATTTCTATTTAATTTCACTGAAAAGATTTGTGACCTAATATAGCAATTTTCCAAGCGTAGCTTAGATGTGGCACAAGTCCGAAAAGATGTGAGAACGCTATGAACCCTACTTCTTCCTCAAGCTATGGATTTATTAGTAGGACTTATATCAGTGAATCATTATTCTCCACCACCCCCTCACAGCCACAATCCCGCTAAAAGAAAATCTCGCCAGTTGAATATATTTTTCTGGGTTTAAATAACCTGCAAAAGATTGATAATCCGTAAAAAAGAAATTAATCAAAAGCCACGGTATAACATTTAACACGAGAGCGAATCCCAATTTCGAATATTCGACACAAAAACTCGCTGGAATAGTTTTTCACCAGTTTTGTCATTTCAGCGGGAAGCATTGTATTGAAATTGTGAAATATCTAATTACAGACACACGCACACACAAACATATATATATATATATATATATATATATATATATATGTGTGTGTGTATCTTGGCAGCAATCCTTCTTTCATGCACATTTCATTGAAAACGACAGACAAGGTGCTTTTATTATTTTTTTTTAAATGTTTAGTTTGATTTAGTTTTTTTATGTTTGACACGAAGACTCACTCTACACCTTTCTGTTCTGACAATAGCTCAATTAGATCTCATTTAAATATTCATGCAGACCCACCGGACACTTTTCATAACATACTTGTTGACAACACTAATATAATAACATCTTCTACATGCCAAAAAAGGCTAAAAATAATGGAAGCCTTATTAATAAAAACAAATAAACCAACACTTAACTTGGAACATGGACATAATATCTTGACCGTGTTCTGAAAAATGGAAACATTTTATAAAACATACATACAACAAACTATTTCTTATTTAACAGTTAAAATATAATCCTTGAAAATGGCTAAATGTATAGCCGAAAGCGCTCGGATAAAAAGAACATTCGGACAGTTTTTATATAATTTATCACCCGGAAAGAAAAAAATTATTAGATCGCATAAGTTATTGCATAAAAAACTAAATAAAAGCACCTTATCTGTCGTTTTCAATGAAATGTGCATATATACACACACACATATATATATATATATATATATATATATATATATATATATATATATATATATATGTGTGTGTGTGTGTGTGTGTGTGTGAGATAACCTGTAGAAAAAGAGAATATGTATAAAGGTAAAAATAAAGGTAAAAGACAATAGGAAAACTATTATTAGCCGACGCGTTTCGTCCAATGTGGACATTTTCAAGGCAGAAACAAAATGAATTTATTAAAAATTAAAAACTAAAACCAACAAACAAAATGTCCTTAGCGACTAGCAGAATTTAGAAGAACGCTATTGTATTCATATTGTCAACTGAAAATTACTCACTCAGAAGGAAAATACTGGAGAGTCCCGCCATTGAATATTATCCAAATATTAATCTACGCCCAGGCTTTTTCCAAATATCAGCTTTCCTAACAGAATTACTACTCCCAAAATATACAACAATGCAGAACAATATAATATACCAAGCTACTGCAAAATCAGCAGATAACAGAGAAAAAATATTCATAGGAGTAACTGAAGGACCCTGGAAACAAAGAAACTACACACGGGAAACATCCTTTAAAAATAGTAAATATGCGAACAGCACAATGCTTTCTAGACATATCTGGGAGATTAAAAAAACCCATTAATATTATCATAGAAAGTAACCA
>OZ010602.1:60822501-60825001 GCA_963932145.1 Acanthosepion lycidas | reverse complement strand
TGTAGATTTAATTAGATAATCGCATACGCACATATATGCATTTATTTTAACACGTAAAACTACCAATATTCATCCCCAAATATCTGACCATATATATATATATATATATATATATATATATATATATATATATATATATATATATATATATATATATATATCTCAGATATTTCCGCAAGAGCTATTCATTCAAATATGTGTTCTTATAGGCACTGACAATACAGTGTCTGCAGCTTTTTTAAACTATTATACTTGATGGATTGAACACATTCCTGAATAGGAATTATCTCATTTTAAATTTTTGGGCTTCAAAGTTATCGAATAAGCCTAACAAAATGGACGTTAATTCGTGAAGTCTTAAGTTTTTCGAAATCATCACGATTACATAAATTTATTTGAAGGACGAATAACAACCTCCCATTTTTATTCTAACAAATGAATTCCATCCGAATGTTAGAAGTGGCGATTATAAAAAGATAAGTGTAAAATATTAGTAAAATATTTGGTTGTACTAAATGTGCCCGGTGCAAAATAACGTAGGAAAAATTTATACTATTAATAATAAATGTACATTTTTATCTCGCTTTTTTGCTACATCTCTGAGTTACATGCACGCAAAAATCTGAACGTTGTAAAATTTAAGGTAATAAATTTTACGACGGTCAGTTTTAAGTCAGTATCTGAAGATTGATTAGTGCATGAATCCGCAGAGTGGAAGCAAACTATGAGGAAATAATGTATATTCATTAAGAATAGTATATATATATATATATATATATATATATATATATATATATATATATATATATATATATATATATATATATATATATATATATATATAAGTTTGTATATTTACGTCACATCACCGAGCTACAATATTTCATTTAGTTCTTTATTTGGCATCTCTTCGTGGTTTATTTAAAACCGAAACATTATAAGAAAAATTCAGTCAGCTACATACACCCTAGCACATATGCACAAACATATACTAATTTGTGTGTATGTGCTAGGGCGTGTATATATATATATATATATATATATATATATATATATATAGATAGATAGATAGATAGATAGATAGACAAATAGAGAGATAGATAGATTATTATAAAAAAGATAATAAAATGTTTTTATTGTATTCTATTATAATAAAAATATTATAATATATATATATATATATATATATATATATATATATATATATATATATATATATATATATATATAAAATCAGTACGATTGCGTTTACTATAAAACTTACTATCGACTTCAATGAATCCTTTTATATTTATACACGCTCTATCACTAATATTGAACACTCTAACCCATAAATATAGCATACGTTAAAACTATATTTTGTCATGTATATATATATATATATATATATATATATATATATATATATATATATATATATATATATATATCGGCTCTATTTAGGCCGCAAGCACTCTCTCAAAAATGTTTTGTTAAATAATATGGACATCATGTTTATCATTTTTTAAAATTAAATCTTCGAAATTTACGAATAAGTTGTTTTGTGTTATTGGTATCTACTAAAATTCATATTAACTTAATCAGAAATTTGAAAGATTTAATAACAAAAATTGCTATACAGAATATATATATATATATACATATATATATATATATATATATATATATATATATATATATATATATATATATATATGTATAATATTTATTGAAGATTATAATATATGCATGTTAAAACATCACTACAAAAATTGCCATTTTGTTTCAACACTGGTGGTGTCTAGTCAAGTGATGATGTTGATTGCAAAAATCTACAGTTTTAGATTAGAAAATAAAGAGTAAAGTTAAATTATTTAATTTGCAATTAACACAATCTTTTGATAAGACACCAGAAGTGTTGTAACAAAATTTCAATTTTGTTGTGATGTTATGACATGCATATGTTATAATCTTGAATAAATATTATTACCTCCACTCAGTACTGAGAACTCTTTTAAGGATAGTATTTTTGGTTATCGGAATTTTATTCCCTCGGTATCCACCTTGTAATTGTATATATATATATATATATATATATATATATATATATATATATATATATATATATATATATATATATATGTACAGAGAAAGAGCGAGAGAGATAGATAGATAGATAGATAGATAGATAGATAGATAGATAGATATGATAACGTTATTATTTTTATGTAACAAGAACAATATTGGGGTGAAAATGTATGAAAAAGTGGAAAAAGTTTACTTGTGACGCGTTTTCGTCTTTCAATCCGAATATATATATATAACATTATCATGGCTTCCAGAATTTTCCGACATGTTAATTATATATATATATATATATATATATATATATATATATATATATATATATAAGCAAATATATGGATATAGATCCGACAGTATGAAGAAAAATATACGGAAAAAACAAACAAAAATCCTTATATGCAATTATGCTGTTTTAATGTTAATATAATGTCAACAT
>OZ010602.1:60807501-60817501 GCA_963932145.1 Acanthosepion lycidas | reverse complement strand
CCCTGAAAGGAGGAAGGGTATAAATTCAACATCCAAATGGAACCGGTAAGCCATTGCACTATTTGGCTTTGAATGTTACCATGAAACTCAACTTTGAGATGAAGGGAGAGGTGAGCCCAGCAGCGCAAAATACATTTAGTGAATAAACGAAAGAGTTTGTTAAAGCAATCTTCTGTTGTAGGAAACGTACTTTATTTCGTCTTTGTTGTTCGGTATTATTTTCCCTACGCAAGGAACAAGTGCGTTATCAACGGTCAAACAACTTCGGGCTTATGGATAATTTTTATTGGTGAAGTCTGGGTCAAGTGTAAGTCAAGATTAATGCCTGGAAATACATTTTTTGTTCACGCGGTAGCGTTATGTATAGCGATTCGGATTGAGGATCTGGAGAGCTGAGTTCGAATTCCACTCGAATACATTACATTCACTTACGTGCTAATACCCTTACGAAAGGTATGAACCCTCTTCTTCCCCAGCTATGGGTAAATAGCAGGACAGACTGGGTTCTATAGACTTGGATGGCAACTGGTCTACCGCAGAAAGAAATGGCAACCTACTGCGGGAAAAAGTCTGCCTCGTCAGTCATGTATCTTTCGATACATGATCGCCTAAGCGTGTATCACGCTGAACTGTGTTAAGGAGACAAGATGGGGATCATAGTTTAGCCAGTCTGAAAATCAGTATAAAATTGATTGGCTATAAGACGAGAAGTATTTGGGGAGACAGATATCGAGTTAGTGTTACGACTAACAAGCATGATTATAAAATTGTCATACTTAAAGATAATAGCAAATATAAGTAGCAGCTTTAGTAGTTGGTAGGGGTGGTGGAATAAAAGGTAAAGGGAAAGAAAATGTCTAACGTCATCTGAAAACGTGTGTATATTAAATTGAAATGTAAATCTTCAGAAATTCTACATTTTTAAAGTATATATTATTTTTGCTCAGTGCTAATATCCCCTGACTAGTAGACGTAGTGATTGCTGTAGGAAATGTCTACAAAACTCTGGAATCGAGATGCTAAATGTAACACTAAACGACCTAAGTGACAAACATTATATATATATATATATATATATATATATATATATATATATATATATATATATATATATATATGTGTGTGTGTGGATGTGTGTGTGTGTGTGTATGTGTGTATATATATATATATATATATATATATATACACACAAACATATATGTCTGTGTGTTTGTATATATATATATATATATATATATAATGAAATTGACGAAGTTCGACATATCTACGCGGACGGCACTACAATTTACTCCTGCCTCAAAAACAAATCTAGTGTCGCTGTCAAAACTAACCTGGCCGATGGTCTTGAAATGGACCTCCAATCGGTTGTTAATTAGGGCAAGAATTGGCTGATCAACTTTAACGCCTCAAAAACTAAACAACTCTATTAATCACCATAGAGATCTTTCCCTGCCCCCCACCATTAGAATGTCTGATAGTCAACTTCTTGAGAGCAACTCTCTGCATCTGCTCGGTCTCACGTTGACTGCTGACCTGAGATGGAACAAATACATTGAGTCAATTGCTTCGTCCACCGCGAGGAAAGTTGGCTCTCTGTGCCGCGCCAGGAAATTTTTCTCCCCGGAATCGATACTTCAAATATACAAATCAACCATTCGCCCTTGCATGGAATATTGCTGCCATATATGGTCTGGTACACCTTCTGTTTACCTCGGAGTTCTTGACAAGATCCAGAGACGGATATGTAATATAATTGGCCCTGATCTGGCGTCTCGTCTACAGCTGCTCCCTCACAGACGCGCCGTCGCCTCTCTCTGTCTGTTTTACAAATACTTTCATGGTATTTGCTCCGATGAGCTGCTTTCACTGGTTCCCAGACTTCATGAATTCAAGCGCCCTACGAGGCTGACATCCCGCTCTCACCCTTTCACGGTAGAAACTTTTAAATGTAGCTGTCTCTTCTACTCCAATAGCTTCATACATTGCACCTCTCGCCTGTGGAACACCCTTCCCAATTACTGTTTCCCTGATAGCTATAATCTCCAACTATTCAAATGTAATGTCAATTGACATCTCCAGTTACCTTGATCTAGCCACTATCCCTCTCCTTATCCTTTCTTCTATCACTCCTATCTGCTCTCGCTCCAAATCTTCTGTAACCCTCTGCATCCTAGTGGCTTCACGCCTTGCTCGGGGCGTAATGCTTAAAAATATATATATATTTTCTGTTTATACGTTGTGTTTTGTTATTTTTATAGATACAAATATTAAATATTTATATGCTTATAATAAACAGTATTAACGACATTTACCAGACTGAATGTCCGAGAAATATCGTAGAAAATATGTGACCTCTGACAGGAATCGAACCTGTATTCTACATGGAAGCATCATTTGGCCTGACGTGCTATACCATTTAGCTACAAAGGAAGCGTCTGGTAAATGGTATAGCACGGCAGGCCAAATGAAGGGACCATGTAGGTTACAGTTACGATTCACGTCGCAGAACACACATTTTCACTATATATATATATATATATATATATATATATATATATATATATATATATATATATCTGTGGAGTTAAGCTTCAAGATAGGACATCTAACGTAGACCTGTTTAATAGGTGTAATATTGGAAGAGTCGAGACTTTTATCATACACTCTCAGTTACGGTGGACTGGTCATGTCTTGAGAAGGTCTGATGACAGGATAGCCAAGATCCTAATGTACAGCCAGTTAGATCAGTGCTACAGGAATGTAGGACGCCCATGGCTAAGATACAAAGACAAGCTGAAAAGCAACTTGTCAGCAGTTAATATACCACATAACACCCTAGAGCGCTTAGATTTGGAGCGGGTAGAATGGAGATCAACGTGTTTTAGTGGACTCAGCATTTTTCAATCGGCTTGTCTGAATCATCTTCAAGAAGCGAGAGAAAGATCTAAAAGATCAACCCATCCAACAGTGATTTCATCTCACAATCCTCACTCTTGCTCCATATGTGGCCTCCTTTGTAAATCACTAGCGGGTCTTAAATGCCACTTAAGATTAGCGCATAAAATTCATAACTGAATCAATAAGCTGGCAGATCCTCATACGTCGAAACCGACGGGAGAGTCCATTATATATATATATATATATATATATATATATATATATATATATATAGAGAGAGAGAGAGAGAGAGAGAAAGAAAGAGAGAGAGAGTGGGAAGAGAGAGAAACTGAAGAAAAAACAACTACAACAGACAATTTTGCAAAAAACCTAAAACTTTAATCAAAAGAGAATCTCGAACAAGAAAATACAAAATTGAATGACCTAAAGGCAAACGCCTATCTACTCAGTTTAGAAACATGTTCAAAGCTTAGATTACCTCGAGAGAGAGAACAAAAACTGTTCATAACGTTGACTCGTATCAAAGGAAAGCACGTGTTGTTATTCGAGTTTTACGTTCTCATGATCTTCAGACGACTAGAATGCAAATGAAAGAGGTGGGAGTCCAGTATTATATACCATGACCATAACACGTCTATCTTAAAGCATATCGGAAAAAATATAAAGCAAAATAATTTTATTTAAAAAAAAAGTGGATGAACCCACAGCGGGAAAAGAAAGAACGGAAAGAAAAAATCCCGTGAGTGGGCTCAACGAGTCATAGTGACTGTACTATAAATCCCTTATAGAAAAAAAAAAAACAAACAAAAAAAACACAAACAAACAAACAAACTAGCAAGTGACGCAAGAAGCATTTTATATTTTACTTACATCTGCTAATTAACTCTTTTTTTTATTTAGCATTCTGTTATGGCTGTTCTGAACTGAAAACTTCGGCTTTAAAACAAAACAATGCCCCCCCACACCACCACCACCACCGCAAAAGAAAATGGAGAAATTCAACGAAGATGTAGTTGAAGTTTACAGAGGTTGCCAGGTGGTTAAAAGTTAAAATAAGATGAAAAAATGATAAAATAATATCAAGTAATATGTAAATCATAGACACTATTTACATTATTCGGACTATTGTCCTCATCTTTGTCGCCAGATTTATTACAACGTTTCGACCGTTGTACGCTCCGGCCTTCTTCAGGTGATTGGAATTTCGAACTGAACCCTTTATTTCGATCACTGGGATAGACTGTTCTAATTCCACGTGCCATGTTTTAATGGATGTCAGTTGTCAGTTATCTCCTGTTAATTCCCCTCTCCAAGTTCTCCACTGCCTTAACCGGGTCCTGTCCCTGGATCTGACCAACGCCTTTATCCACTGTGCCATGTGTCCTTGAGGACATCTGTGGATGAATTTCTGGGTATTATAAAACTAATGTCTCAGCAACCATTTTTTTTATTCCAGAGAAAGCGAATTATGAGAAGAAGCTATCTGAAGCTATAACTGATAAATAAGAAAGAAACCCTTGGATTGGGTGGGAAGTTATCAATAAAGAAGAGGCAAAAATTGTAGAAAAAGTTAAAAATTGATAACAGTATATGGAATATATTAAAATCGTAAAACGTATTTCAGAAGTAAACCCAAGTGTAGACTAATTAAACCAACTAAAAAACAGGGAGGGAGGATTAGTAAGGCATTTTTAGAAAGTTTTTGTAAATAACTCAGTAGCATATAAACCTGTGGAAAATTACCAAAGCGGTCATTGATTGCTTCTATAATATTAAAGAAAGGAAGTATAGATTTCTACAATTCTACACTTCTATCTATGCTAGATAACACTATAGTTTTAGCTCAAGTGTTTTTAAATGTAAATGAATAAGAGAAAAGAATCATATCCCACTGTCAGAAATTCCTGCTCTTCCATAAAAAAATAACATATGAAAAAAGGAGGATAAAGATTTTGACGTCAGAATTTTGTTAGCTATGGCGGTGAAGAGGTATCTGAATTATTAGGATTTCTTTTATTGTGGAAGCTATCTTTGAACTACAATAAGGAAACTTTTGGCCTCTATAGAGATGACAAACTTTTAAATCGTTACACAAAAGCTTTCATGTTTCAATGTTATGATTGTACTGGTGATAAAATGATTCTTTTAGGGAAATTTAAACAAGCTCTTAGACAAGGCATCATTGATGATTCTGGAGGATATGGCAGCGAAAAATGTATCATGAATGTAGCCAAATATGACATTCCATTTGTTGAAGTGGTGGGGGAGGTTAATCAAACGTAATGTTATCAGAAAAAAATTAAAAAATCGTTTTTTATATTCAAGAAGCTTCTTAAAGGGAGCAGTAAATAAAATTAAAAATGTGGAACATCTATATACGATGCTAATAATACAGAATAGTCAGTAAACCATAGCAATATTCAAGTTGAATAAACCAAGTGAAGTAATTACCCGTAGAGGGTGGACCATTATATACTAATAAAATTATGGTTACAAAATTATAATATGTAATTGTTTTAAAAAATTTTTTTAACTATATTTTAAGGTAAAGGATAGACTATATCGGCATTTTACTGTTAATTCGCTTCTTTGGATTAACAGAGCTTTTATGTTAGGAAATTTGATTATTCGAAATATTTCTTGTAAACGTAGTTCATATAAAGATTTACAAGTTCTAGTTTTTTTAAATATTTTCCATTTTGCCGTAAGGGTTTTGTTAACTTCTTTTAAGTTCCAAAAATATATGACGTACGCGTTGTTGTTAAAAGATAATATATGTTGATACCACCTAGTTTTAAAGGAATTCTTGGTACTGCCGATATAAAAAATTTTAACTATTGGATTTTTATAGTAGAAATAGTTCTTAGGTAAACAAGGGAATCAGTTTGACACCTATTTTGTAATGGACACTAGTTAGGATTTCTATAATTACACATGATGGAATTATTAGCGTTTGCTGATTTGGAATGGCAATTATTACTTAGGTTTTTGTATTGTCTTGAAATAATCATTTTTCAAGATTAACTGTACAGCTATAGCTTATTCTTGGTGCATTTCTATTAAAAATCTTACTAAGTAGATTAAGTTGATAAACCTCTGCCCTAACTTAGTACTAACCATTTGGTTAAATGGGTGTGTGTACCAAATGCTATTTCTGTTTCTATTTATATTCTTACTATCGCTGTTAAGTTTAATATATTTGTTGTCAAGGCACTTATAGACACTATTTTTAAGGCAGTGTCATAAAATTAACTATGTTTGTAAAAGACATCTTCACTGGAAGAGTTATTGCTAATTCTCTCTCTCTCTCTCTCTCTCTCTATATATATATATATATATATATATATATATATAGATAGATAGATAGATAGATAGATAGATAGATAGATAGATACAAAAAGAAAAAGCGAGAAAGTGAGAGATAAGATCAAACTGAGATGGATAGATATAATGTGACAGATAGATTAAACTTAGATAGGGACGTTCAAACTGAGATAGACAGATTGAAGACTTGTGACAGATAGATAGATAAACTGTGATAGATAGATCGAACTGTGATAGATAAAGTGTCATAAATAAACTGTTACAGACAGACAGACAGACAGACAGATAGATAGATAGATAGATAGATAGATAGATAGATAAACTTAGATAAAATCTGAGATATATGAATATATAGACTTTGACAGATAGATAGATAGATAGATAGATAGATAAACTTAGATAAAATCTGAGATATATGAATATATAGACTTTGACAGATAGATAGATAGATAGATAGATAGATAGATAGATAAACTTAGATAAAATCTGAGATATATGAATATATAGACTTTGACAGATAGATAGATAGATAGATAGATAAACTTAGATAAAATCTGAGATATATGAATATATAGACTTTGACAGATAGATAGATAGATAGATAGATAGATAGATAGATAGACTTAGATAAAATCTGAGATAGATGGATATATAGACCTTGACAGATAGATAGATAGATAGATAGATAGATAGATAGATAAACTGACTGACAAATCGATAGACAGATGCTGCCTAAAATGTTAAGGGAATTGAAAGTGCGAAATGAAATGAAAAGAAACAAATAAGATTCTTTATTTTCTGGGGGATTAAGTTTGAGATGTGTGAAATATCCGGCGAGTCTCGGGAAACTCTATATATCAGAACATTAATGGATTGATCTATCTGTTAAAATTCATATATACGTGTGATGCTATCCAAAATCGGGAATCAAAAGTACAGCCGTGTCTTGTGAGGAGAACCTAATGAAAGCAGGGCGTAAGGGAGGGAGACGACTTTTTTCCTCTACCGTGACAAGTGGTCGAACCCTCATGTTTCCGGGGTAATGTAATACAACGAGGGGATCCGAAACCAGGATGATAGTAATGTCCTTGATGGCTAGAGTGGCCACCTCGTAACCTGAAACTTTAAAGGGTTAGATTAGCAATGGACAGGCCCGGTACCAGAATTGTTATAGAGATAAGCATTCGAGGATCGAGTGGCACCTGTGACGTCTGGAAGTCTTGGTAATGTTTCGAAAACGAAAATACCGCCTTTTCAACCATTCCGTTCATCTTCCGCCTCCTGCTATTTAAAAAAAACAACAACAACAAAAACAAAAAAAAAAAACCACCCTGAAACACGCTAAGATTTATCGTGAACTGTTTTCATTGGCGCTCTTCCTCGGATCGTGTTATCTACACATTCGGTTTGTCGATACTTTTTTTGCCTGTGGTGTTTATCTGAGGATCAGTCTGATCTCCGACATTTTATATGTTGTTCTCACGAGTATTATTCCTGGAAAGGAAGCGGTCATTTTATTCAACCGCACGCCCATAAAACCTGAGTTTAAGAACTCCCGCAACTGGCGGCATAGACGCACAGGCGTAAAAAGACGCGCCCCGAGTTCAGTAGGGCAAATCAAGAAAAAAAATTAGAATTTAGTAAAATTATTAAAATTATTAGTAAATGTTACAGCCTCGGCTATATTTATGAGGTATTATTTTGGTTAAATAAGCCATGATTACAGTTAAACGAAAATTATAACATACAACGGAGCATGAGTAAATATTTATTTCTGGAGACAAATGTTGACTTTTGAATCGTTTGGTCTTGTGAATTGTTTACATTTCTCGCAAACACAGAGCGAATTGGAAACTGCATTTTTGTTTATATAACAACTTATGTTATATGCAAGTAACAATATTGAATTTTGATTAAATTTGTTATTTTAATCATTAAATTACTTTTTTTTTTAAATAGTTTGAGTATTTTGTATGTTAAATTATAAAAGTTTCAATTTTTCCAAAAATTAATGAAAATTTATTCTACTAAGCTATGCACCCTAGTAAAACCAACTGTACTTTGTAACTCCTTACCTGTTTGCACTTCTCCCCAAAATTTAGTTTCCATTGGTCAATGCATAGCTATTTTGGAGAGTGTGACGGATGGGTGGACGGACGGAGTAACGGAAGTTACAGAATTTTATATATAAATAATGTGGCCGTTTTCGCTGAAAAAGCAGCAAAGTATTACGAAAAAAGCCCCCAAACTTAATAAAAACAAAGTTTTATCGTCAAAATGTTTATGCTATTATTAAGAGGAAAGACCAATGTACTTTTCATTATTTTATTAAATTTTTAAATCCGTTCCAGCACGTTCGAAATTTTGGTTAAAAATCTTGTTTTTTTTGCGTAAGTGCTCGAAGGTAATATTTAAGATTAATGTTTTTTTGCTGTTTTTCCAGAGATAGACACATTGATTTGGAAATTCTTGCAAAAATCAAATAATTGTCGGATTTTATTGAAACTGTCAGGATTTATTTACAAATGAATTAAATTATTTTTTAACTTTTTTTCTAGAAAATCTTGGTAAATATATATATATATTATTTTACATATATTATCTTCCACTTAATTTCATGTAATTTCGAAAATTTTTCATCAGAAAAATTCTTTTTATTAGTTAAAAGCAGAACTTCAGTATGTAAATCAACAATGTTCTTTTTTTTTCAAACTACTAGTCTTTACCCGAAAATCGGCTCGAATCGTAAAATAAAAATGTAATAAAACTATGACGTTATTTAATTAGAAAACTTTTAATTGCTTTTATGAATAAGATATTAAGGACAATGATTGTCCGAAGAAAAACAAATTAGATGAATAATTAATTTTTAATAGACTTGTTTTAATTTTTTCAATTTTAATTGTAATAATTTATAACCTTTTAACTTTTTTAAAATTCTGTACTAATTTTTGCCTTTTTGGATGATATTGTTATTAAGTGAAAGCTATATTTAATAATCAAAAACTGTAAAGCTTCATCCAAATCATTTTGCACCAAGATTTTTAAAACAATTTTTAATTTTTTTATGTATATAAGATATTACATATAGCGACTATTTTTGGATGGTCGAGCATACACATCAGAAAACAAAAGCGATGACTGTAGTGAATTTAAAGTCAACATTCCTAAAATTAGATTACGGAGTATATTTTCCAACATTTTTAAAATTACTGAATACTTAAAATAATATAAAAAGGCGCTCACCCGTCATTTTCTTAAAATTATGTTTTATCAGATAAAGTCTCCATGGACCTGTCAACATCTTATCAGTGCTTAAATGATAGACAAGCGATGAAAAGCACGTAAATCACTGCGACTGCTTGTTTTAAAAATCCATTTCTCTGTTATTTTCAACTTGTTTGAAATCAGATTAATTATACTTTAAATCAGGTAATATTCCTCAAATAAAGTTTCAGAAAAAGTATATTTTATTTTTGGAAGATTTTGAAAACCGAGACTTAATTTTTTTTTTACAAATGTATCAAAATGTTTCAAAAATGGCCGATTTTAATGATTTTACTGAAAGCGACTAAAAAGCTGAGATTTCAATCAATATAATTTCTATTTGAAATGCATTAGAATATTTTTGCTTACTGAAAATAGTAAATTTAATTATTTAGCTTTCAATTAAAGCTAAAAAGAAAGCTTTAAAAATATTTTTTTCATTTTTAAAAATTCAGTTTAATTCTTAGGTATCGAAAATTAGTGTACCTGATATATATATATATATATATAT
>OZ010602.1:60787501-60802501 GCA_963932145.1 Acanthosepion lycidas | reverse complement strand
AGTTATAAAATCCTTCATAACAGGTAGATCCTTGAGGATAGTTATTAGCCACCAGTCCTTCGACGTCCTGGCAGTCATCGCATGCGCCCCTAATGGGTCACTTCTTGAAC
The DNA here is from genome assembly GCA_963932145.1 of Acanthosepion lycidas. NCBI lineage: Eukaryota > Metazoa > Mollusca > Cephalopoda > Sepiida > Sepiidae > Acanthosepion > Acanthosepion lycidas. The sequence continues at coordinate 60,802,391 of OZ010602.1, read as the reverse complement.
CAACCTTCATTTGCATAAATGACCCGCATTAGAAAATACTCACATCATTTGTGAACATCTATGCCGACGAGATCCGACGACATTCGGGTGCTCTTTTAAAACATTTGGCGATCAGAGATTGGCAGATCTCTCTTCCGATGAAGCACTAACTTCCTAATGGGGAAAAACTGGCTGCCTTGAAAACGAAATAGTTACATTCCATCACCGCCAGACCTCGAACTAATCACGATGAACGGATGCCCCTCCCCCAACCTCAGAAGTCACAGTACCTTGAGACACTATTGGGTCTCAAACTCACACTCGACCTCAAGTGAAACTCGTACATACGACCCAGGTTAAAAGATGCAGATTAAAATTATCGGTTCGTTGTACCTGACTCTTCACACTGTCCTCTACCTTTACAAGAGCTAGATCAGGTCGAAAATGAAATAGTGTTCTCATATTTGGGCGGGAGTTGACCACTCCTCACTTTCCAGACTCGATAGAGTTAAAAAGCTCCTCCGAGTCCTTATGGGTGGCGAATTATTTTCCACCTTCTAACCTCTCTCTCACAGGCGGGATGTGGCAAGACTGTCACTGTATTATCTCTATTTCGATTGAAAGTACTCAGACGAACTACATTCCTTACCACCATGACTAGCCGTCATTGCTAGGAACCATCATATTGTAGCAAACCACTCATATTTCCTCCGTATTCCATCGGTGAGATGTAAATTCCCCTTGAATAACTTCTTTCTGTGAACCACTGCTCTGTGTAACAGACTCCGAAGAGGATGTATCCCTAATCACTACAATGTTATCCTATTCAAGTCTAGAGTTAACGGTTATCTCCCACACACGATCTATATAAACTATCTCTTATCGCAATCCTCTACCTCGAGTGGCCGCCGGGCCTTGTAAAAAGTGAATAAGCATTCTGTAAACAATACAATTATTCTTATCCAAAGGAACAGACTCCCAGGAGGTTGTTTCCACAGATCACTACAATCTTAACCTGTTCAAGTCTAGTTAACCGTTATCTTTCCCTCTTATCCATATAAACTACCCCTTAACGTTACGCTCTACATCGAGTGCCTCTCGGCCTTGTACAGGGTGAACCTTACTGTAAAAAATCTTTGTGTCGCCCTTTGGCATTGTCATAAGAAACTCTGTTCTTGAGACATCGTGTCAACAAGACTCCCCACAACATAAGAACCTTTCTGAGAATCCTTGCAGTATAAACCATGGCAGTTTTCTGGAGGTCAGCAATCCTGGATTCATTTCTAGTTTTCCCTAAGCGCTCTTTCCATTTTTCTCTGTAGTGTTCTAAGCGCATCCATTGCTACAAGAATTACTTCAATATGACGTATCTAGTTTCTTCAACTCCCTAGACAGATCCTGGTATTTTGTTTATTTATTTATTTTTTTCATTTTCATTGGTGTCCACTCTTGTCTGCTATGGAACAGTGAAATCAATAATTTGACACTATTTTCCTTATCTATCACAATAAGTTCGGCTCTCCGTGCGTCAATGACATGATCCGTCTGGACAGAGAAATCCTATAATATCTTGTAACTGTCATTTTCTACCACTGTCTTTGGCTGACATTCATACATTCGAGCACTATAATTACAAAGACTGTTTGCCTTAAATATGTTATCTTTCAGAATTAATTTGGTCGACCAATTTTTGAAGAAATACAATCTTTGTTATTGTTGTTATGTATATATAAACAATGTGAACATAGAAATCAACACCGCGTAGGGATCAGCAATTTTACTTTGTAAGCGATCATCAGACCACATTGTCTCAAAACACACAGACACACACGCGCTCGCGTACACACGCATATGTATGTATGGATGGAAATTCTGGAATCAACTATGTGTACCCAAGAAATATAACGTACATATTAATAAAAATGATGGAAGAACTGTAAGTTCTATGCTAACAGTTTCTTCTCTTGCACTTCTCGCTTGTGGAACTCTCTTTCGGTTTTTTGCTTCCCAGTCAAATTCGATCTTTAAAATTTTAAATGCAATGTCAATCAGAGTCTGTCTATATTTCTGAGATGGGGTATTATGTACAGTAGTTGCATTAGTCGGACTATTGTCCTCATCTTTGTCGCCATATTTGTCACAACGTTTCCGCCGTTGTACGCTCCGGCCTTCTTCAGATGGTTGGAATTTCGAACTGAACACTTTATTTCGCTCACTGGGGTAGACTGTTCTAGTTCCACGTGCCATGTTTGATGGATGTCAGTTATCAGTTATCTCCTGCTAATTTAGGCAGTGGAGAACTTTCAGAGGGAAAATTAGCAGGAGATAACTGATAACTGACATCCATCAAACATGGCATGTGGAACTAGAACAGTCTACTCAAGTGAGCGAAATAAAGTGTTCAGTTCCAAATTCCAACCACCTGAAGAAGGCCGGAGCGTACAACGGCGGAAACGTTGTGACAAATATGGCGACAAAGATGAGGACAATAGTCCGACTAATGTAAATACAGCAATGTCAATCGTTTTTCTGTTTGTTTTTTTTTTTCAATTCCTGTTTTTTTTTATTGTTTTCTCTCCTAAATTGTGTTTTTCTTTTTCTATATTCTATCACACTCAGTACCCACTTGCATCAGAGTGTCTTGCTTCAAATGAAATGAGTTAAAAAATGTTTAATTTTCAGGATAACGGTCTTCACCGATTACAAAACTGTTCATTTCAAGATATCGCTCTTTAGCGACCACTAGACTGTCCTTTTCAGGACAACTCTCTTCGGCGACTACAAAACTGTGCTTTTCAGGGCATCACTTTTTAGCGACCAGTGAACTGTCCTTTACAGGACAACGCACCTCGGGGGCTACAAAACTGTCTTTTTCAAATCATCGCATTTCAGCGACCACTAAACTCTCCTTTACAGGACAACGCTCTCCAGCGACTACCGAAACTGTCCTTCCCAGCGCATTGCTCTTCTCACTCTTAACATAAGCTTGCATAGTTATTTTTTGCCTAGTTCATCTGGAGGTTTTTTCTTTAACAAAAATAAACTTGGCAATATATTTTTTACTCAAGCCTTCGATTTATTTTTTGTTGTCTTCCGTCATTCAGTATCTGTTTGCAGGCCGATATACTCTTCTCCAGCAACACATCTCTTGCTTGCTCCTTGTACGTCCATACAGCAGCCTCATTTAGTAACACGCTATCTTAATTACGAATTAAAACCCTTTGTTGGCTTTGTAGCTTTATTTTAAATATGATGTGTCAGTAAATTTTAATTTCGGAATATATTCGATGTCATCTGAACATAATACCATTCCGTAATTTATAGATTCGTGAAGTTCCAGGAATATGGCGTTATATGGGTTCTGCGGATATAAATAGATTTTAGCTTGCATGTTCCTAAATGATAAGTGATTTTGGAAATTAAGGATTTTTTAAACTTTGTATAAATAGCTTCTAAAATTTGTAATCTTTTTTTTTTTTACAATATTTAAAAAAAATCATTTCTCCCCAAGCAGGGTTATAAAGCTACTAAGACGCAAAAAAAATATTCGATGTGAGACAATATGAGAAAAAAAAAACACTAATAAGGAGAGAGGGCAATTAAAAGGGCAAGAATTAAGAAGACGGTAGATAACGATGGACATTGTATTTAAACGTTCGAAGATCAAAACTGACCGGAAAGCAAGAAGCCGGAAAAGAATTATGCAAACGAGAAGTGCGATAGATGATACTGTTAGTATAGAACTTACGGTTGCATCTAGGCATTTTAATTCTAAAGTGATGAGACCTATCTGCCAAACTAGTACTGAGCTTAAATTAATAGTCTAGGTATCATAGAGGAAAGTTCATAAGAAAATATTTGTTTTTAGAAAAGGCACAAGGAAGCTACGTTACTGCTGTGTGAAAATGACTGAAGTCGAGATGCCAGGTCAGGACCAGTAACATTGCAGATTCTTTTTTGGATTTCAAGATTCTCTCAATATATACCAAAAATGCCAGACCAGATATAACAGCAATTTTGAAAGTACCGGTGCACCGATTAATCGACAGGTAATCGGTAATCAGCCTTATCGGCCACTTTGCCGATTAATCGGCAATAGCCCGATTATCCTATGCCGATTAATCTGTAATCGGTAATCGGCCAAGTTGCTTATCGGTGCATCTCTAATTGAAAGCATAAAAGAATTGTTGCTTTATAATTATGTAAGATAAATTCTGTCGGGAAAAATTGTCTAGTACGACACAGACAGCTAATTGTTTTACTAAGTATTATTGCATAATGAGAAATATCAGGAGACAGTTCCTGGTTAATAATACAATCATGTTTATTATGTGATTGCGTGTGTGCATTGCACTTTTAGAGATGGAATAAAACCCTGTATAAATAGAGCAAAGGATTTATTCATTTATCAATAAAGCCTTCATTTGATATGGATAAAAAAAAAAACACATTATGGAGGGTTAAATTCAATATTAAATTTAAATTTATTTTAATTGATGTCGGTAGACATTTTCTTTTTCTTTGTAAATCTTCATTCGTTACCAGTTCTAAAAAAATATAAATCTGTTCTTTATTTACGCTATTTATATGCAGACTATTATCATCATCTTTGTTGTTCTTTCACCAGGTTAGGTTTAAATTTCCGCTGAGTCCAAGTACCCACCTCAGTGATTGAATTCACAATTAGTAAGTCACTAAATTCACTAACCAACTCTTTAATCGCATAGGACAATTTTCTGCTGGAAATCCAAATTTACAGCCGAAAATTGTCCTATGAGATTAAAGCTGGAAATTTGGATTTCTAGCAGAAAATTGTCCTATGAGATTAAAGCGTTGGTCAGTGAATTTAGTGACTTACTAATTGTGAATTCAGTCACTGGGCTGAGTACTTGACTCAGCGGGAACTGGACGAGATATCGCTAGACATGGTCAGTATAATGAAAAAATGTTTGCCCTTGTAGATTAAATAAAAGGTTTAGAATACCCTGTAGTTACCCGGATCGATATATACCTGATGAACGGCCGAAACGACGTTATAACTAAAAAAAAAAAAAGATGAGGACAATAGCCCATATTTAAATCGTGTAAATAATAAGTCCTCATCCCAGAAATTCAGACAGAAAATAGGTATGCTCTATTGCGTGGTCCTGGGTATGACGATAAACTACATCCAGCAGCCATACATCTGATCGGCGGCTTTGAGGTGTTTGGAATACCTAGACCCTGACCCCTGACTATGAGCAAATAGTGAACGCCCAAACTGTGTCAAACACACACACACACACACACACACACACACACACACACACACACACACACACACACACAGAACTGAAAATACAGATTTAAAAAAAATAAATTACCAGCAACAGATTTTTGTAAAATAAAAAACAATTATCAGCAATAGATTTTTGTAAAAAGAAAAATATACACAAGCTCTGAAGAAAATAAAATTTCGGTATTAAATGACCCATAAGGATTTGATATGCCGCTAAAAAAAAACCAAACAGATAGACAAAATCTTGGAATATATGAAAATTACTAAATTTTAAGTCCTGCTTATCAACGGCTTTAGAGTTTGGACTTGCATTTTGATGTAATTAAGCCGCAAATCTTTTTAAAACAAGCGACAAAATAATCAGTTTTAAAGTTAGCGTTTGTTGTTTTTATTCTATTTAAAAAAAGGCAAAGAAGGTTATATATATATATATATATATATATATATATATATATATATATATATATATATATATATACTCTCGGTAACACTAAAACAACACACATGGAAATGGGTAAAGTATTAGCCGAAAACGCTGAAGACGATAAAGATTATGACAATATCTCCTTACATATATTTATTGAACATTAATAAAAGAATAACTGCTGCCTATATAATCTCTCTCTCCCCAGCTCTCTCTCTCTCTCTCTCTCTCTCTCTCTCTATATATATATATATATATATATATATATATATATATATATATAGGTTGTACCAAAAATAATGTCGTTTTCTCACATAGTAACATATGTGAGAAAACGACATTATTAATAAAAGGGTACATTGAAGTCAACACCTAGCGGCGACTGTTTCATGCTTATATGCAATCGATGTCCTGATAATTGCGTATTGGGAAAGTATGAAACAGATTGCCGCAGTTGACTTCAATATCCACTTTTATATTTAAACATACTCTATCATTATACACGACGAGAGAGTCAAATATATATATATATATATATATATATATATATATATATATATATATATATATAACCAAAAGAAATGAAATGAGAACGATTCAAATATGAATTCAAACGTTGATAACATTAGATTAAAAATAGTGCTCAGTACAATAGTATCCTTTATTATAGGATATTACATTCGAACATATCTACAACCGCAAGATAAATGCCTTAATGAGATGCGATGATATGCATCGAAACATGAATCCATTTATGCAGCGGTTTTACATATGCGCGAATGTAATATCATATATATATATATATATATATATATATATATGAAGAAATATAGTCTTAAGGTGTGCTATATTTATGGAATAAAGTGCTCAATATCAGAGATAGAGCGTGTGTAAACATAAGAGTAAACATAGAAGTCGACACGTAGAGGCGACTGTCTGTTTCATGCTAGATGCAATCGTCAGGCCACGTGTCTTCCGTGAAGGTGGCCTGACGATTGCATATAGCATGAAACAGACTGTCGCCTCTAAGTGATGACTTCTATGTTCACTTTTATATATATATATCTATATATATATATCTATATATATATATATATATATATATCTATATATATATATATATATATATAGATATATATATATCTATATATCTATCTATCTATATATATAAATATATATATATATATATATATATATATATATATATATATATATATACATATATATACATATATATATTTCCATACTTGGCCCCTAAAACTATAAAAATTGGTATAATTCAAGTTAGAATAATGATTAGATTTAGTTAGGGCTTGGGTGAATTGCATTGGTAAGACCATTCAGAAAAAAAGTCAATTTTTAAAAATTTTCCTAAAATATTTGGGGTATAAAAATATAAATTGGTGACAATTTACTCATCGCACCCTGTATATAGATGACGATTTTTTTTTTAATTATTGAGGAGACAGTATCTTTATTTTAGGGTTGATTCGCTAAATTTCTAAAAAAATTTTACAGTAACTAAGAAAAAATTATTAATCATTTTATGAAACTTGAACAAATACCGTAAAAATTTAGCGCATTTGAGCGGAGAAGTACTTTTCTTTTTCTAAGTATATAAAAATAGTAAAATTAACAGAATAGTAATTAAGAAAAGTGTATTTTGAGACTCGTTATTGCAATATTTTTTCAGCAGGTCAGAAAGTATATATTTTTAATTCTTTAAACAATGACATGTTCGTAAATCCAGGAAGTTCCGGGTAAGTAATCTATCCATATAACCATCTACCTACCTATCTATAACTCTCTACTTCTCTCTCCCCTCTCTTTCATATATATATATATATATATATATATATATATATATATATATATATATATATATATATATATATATATATATATATTGTGTGTGTGTTTTAGATAAATAAATAAATAACTATATTTAAATACTTTAACCATGGAAGCTGACGACCGGAAGAGAAACGATTAAAAAAAAAAAGAAAAAAAAAGAAAAGGAAAAGTAAAGAAGGCTGAGTTCTTCCTTGTCCCAGCAACACTTGCGATCAGTTTGTTTCGACCATTAAACATGTCATTTTATTCACTGCAACATCCAAACGACCATCCCAGCGCCTGAAACTTCCCGGTGTCGACCTGAACCTAAATTAAGGAAATAACAAACCCGTCAAACGCCTTTCCTGCTTGCAAGGCAAAGCCACGACCTAGAGGGGTGATCGTCCGGGTAATATTTAGTAAGCTAATCATGATTTATGCATATCTAGGAGGACGAGGGCACTTCGACATGGTGCAATTGTTAGCAAGCCTGTTTTCGCAACATCAACTATGACTGATTAGTGAGTTCAAACATCATTGAGCGCTCCATACTTTCGTACTTGTGGCACATCTAAGCTACGTTTAGAAAACTATTAAGGTGTACTCCGACATGGAGTACTGGTTAGTAAATTTGTTCTATCTACATCAATTATGACTGAATGGTGTGTTCGATCCTCACTGGGTGCCCCATATTTCCCGCCTTGTGACACATCTAAGCTACGCTTAGAAAATCACCATGGGCACTTCTAAGTGATATAATGTTTAGCAAGCTTGTTCTCGCCTCATCATTTACGACTGAATGGTGTGTTCGATCTTCACTGGGTGTCCCATATTTCCCGCCTTGTGCCACATCTAAGCTACGCTTAAAAAACATATCTACGAGGCTGCTGTTTTTGTGCATATTTTGGATTTATTTTTTATAATAATTCTCACCCTGTACAAGGCCCAAAAGCCACTCGAGGTAGAGGGTTACAGAATAAGAGCTAATGGGCACAGTTTATGAGAATATGTGGGGAAGATAACGGTTAAACCTAGAATTAAAGAGGTTAAGACTGTAGTGATCGGGGAAATTTCCTCATGGGAGTTGGTTCTCCAAAGGTGCGGTTCTTGGGAAGAAACCTCTCGTGTGGAATTTACACCTAACCAATGGTATATGAAGCGAATGAGGGTGGTTCGCTAAAATGTGCATTGTTTAACGGGTCTCTGCCGTGAAGGTTAGAATTGGTGGAACTAAGGGATGTCGTTTGTCTGAACATTTTCCATAGAAATAGCGATAGAGCAGCGAGTGGCTTGCAACGTTTCGTCTGTGGGAAAGAGGTTCCAGGATGGAAAACAACACATCACTCATAAGGCCGCATAGACGCTTTTGGACTCTATCGAGACAGTGCAGCTCCTGTGGTAGCACAAGTACATTTTCAGCCTGATCTGGCTCTTGTAAAGGCAAAGGCTAGCAGCGGAGAGTCAAGCATTTACTGGAGCAGTACAGGGAACCGTTCCTTTTTCCCAGTATCTTTAGCGAGTTCCACTTCAGGTCTAAGTTGAGCTTAAAACTCAATAGTCGGCCAAGGCACGGAACTTCCCCAAGAGAACACCCGTTCATCGCGATAGGCGAGAATTCAGCGGCTGCTCGGTGACGATGGAACATCCCTAGGTTGGTTTCGAGGTATGGAATGTGACCAGCCTGGTTTCCCCCAATTGAGATGTTAGAGTTAGGTCAGAGGAGAGATTAGGTGCCAGGCTCTGGCCAACTAGGCTTTTGGAGGTGCACCTACATGCAATTGTATCGCCAGTCATATGTGTATAGTGTAACGGTTCCTCTTCTGTGTGCCGTGTCCCGTAAGGGCGTAGGCGATCATGGCTCTCCACAATTTCCTGTCCTTTGTAGCTCTTAATGAATGTTATCTGATTGTTATCTATCGTAAACCTTCATTTACTCAAGCTCACAAAATATGTTATGCGTTGTTTTCCTTTGTTCCTTTTGACTTCAATCTGTCCTGCGAGTATCAAATTTTCCAAACCCTCTTTCCTCATTATGCGCCCTAGAAATTACATTTTCTTTGTTTAAAGAGAAATCAGCGATTTAATTTTGAATTCTGACCGATTGATTGATTTGTTTGATTAGCGGGATATCAACTCCTTATAGCTCATTTAATGTCAATGTTTAATTTTCTTGGGAGATTTGAAGCAATAAAAATATGATATATATTATTCTGCTTTCACATTTGAATACATGGTAAATGATACTCTGCTTTTGTGCATATACATGTTTGTGAGGACATTAGATTGATAGATATGAACAACATAACGATAGATATATAGATTTGTTTAACGGCATATCAACTCATGGGTCATTTAATGCTGAAATTCAATTTTCTTGAGAGCTTTGAAGTAATAAAAATATGATATATGTTATTCTGCTTTCACAGTTGAATACATGGTAGAACTTTGTACATGTTTATGTGGACATGATTACTAGAGATGATATTTATGTTTGCATTGTACTTTTGTTGAAGGCATATTTTGAAATACAGTTTAAGAAATTGTTGGATATTATATAGATTAATGCCATGAAAGTGTTCTTTTTTGGGTTGTTTGGTTGGCTGATGTTGTTTAGCGGCATATCAACCTCTATGCGTGTAGTTCAACGGTTCCTCTTCTATGTGCCGTTTCCCTTTAAGACATAGGCAGTCAGGGCTCTCCACAATTTCCTGTCATTTGTGGCTCTTGATAAATATCTTTTTGTCTTGTCTCCTATATCTAGTTCTTCCATTCATTAACTCAAGCTCACGAAATGTATTGTTTTCCGCTTTTCCTCTTGCCTTCAATCTGTCCCATGAGTATCAAATTCTCCAAGCCCTCTTTCCTGATTATGCTAAAAGCTAAGGATTTTTTTACATAATTTGATGCTTTCAACTACATATATTTTGTACGTAATTTTATAGATTCAGAGTAAAGGTATTAAGATATATATTTTGTAGATCATAAAATGTATTTTTGGTAATTTTACGATATAAAAAACGTATTTTTATATTTTTTTTAGTGATGCATTGGTTGTCATTTTGCTATAAAAATGTATTGTTGATCATTTTATTAGAAAAAATTTAATGTTGATTTTTGATTGGGGAGTTCACTTTTTGTCCAAAACTGGGATCCTAACAGGTACTACCACTCCGGCTCAAGGTGAACCTGGGAACAACAGCAATTAAAAGGCTCCTCAAAACCTCTAATTTCCAGAACTTTGCTGCCAGATGTAGTTTATCGTCATACTCAGGACGAAATTCTGACCAAGAAATGGAAATATTTGGAAAAAACAGAAAGCAAAAAGAGACAACTGACTTTATGTATGTAACAAAAGTAATTTGAGAAAAATTTAAAGGACAAACAATGAATTGATTAGCAAAGAAAATATTTGAAGAAATTGTTGTGGCGAATGTCAACAGATAGGAAAAATTCAGAATATTAAGATCATTTAGATGAAAGGAACTTGCCGTATGTATTCGTGTATAAGTTTTCTTTATGTGTAGTGCGATCTTTGAAATGTTTTGCATGAATTTTGAACTCTCCAGAAAATATTTTCCTGTATATAGTAGGACAGATGAATTTTTCACGTTTTCTGAAAATCAATAATGCACTCCATGTGAAAATATGGGTTTGATGTGACAAGTACTGACACAAAAAATTAGATTCGCAGCTTTGACCAATATTAGAGCATTTAGTTTTGAAGATCTGAAAAAAATGTACAGAAATACTTCATTTTTGGATGTTTTTGCTTACAAATTGACTGCAAAATTTTACTCATTCAAGAACAAATGGAAAGTTGATATTTTTTTGTATTAGATACATTGAATGGAAAATATATTCAAATCAGAATGCTAATTATGAATCCCCATAGAAAAATATGCAATTTGTTTTATCATATTTATTAAAAACTGTAAAAAGTTGTAAAAGATTACAAAAAAGGCTGCTCAATGAAAAAGATTTGTTTGATCAAAATGAACAAGAACAAAAAAAATAGATAAATTATATAGAATTCTCTAATACTCTTGGGCACACATTATAAGTCAAATGTTTTAAATTTGCATTGTTTATTGAAAATCACATCATAATATAGCTAAATTATTCCCTTTTAATTAAATGAAAGTCGTATTTGAAGGCACAATAATTTAGTAATGTGTTTGAGCCATGCGTCTTGCCCATATACAGTTTGTAAAGCGTCAGTAGATTATAAATTTTATAAGGCTGTGCTATAAGGCTTTCACTGAAAATTCACTGAAATTCCAATGCTACGATTTTGAACCTAAAACTTAATCTTTAAACTCGTTTCCTCAAAAGATGGAAACTGTTTGGGAAAAAATATTTTGTCTCCTTATTTATCATGTCAAACAGTAACTTTCAAATTGAGTGTAACACCACGACTCTAAAATCGACCTGCCCTAGTGTATAGTTGTACCGGTCACAGAAAATGAATGCTTTTTAACCTCTTCAATAAAATTGTGTATAGTGCGTCCCCCTATATTTGCGAAAAAAAAAACTGATAATAAAAACTCGTATTATACTCGAATATATACCGCATGTAAGCAAACATCACGGATGAAGAAGTACATGAAAATTGAATTTTTTACCAGTAATTTTAATACTGAACATCACACATTGGGTGCAACTAATGGCTGTACTAGTGGTTAGGTTATTATATTCAATAAACCTGACTTAGAAGCCAACGGCGGGGAGAAGGATTAAAGTTTTGGCCTAATATTGTTGACAGTAAAATTATCTGTTCCTTCAAATTTGCTGATAATATCAAGCTGAATGCAGAGAATTACCGTCATTTTTTAAAAAATATTTTGAGTTTTACCTATTAAGATCTACAAAATGTAAACAAAGCTGACGATTGCTCTGTTTGCCAAAACAAAAGAGTAAATTTCTAAGATACCAAATGGAGTTTTCCGCAAATTCTGTAGATCGTAACCTAATAGAAGTTTGAAAATACGAATACATCAGCTGCTAAGAAAGACGGTTCACTATGTCAGGCGAGACAATGTTTCTCTCCAGAATCTATCTTGCATATCTATAAGTCTACCATTTGTCCATGCTTAGAATATTGCTACCACATATGGTCCGGTGCCGCTTTTATTTACCTTGAGCTCCTTGATAAAATCCAAAGAAGAATCAACAATATTATCTCGCTTCCAGTCACTTGTCCATCGCCATAAGGTTGCCTCTCTATGTGTTTTCTATAAATACCTTCAAAGGTAAATTGTTTGGATGAGCTTTTCGCTATGGTACCTAGCCTTTTTTTAATTTAAGCGCAGTATTAGACTAGCGTCAAAATCTCATTAATTTACAGTTGATCTGGTTAGCTGTCGCCGTAAGTTCTATGCTAACAGTTTCTTCTCTGGCACTTCTCCCTTTTGAAACTCCCTTAGGGCTTCATGCTTTCCAGTCAACTTTAATCATCAAAAATTTAAATGCAATGTCAATTAATATGTACTGTTCACCTGATTACTCTTTTTTGTCCACAGTCATTATTAATGTTCCTGTTCCTAATTCTTCCACACCATATAAGCCCGTGTGTCTTAGTGGCTTTGCTACCTTGCATGGGGCTATACCGATCTAAAAAAAAAAACGCAAAGATATCAGCAGATTTCCAGTACGATTAGAGACAGCGTTTGACAAATCGATGGAAATTGACCTGATTACCGATTTGTCTTGAAGAGGAATTCCTCGTAAATTCGATAAACGAACAGTTCGATAAACTTGTCGGAATGTAATCCCCAAACAGGGGATAACTTCAGATGAGTTGTCTGGCAGCTGGCACAGAGGCGATGAAAGATACAACTAGAGGAATACTTCAGTATCCGGGACTATATTCTCGAGGACTCTAGAAATACCCACTGGTGAAACCTAAGCAGGTGAAGGGCTAACCTAGGATTAGCCCATCATCATTTAGAGAAGAATGTTTTTATCATGGTCTGGAACAAAGTATTATGGTCTGATGCAGCTAAACGGTGAATACTTTGGTAGAAACTGTTCGTGAAACATCTGGAGAAAAGACATTTCATAAGACCCCAAAACAGGATCTAGAGAGTTAATAAATACGGTGGTTCGCATCTAATGAATTGGATTTGTTTTTCTTCCAGCGGTACAAGCGTAAAGCACATCAAGGAAAGATTGGATAATTCTCTGTATCGCGAAATACTGAAGATGGACATCTTTCAATTTGAAAAAATTATCTAAATATAGAAGGGTTGATTTTTTCGGCAAGCGGCCACCGGTGTACTTCCAGAAAGTAGAATAACTGAGTCTTACTTTGCTGTGATAGCTTCCCGTAGTTTAATAGTAAATCAATCGAAAGCGGTTTCCCAGATAAAAAAAAGGGAATAAATTTCTTTTTCTTTATTAGAACGTTCGATCGCTTGGCCGGTACACTTTAATTTCACGCTTTAAATAAAAGGGACGCCTATTCCAACAGATGTAACCATTAAATGTGACCTTCGTAGTAACATGACATGACATACATACACATACTCACGTGTATTTATATATATATATATATATATATATATAGTCATTCACAGATAGACTGTTTCGCTGTATCACAGGTCTTCAGTGTGGCTAGATGTCCGATTGTTTGAAGCCGGGATCGAAACCCGAGCGATTTGGTATCAGTCAGAGATCCTACCACTACGCTATCGTCGCACGACTAATGTTGCTGATATTGAGAGATTAATTTTTTCTATTGCCGAGTTTCTTACTCAAATTGTGGAGTTTCCTACTCATTTCCCTAGAAAAACCATGCAACAGGCATCTCTAATTGACTTATTTCTTGCCAGGCTTCGCAACACTGCCCTCTTGGTAACTCAGACCACTCAATGGGAGCTCTTGATATCTCGTTTCAATCATTTATTAAAAAAGAACCTCCTATTCATCAGACCTATTTCCGTTACCAGCAAACTGATTTGGACTCCTTGATTTTCTTTGAGGCATCACTTAGGTTTCTTTTGTGGGGTCAAAGCCGGCATCGACTGAAATTCCAGGTGTAATCTCAATCCTCTCCATGGATCACACCAGTATACTCGGCCTCTGTAGCACACAGTAACCACTATTTTCAGCAAGACCATCGTGACAGCTGTCGTGACAACAGGTGGTTATTCGTTGCTGCTCGCAGTAAATTTAAGCGACTCCTCGAAGGAGCTAAGTCCTTGTTTGCCGAGATAATGTGGCGCCTCACAGTCTCTAACAATGTTGGCTCTTGTGGTTACTGGCGTCTCTGTAATAGGGCATTAAATAAGTGTAAGGTCTCTATCCCTCCCCTCTTCAATCAATTAGAGATGTTATCATCCTCTGCTTATAAAGCTGAATGTTTTACTCGTAAATTC
>OZ010602.1:60720001-60782501 GCA_963932145.1 Acanthosepion lycidas | reverse complement strand
ATATATATACATATATATATATATATATATATATATATATATATATATATATATATATATATATATATATATATAAGTTTCATTAAAAATGACTGACAAAATACTGCGGTTAAGTATTCTAATTCACTTTTTCATGTGTTCTTGTAATTTTCTTCTTTCCTGGGTGTAAATCATATATAAATTATCCAAACATTTTGTATGTCCGAACACTTTCAGCTATACTTTTAGCTATTATCAAGGGTGAATTTTATTTTTACTTTTAACTGAATGTATGGATTGCTTTATGTATGCGTCTAGAGTTATAACAATGTCTTATTTCCCATACACAAATGTATTTTCCATACATAGATACATGCACAAAACAATTCCTACATTCAGTTAAATGTTAAAACAAAATTCATCCTTGATAATGGCTAAAAGTATACAAACATACACACACACACACACACACACACACACACATATATATATATATATATATATATATATATATAGTTTATGAAAAACTAGGTAATCCGTATGGGTAAACCTAAGGAGGATAAAATACAGAGAGCTCAATGTAAATCCAGAGCAAATAATTTAAATAAAATTAGTGACACTTTCTCTCATAACTTCCTTCTCTCTTTTTCTCTCTATGGTTTTTTCTTCTCTACCTCTTCGATATCAATATATAACTTCCGTTAAGTTAACCGTTTAAATGTGTCAATGTCTGCTAACTCACTCATGTCTTCTCTCTCCCCCCTCACTTCCTCACTTCGTTAATTTACATATGTTTAATACGGCCCGTCAAAAATGTGGTCTGTTTTATTTATATATATATATATATATATATATATATATATATATATATATATATATATATATATTGCAAAAATGTTTGAGAAATTGTCTTATAGAATTGTTTGAACTGCTCGGTGAGCTTGATTCACTTTGGAATGATATTAAAATAATCCAGAACTTAACCTGAAATCAAACCGCCTGCATACGTATAAAAAATGAATGCAGTAAATACACAAAAATCGAAAGTGGACTAAGACAAGGATGTATCTTCTCACCAGACTTATTCACTGAGGCAATCCTTCTAGAAATAGAAGTCCTACCAGGATTTATTATTAACGGCTACAATTTTGGTTGTCAGTGAATGGAGCAAGTACAACAATTAAATATCTAGGGAATGTTTTAACAGAGGACTGAAGATATGACACCGAAATCCGAAGCCGAAAGTTGTCTTCCTAAAGCTAAGCAAAATATTAAGAAACAGGAAAATTTCGTTAGAAACAAAGTAAAAGTATTGGACTCTTACGGAATATTGGTCCCCCTATATGGCAACGAATGCTGGTCTATCTCTTTGCAGATGAAGGAGACACTTGAGGCAACAGAAATGTGGTTTTACAGAAGCATGCTGAGAATACTATGGATAGGACATTGACGAAATTTTAAAGAAAAATAGAAATACAAGATCACTTAGAATCAGAAAGAGAAAATTGAAATTTCTAGGGCGTTTAACGAGAAAAGAAGCTTTGGGATATTTAGTACTCACGGGATATCTTCAAGGCAAGTGGGAGAGAGGAAAGTAGAGATGGGAAAAGAGAGCAAAAAGATAAACATTCCTAAGAGCTACAAAGGACAAGAAGTTCTGGAGAAGCATGATTGTCCAAAGTCCTAAAGCGACACGACACATAGAAGAAGAATGATCTCCAAGGTTTATATCTCCGTTCTCGGGTTTTGATGTACAGCTTGCAATCATGGTAATTAAAGATGATAGAAATTAACCACAACATCAAATACATTATAGACAGACAGACAGACATATAGATATATTAAATATATAAGTATATTAAATATATTAAGTATATATATATATATATATATATATATATATATATATGGCTTGGTTTCACAAAACAAAGATCAAGAGGGAGTCTGTACACGTCATTTACAGGCATGTTTTCGACTGATAAGTCCAATGCGGGACTGGCATGCACGGTCGCAGTATTTATACTTGTCCGGCCTGGGCTTGATAGCATAGCATTGCAATACTTCATCTGCTTCTTGTCTCTGAGAGCGGCTCTGCAGTTATTTTCAAAGAATGGTTGGTGGTGAGACGCCAGTCGTCACGGTTTTCAGCTAGGTTTGACCATTGCCAAAGGCTGATGTGACAGACAACAAAGGATTTTTTCAGGCAGTCTTTGAATCGCCTCTCTGCCACGATAGCCAGTGTAGAGCTCGCCGTACAATAAAGTTTTAGGCAGGCGATGATTCTTCATCCTGAAAACGTGTCCAACCCAGCATAGTGATCTTCGCCTTTTTCGACGTCACTCCAATGGAGGTAGCGCTCATGAACCGTTCAAGAAGTTACAGGTGGTGTCGGTAAGTGACCCATGACTTTGAGCCGTATAGGAAAGTGGCGAGAACGATACACCCTGAGCTTAGTGCCCTTCTTCAGAAGTCTGTTGAACCACACACGTTTGCATAGTCTGCCAAATGCAATGCTCGCAGTCTTAATATATATATATATATATATACATATATATATATATATATATATATATAAAAGCGAACATACAAGTTAACACTCAGAGGCGACAGTCTGTTTCATGCTATATGCAATCGTCAGAGCACTCGTGGCATGAAGATTGCATCTAGCATGAAACAGACTGTCGCCTCTTACTGTTGACTTCTGTGTTCACTTTTATATTTACACACGCTCTATCTCTGATATTGAGCACTTTATCCCATAAATATAGCACATCTTAACACTATATTTCTTCATATATATATATATATATATATATATATATATATATATATATATATACACACATACACACACACACACACACATATATATATATATATATATATATATATATTTTATTATTATTATTATTATTATTAGAAAAATATGTGCCCTCCGGCAGGATATTTTTCTAATAAGATTTCTTGGTTATTTAGGGCGGTAAATGGAAATAAATAAACTCTTTAATAAATAAAAACAGAGTATTTACTCAAATCCATTGAAATAACGTTTAAGCAAGACATTAAGATAGGTAGATGTAAACAGATTCAATAATCAGAGCTTCATTGAAAAATATTTCTTAAAATTGGCCGACAATGTTCGTCTGTCTAATTTTTTTAAAACATTTTCTCAGAGTTTCGTATAGATTGCCCCACATCCGGATCAAATTTATATACAAACCTCTCTAAAGTTTATGTGTTTTGCTCGCGTACTTTCAACAATCTCTGTCTCTCTCTCTCTCTCTGTCTCTCTCTCTCTCTCTTTTGAATCTCGTCAACATTATTATTATTTTCATAGAGAAAAAGGATTTATTAGATTTATTCTAGTATTTTTATAAACGCTATGTATCTAGTTTAAATATGCGTGTATTGTATACAAGTGTAAAACAGTTGGCAACGTTATGTAAGAGGTAAACATTCTATTCTTTTTAAATAGTTTAAAAGCAAAAGGAATTTGTCCGCAACTGAAGACTAGAATATCATTATTTTTTTAAAAATATATTTTAAAATGCCGAGAGAAATCGTGTTTTTGTAGGCACTTTTGGATAATAATAAATTCGAGGATTTTGTGATATTTTTTTTGGCAGTTAGAATTTTATAGTATTTTAGTATTATCTACTAATATCTGTCTTGTGTTCATAATTGTATTTTAGTAGCTTACTAGCAGCAGAGCCCGGCGTTGCCCGGGGATGTAACAGTAAGAGAAAACTGAAAAATAAAATTGACAAAGATTATTGTTTAAGGTTGACGGACACGCATGTCTTAATTAGTTTTTTTGTTGTTGCTGTTGTTTTTTATTTGTTTTTTTTTTTTTTGCGAATTGGTCAAACCCAAACTCAAACAAAAACATTGTTTGCAATCGTTATGAGTTTACCGATTGAATAGAATTTTATTATAAACAATTGTCTTGTAAATGGAATTTTTAAAGCATTCTGAATGTAAAAATAAAGAAAAAAGTGTGCAAAACAATAAGAAACACTACCTGCCAAAAAAAAAAAAGTGAAACTTTGTTGAAATCGGTTGAAAAATTTGGGAA
This sequence comes from Acanthosepion lycidas, assembly GCA_963932145.1. NCBI lineage: Eukaryota > Metazoa > Mollusca > Cephalopoda > Sepiida > Sepiidae > Acanthosepion > Acanthosepion lycidas. The sequence goes on along the minus strand of OZ010602.1, from coordinate 60,778,447 downwards.
ATCCAATCCCATAAATAAACGAACACACACACACACAAACAACCTGGGTTTTTATAATAAGTATAACTTGATATGAGTTGTCCCTCTTTCATTCTCGCGATGCCTCTTAATCGTGTTTTCAAATTGATTTTGTGCCAAGACAATTTTTGGCGCTGTCAGAACCACCGCAAGGTAATTTTACGTAGTCCTGTGAAGTTTTGTTGAAATTGGTTGAAAAATGTAGGAAATCCTATCCAATATATAAACGAACAGACACACACACACAACCTGGGTTTTATAATAAGTATGATTATGTGATGGTAGATATGTGCTCGAATTATACTAATTTTCAACAAGTTAACCTATGAGAGAGTGTATTGCATGTATTGTATATAAGAATTGAATATATTTGTTTTATTATAATAATGATTTATCGTAAATTGTTGTCTACATCTTGGATGTTATCGCCACAGTGTTTCGACCATTGCACGCACTGTTCCTCCTTCTTCCGATGAAGCCGGTAGGATGTTACCTACTTTGGGTTTGAAAGCTGGAACTTTTATATCAACAATGCAGCGTAGAATTAAATCTGGAAGAGACTCGCAGAAACGTTAGCAAAGACGCATTCCAAAAGCTAGGTAGAGTATTACTAGGCAGGAGGATTTCGTTGGTAACGAAGAAAAGAATACTGAACTGCTACGTGATATATGTTCTCCTTTTACGGTAGCGAATGAAGAAGAGACTCGAGGCAACAGAAGTGTGATTCTGCAGAAGGATGCTAAGGATACCATGCACCGAACATGTGAGCAACGATGAGGTTTTGGAGAGAATGCAAACAAAGAGGAAATATATACTTAACACCGGGAAGAGGTAGCTGAAATTTCTGTGACACGTAATGAGAAAGGAATGCTTAGAAAATATGATACTCCCAGGTCGGATAGAGTGAAAGAGGGACAAGGGAAAGCAGCGCGCGACATACTTAACGGGCTTAAGCAAGAGGATAGCAGAACAGGGCCCAGGAGAAATAACAAAAATACAAAACATTAAGAGCTACAAGGGACAGGAAGAGGTGGAGAGCCATGATCGCCTAAGTCCTGAAGGGACACGGCAGATAAAAGAAGAATTTAACATAACGGTTTCGGAATATAAACTGGTACGTCATTGCTACAAAAGAAGTTCCTGTAACGTACATTTCATTCGAAGCAATTTGTTTATTCCAAATGCATTTTCATTTAACAGACGAATGTAATCATCAGGGTCGATCCTTGATCACGGCAACAAATTTAATCGTGCAACACCCTCCCCGGTCGTCCAAGACTTCCAATGCCGCAGCGGATTGATGAAGATCGTTTCGATCTCAGATCTGTCATATCCTACGTTGTGATTTAAATTTGATCATGAGGACGCCAAGACCGAATCTTCGGGGGTATCTTCGTGTTGGACTGGTCCAGTAGGGCGAAAACGTACTCGAATTAATTGAACAAAATTAAATACTATTTTTATATCAGTCCTCCGTACAATAATTCGTTTATATCAGTTCGCATGTAATTAATTATCAGCACAACCCGCGTCTCAATCGAGAGTGATATTATCGTTGTAGACTTGTTAAACTTTAGTTTGCTGTTTTGCTAAAGTTCGGTACAAAACTAAAGTCGGAGGCTTTCGCCGGCAGATAATCACGTGGTCTTCTCTCTTGTCTCTGATCACGTCTCTGTCTCTTCTACCTCTCTTCTTATTACCTCTCACAAAACCCACTCAGTGAACGTGGATAGCTCATCCACCCCCCTCCTGGTATTTCAATTCAACTTTCGAGCAGGAGAAATCAACTCCAAGTTCGTTGTTTACGAAAATGAAGTTTCCGCTTTACAGTTTGCATTTTCAGCTGCGTAGTACATATATCAATCATCATTGCCTTCTAAGTCTGAGTCATTTTTCATTGTTCATTGTTCAGTTCCAGCGGTCGTCTATATGTGAATTAAATCGTCAATCTTTTCCCACGTACTTTAAGTATTGACCGATCTTGTTCCAAAGTCTTTCAGGATATCGCTTCTTCTATCCATAAGAAAACTTTCTTCTGTTTTACCTCGACAACGACAAATAGTATCACTTCGATCGGTTATAGTTTTATGTTATAATGTGACACTGTTAGTGTAGAAACTGGAGAAACTATTTAAACATTTGCCCAACAGCGATAATTATATTGAATGTAATGAGCGACAGTTATTCTGTAAATTTATAACAGAATTTTCCATGACATTGTTTTTCACAAGAATTTTGCGTGTGACAGTGCGTGCGTGTGTGCGTGTGAAAGAAAGAAAAAATAAAGGCAGGAAGAATGAAAAAGAAAGAAATGATGTAAGAAACAAAGGAAAAGAACGAAAAAGTAAGAAATATTGAAAGAAAGAAACAAAGAAAAGATAAAGATGAAAGAAAGAAAGAAATGATGAAAGAGAAAAGAAAGAAATAATGGATTAAAGAAAGAAAGATAGAATGAATCAACGAATGAATGAATAAATGAAAGAAAGAAAAAAGAAAGAAAAGAGAAAGAAAGAAAGTGAGAGAAAGAAAGCGAAAGAAAGAAAAATAAAAGAAATAATGAATTAAAGAAAGAAAGAAAGAAAAAAAGAAAGAAAGAAGGAACAATGGAAAACAGAACAGAACAGATGAGACAAGAAAGAAAACCAAATCAAAAAATAGAAAAAGAAAGAATCTTGCGTATTCTTCCCGGATCGAAATTCAAGTTAAGCTAATCCTAAAGATTGTTCTTTCCATTTATAAATTACGTTTTTCTTTTCTTTTTTTTTTTTTTTTTTTTTGTGGTTTTTACTCCCAAAGACCAAATCATGTTTAATTTTCTTTCTTTCAATTTTTGGCAGCGAGTCGTGAATAATTTGTTCTGATAGAGACGTCGTTCCGCGCAAACTATAAGCGGCAGTTTGTTTAGACTCCGTTAAATGACTTGTGCCAATGAGTAAAAACAATGTTTCGGCATTGGCGGCGGCCGCCTGTTGTCTTATCGTGGACAAATACCGCCGAAATAATGGCGCTCGTATCACGCCGAGGCCGAGATAAGCGTGGAATTTCAACGGAAGTCTCGCCATTGGCGCCAATAGCTTCGCAAACAGGCCGTAAATCTCGTCTGTTACCGATTTAAAAAAATATCGATGAAACCTTCTGTGGACTATTTTTTTTTTTTTTTTTTTGCTGATACTACTAGTTTGACTCTTCGGGCAGAGCTCATAGCGATATATGGAGGAATATCTTTGTGCATTTTTATGTTTCAAGGGAGAAATAATTACATAAGTAATGAGTTTTTTTTTTTTTTTTTTAGTAACGCTTCAATTCGTTTTTAGTCATTTCTCTCCGAACAAGGCATTAAAGTCATTAAAACCTAACGTGTTAGCGGGTGTGAGAGAATATGAGAAAAAGAAAACATTATTAAGGAGAGAGAACTATAAAAGAATAGGAATTAAGAATGTCGGGTCCAATCAACAAAGGAATGTTTATTTAAACATTTACAAATAATTGTTTTGTGGCACAAAGCCAAAAGGGAAGTGGGGGGAAGGTCTATACGTCAATGATTATCCTACGCTGAGCTAATCTAATTTACGACTCATTAATTCTTACAATTTTGTTATTTATCACAAAAAACTCCACTCAACCTAACATATACCACAATATAACATATTCACAGGGATCATAATTACCCACCCCCCAAATCGGCAAAGTAATGATTTTCCAAGGGTAGTTTGGATGTGGCTCAAGGACGAAAGTAAGGAGCACACAGTGAGGATCAAACTCACTACTAAGCCGTAATTGTTCTAGCGAGACAAGCTTGCTAACCATTACACCACCTCGAGGTGCTCATCGGCAATGTAATGACTTCAAGAACTTTCCCTGCTCCAAATTTATGGCGAAATCGTGCAGTTCCATGCTGGGATTTCTTTCTTACATTTTTCTTTCTTTTTTTTTTTTTTACGTTAATGTAGATTTTTGTTCGCACTATTGTAGATTTTACTTGTAAAATGAAAGTCGCTTTGTTTTACAAATGACCTCGGTTCATCGGGGAAACATTTCAAAGTAGAAGCTAATTATGTACGGACTATTTTCCTTATCTTTGTTGTGACCTTCCGACCTTCTTATGTGTATATCGATCTGGGTAACCTACGGGGAATTCTGGCATTTTAATATACTCGGGTAAACGGAATGAAAAAGGTTCTATTAGCTTTTCCCAAGTTTATGATATATTACCACACACACACACACACAAACAAACAAACAAACACACACACATATACATTTGTGTGCAACCCTTTTTTTACCTGAATTTCTGGGATGAGGTATTATCATTATTTACAATATTTATATTTGTCTTCATATTTGTTATTATCACTACATTACGGCCGTTGTGTCCTCCGGCCTTCCTAGACATGAACAGTGGAACAAGAACAGTCCAACCCGTAGATTCAATAAAGGGTTCAGTTCAGAATAACAAAAAGATTAGGTCAATAGTCTGAATATAAATAGTGTAAATAGTAATATTTTTACGTCGCGAGAAAAGACACCTGAGCAGAAATGCGTGAATTGTCAATCTGTATGTAATAAAATCTTTTATTGACATACTAAAAATAAACAGCAGCATTTAATTGTTATATTTTTTCGCGCTAATATCGATTTTACTTCGAGTAAAATAAGATTCGCTTTTTTTTCTTTTTTTTTTTTACTAATGTCGTCGCTTCATCGGTGAAACATGTTAAAGTAGTAGCTTTTCTAATTTTCTGATATACCGTACATGTCGGCATACAAGGCGACCATCTGAACTTAAAAATCCCCCTCCCCAACATAGGCGACTGTCTTATACTCCAGATATAAAATAGGACCCTTAAATACTGTGGTTTAGTGTAAGTTGTTAACATGGGATATTTTTGACGGTAGGCTAATCACTACCTCACTTCCTTTATTTGATGATGATGTTGAACAAAACCCCAACTCGGCGTGTATTTCAAAAACCCCTTTTAAGATCACAATCGAGAGCAGTGAATCGAATGGATGGTTAGCGGGAAAATTCATCCAGACTACCGTAATAGTTTACCAAAAACACATTACCCACTCATATGTAAATTATGGTAGTTAATTGACAACCATTTTTTTTTTCGTTAGAATTTGTGCGAAAAGAAAGTATCTGCTTACTGAATTTATTTAAAAAATTCAATAAAATACATTTTAAAATACGATTTGGGGGAGGGGTCGTCTTGTACGGCGAATACAACCTGAAACCTACATTTTAACTTGAAAAGTTGGGAGTCGTCTTATACGCCCAGTCGCCTTGCACGCCAGCATATACAGGTATTTAACACGCACACACGCAAACACAAACACACACATGCAATCACACACACAGACACACACAGGCACAAACACGCACATTTGTGGGTAACAATTTTTAAAATAAATTTCTGGGATGAGGAGTTACCATTATTTACACTATTTATATTTAGACTATTGCCCCTCCCCCTTTTGTTGCTATCACTGTGTCTCGGCCGTTCTGTCCTCTGGTCTTCCTAGACCTGAGCAGTGGAACGAGAACAGTCTATCACCGTTGATTAAATAAAAAGTAAAGTTCAGAATTCCTTGGAAATTACTGAGATTGATATAAACTTGAGGAAGGCCGGAGGGTACAACGGCCGAAACATAGCGATAACAGCAACAAAGATAAAGCCAATAGTCCGAATATAAATAGTATAAGTAATATATTTTTTTATGTCACCAGAAAAGCCAACTGTACTGAAATGGAGGACTTGACAATCTGTATATAATGAATTCTTTTATTGACGTACTAAAAATCAGTAGCAGCATTTATTTGTAAACTCGATGAAGCTTCGTAATTATTCAATTTTGTACAGGACGTTATTTGTTTAGTTTCGTCTTCAGGAAGAACTTAACATCAGCAAGAATATTCAAATACAATACAACATAAAGTTTTGATATAAGTACAATTGTAATGGTAATTTCTGCATGAATTTCTGGGATGAGGAGTTACTATTCCCGCTAATTATATTCGGACTATTGTCCTCATCTTTGTTGCGCCTTCCGAATTTCTTAGGTGTATGGCACTTATAGCTTTTATTATTTGTTTTTGTTTTGGTTTTGGTTTCTGTTTTTTTTTTTTTTTTTTTTTGGTTTGATTATGGCTCGGGAGAAAATGGGTATACACAGAAATCAAATTGATACATACAGGCAGAACAATCAAATCATCGTAATTAGAGACCGCAAAGCCAAAATGTGCCCCCTTATTGATATGGCAGTCCCTGCAGACTGCAATTTATCTTTGAAGATCTTCAAAAAACTATGAAAATTCAAGGACCTTAAATTCTAAATCCCCCAAAAAGTAGCACATGGGATCATCAATAATTCCAGTTGTAGCGTTATCCCCCGGATTGATTGGGAAAAAAATTCCAGTAGCCTCATTGAAGTGATTCCTGATAGCCCATACCTTAGAGAAATAAAAAAAATGTTCTCGTCGGTGTAGTAAAATTCTTTTAATATAGCATGGAAATGTGGAAAACCATATTGTATCTAAATCCCACAAAAGGTAATGTCACTTCCATTTTTTTGAATATCCGTCGAGGAATCATTTAAGGAGATTCTCCAATGCCCCTTTTATTCTGTCTGTCCTTAATCCACCTTTTGCATGAACTAAACAGTACTAACTATGGATACAAAGTAAAAAGTTTAATCACCTACTCTACATGTACGATATCAAACTCTTTGTCAAAGACAACAATGAGTTGAAGGGTATCCCTAATACGGTAACATCTTTCAGTGATGACATTGGTATGGATTTCGTATTAGATAAATGTACAAAAATAACATCCAAGAAAGGGAAAATTCGGCCCTGTCGGCTGGGGCTTTAGAATACGCCGACTGCACCTCTGTAGAGGGGTAAGACCCCCCCCCCCCCAATGAGGCGTCCTGGGTATGACGTTAAACTGCATCCAACAGCAAGGGCTCTGATCTGGAGGTTTTGAGGAGCGTGGAACCACCTCTTAATTGCTGGTTTTCCCAGGTCCACCTTGACCCGGGGTGGTAGCACCTGTTAGGGTCCCAGCTATGGGCAAATAGTGAACTCCTAGTTTTTCCAAGTCTTACACACGTCCTGGGTATGGCGATAAACTACATCCCCGTCCTGGGTATGACGATAAACTACATCCAACAGCAAGGCCTCAGATAATGTTTTCGGAAAAATAATATTGCCAGCTATACGTTTTTTATTTCATACAAAATAGGCATTTAAAATTCATATAAACTGGATTTGGCATTAAATAACCCACAGTGGTTGATATGCCATAAAACCCAAAAAAACAAACAAACAAACAAAGGGAAAATTACAGAAAGACACTCAATAGATCTAGATTTTGTCACAAAGATTAAAGAACTGGGAAAAGATGACGTCTATAAAATACCTAGGAATCAGCGAAGTGGACGTAATAGAACCTACTGAAATGAAGGAGAAAGTAAGAAAAGAACACTACAGGCATGTACGGCTAGTGTTAAATACACAAAACTCATTGAGTTCACAAAACAAAATATCAGCCATAAACACCTTGGATGGTCCTGTTGTGAAATACAGTTTCAACATCCTTTAATGGACTATAGGTGGCATTAAGCGAATTGACACGAAAACTTGAAAGCTTTTCACTTGACATCGCATGCATAATTCCAAGGTTGATACTGATCGTGTGTATATATCCAGATCCGAAGGAGGCAGAGGATAAGTTCAACTCGAACTGTCTTACAAAACTACAACAATTGGCCATCAAAGATACCTGGAAACTACAGAAGACTGGATGATGATCTGTGTCAAAGAACATGAAAGTAATAAGCGGCTTTATTCAGAAATATAGGAAAATAACAAGTTCAAAATGGAGTTTCAAAAGGGTGAAGAAATACAAGTAAAGCATAATACACCGACTAATGCTACAAAATACTTTAAAAAAAGAAAAAGAAAGCAAAAGCAAATGCAACCGACCAGATACAGAAACGATAGCAAGATAAAACGCTTCACGGTCAATACCTTGCCCGTGTCAAACAATCTGATGTAGACAAACCCTGTACCCATCAGTGGCTACGTAGTGCAAGGTTAAAAGTTGAAACCAAAGGTTTTATTCTTACTGCACAGAATAAATGCTTGCTAACTAGAAATTATCAAGCACACATACTGAAAAAATTGTGTTAGTCCAAAATGCAGATTCTGTGATAAATATCTAGAAACAGTTGACCATCTTGTATCAGGTTGCGCGGTATTGGCACCCACTGAATATAAAACCCGACACGGCAAAGTGGGCCAATATCACTTAAGGCATTACATATCACATGCCAAAAACAAGTGAAACAGTAGTTCCGAAAATTTGCCTAGAAACTACAGAAGACTGGATGATGATACGTGTCAAAGAACATGGCAATAGTAAAAGAATTTATTCAGTAATAAAGGAAGCCAACAACTTCAAAATAGCGTTTCAAATGAGCGAAGAAATACAGGTAAAGTATAATACACCTACTGCAACAGCAAAAAGCTTAAAAAAACATTGGTTGGTTGGCTTTTATGGCATATCAACCACTGTGGGTCATTTAATGCCAAATTAAGGTATATATATATATACATACATACACACATATATATATACACATACATATACACATATACATACATACATACGTATACATATATTAAATATACAGTACTATTAAACATATAGTTGGAAACATTATTGTTTCAAAAACACATAGCTGGCAACATTATTTTTTCCAAAAAATGTATAGCTGGCGACATTATTGTTTCAAAAAAGTATAGCTGGTAACATTAATTTTTCAAAAAAACGTATAGCTGACAACATTATTGTTTCAAAAACTCATAGCTGGCAGCATTATTGTTTCAAAAACACATAGCTGGCAACATTATTTTTTCCAAAAAATGTATAGCTGGCGACATTATTGTTTCAAAAAAGTATAGCTGGTAACATTATTTTTTCAAAAAAACGTATAGCTGACAACATTGTTGTTTCAAAAACTCATAGCTGGCAGCATTATTGTTTCAAAAACACATAGATGGCAACATTATTTTTTCAAAAAACGTATAGCTGGCGACATTATTGTTTCAAAAAAGTATAGCTTGCAACATTATTTTTTCCAAAAGACGTATAGCTGGCAACATTATTGTTTCAAAAACGTATAGCTGGCAACATTATTTTTTCCAAAAACGTATAGCTGGCATCATTATTGTTTCAAAAAAGGCATAGCTGACAACATTATTGTTTCAAAAACGTTTAGCTGGCGACTTTATTTTTTCCAAAAAACATATAGCTGGTAATATTGTTGTTTCAAAAATGCATAGCTGGCAAAATTATTTTTTCCAAAAAACGTATAGCTGGGAACATTATTGTTTCAAAAACGCATAGCTGGCGGCATTATTTTTTTCAAAAAATGTATAGCTGGCAACATTATTGTTTCAAAAACGCATAGCTGGCAACATTATTGTTTCAAAAACGTATAGCTGGCAACATTATTTTTTCTAAGAAACGCATAGCTGGCAACATTTTTGTTTCCATAACGCATACCTGGCAACATTATTGTTTCAAAAACGTATAACTGGCAATAATTATTTTTTCAAAAAAACGTATAGCTGGCAACATTATTGTTTCAAAAACGTATAGCTGGCAATATTATTTTTTCCAAGAAACGCATAGCTGGCAACATTTTTGTTTCAAAAACGCATACCTGGCAACATTATTGTTTCAAAAACGTATAGCTGTCAACATTATTATTTTCCGAAAACATTATCGGAAACCTTGTTGTTGGATGTAGTTTATCGTCATACCCAGGATGCGGATGTAGTTTATCTTCATACCCAGGACCCGGATGTAGTTTATCGTCATACCCAGGACGCCTTAAAAAAGTGGACCATATACAGAAATGATGGCAAGACAAACCTCTTCATGGTCAATACTTCTGCCCGTATAAAACATGATGATGGAGACAAACCTTGTTCCTATCCGTGGCTACATAGTGCAGGCTTAAAAGTTGAAACCGAAGGTTTTATTCCTGCTGCACAGGACCCATGTTTCCTTCCGAGAAATTACCAAGCAGAAATACTGAAAATTCTGTTAACCTGAAATGCAGATTCTGTGATATATATATATATATATATATATATATATATATATATATATATATATATATATATATATATAGAAACAACTGACAATCTTGTATCAGGTTTCAACTGAATATATAAGTCTGCATCGTAGAGTGACCAATATCTGCTCTGGAAAATATGCAATTTTTTACGGGAAGGAAACTGTAAGAAACTGGTATAAACATCACTCAGACCTTGTTACAGAGATAGGAATAGTAACAGCTTTCGGGGACTTTACAATACACACAAACAGAACAATCAATACTAATCGCCAGACATCGCAATCAAAGAACACACTAACAGAATATAATGATTTCTTATAGATATGGCAGTCGATGCTGATTGTATATTTGAAGATCTTCAAAATACAAGGATCTTGAAGTGGGAATCTAAAACAAAATGTGGCACATGAGCATATCAATAATTCCAGATGTAGTTGGAGGCTTCGAATTGGTAAAAGTACTGATAGACTCATTGAAGAGATTCCAGGTAACCCATGCCTTAAAGAAATGCAAAAAATTGTTCTCGCGAGTACAGCTCACACCTTAAGAAGATTTTTAACGATGTAAAATTTGTGTGATCTTAGTTTTATTTTTATTTTTTTTAATTGATCAGTGGAAAATATCATGATGTCATTTCTGACCTTAGGTCACTGGTTGGGACTCGGAAGGAAATGTGTATATAACAGAAATTCAAACAAATAATAATAATAATAATAATAATAAATAGTTTTCCTTCGTGAAAAAATTTTTCACGGTTTTCCTATTTAAAATTTTTGATGAATCTTAATTCTGACGTTAATGATTGAATAGGTTTATGGTGTGTTCTATGACAGTAACATATCTGTAAAATTTTCCCTATTGCATGGGTAAATATTTGAGCTAAACAACTTTAACAAAATATTGCAATAACAATCATAAATATTAATTTTGGTCGTTAATTTCAAAAATTTGAAATTGTTAACTTTTTCATTTCACAGACGTTGAATACTTCTATCTTCCTTTTTTTCGTATTTTGAAAGATAAGAGATAGCGTCTTTCATGTGCTTTTTTGTGTTTTTACGCGGTCAAAACGGAATAGTCCATTATTTATGAGGCATTAGCAGGAGACGTTAGACACTTGTTTCTTTGTTTCTTTTTTTTTTCATTGAAACAAAGTAGTGTCTTTGATATGTCTTCCCTCTCAATCAAATAAATCATTATTTATGAGTTCTTGGTAGGGCGTAACGGTCGTGCAAACTAACAAATAGCGGGGAAAGTACAATTGTTATGTAATAATAATAATAATAATAATAATAATAATAATAATAATAATAATAATAATAAAGATCTTCAAAAAAACTATCAAAATACAATATTGAAATTGAAATGTCCAAAACGTGGCATATGGAGAAATCAATAACTCCAGATGTAGTTGGAGCCCTCGGTTTGATTGGAAAAGGTTCCAATAGACTCATTAAAAGGATTCCTGGTAGCCCATGCTTTAAAGAAATTTTAAAAAAATGTTCTTACAAGTAAAGCCCACACCTTACGAAGGGCTTTATCTATGCAAAATATTTGTGATCATAGGTGATTTTTTTTCCTCAAAAAATGCTCAGTTGGAAATGTCATGATTCCATTTCAAAATTTAGGTCTCTGTCTGGAACCCAGAAAGAAGTGTGTATACACCATAAATCAAGGAAGAAAAAAATAAATATATTTTGAACGCAATTGTATTCTCCAATTACAGATAAAATGTATTATTGATCATTTAGCTATAAAATGCATTGTTGGTCATTTTTCTATAAAATGTATTGTTGGTCATTTTGCTATAAAATGTATTGTTCATTTTAGCATAAAATGTATTGTTGGTCATTTTGCTATAAAATGTATTGTTCATTTTAGCTATAAAATGCATTGTTGGTCATTTTTCTATAAAATGTATTGTTGGTCATTTTGTTATAAAATGTATTGTCGGTCATTTTGCTATAAAAAATATTGTCGGTCATTTTACTGTAAAATATATTGTTGGTCATTTTGCTATAAAATGTATTGTTCGGTCATTTTGCTATAAAATGTATTGTTGGTTATTTTTCTATAAAATGCATTGTTGGTTATTTTTCTATAAAATGTATTGTTGGACATTTTTCATAAAAAAAATTGTTCCTTTTGCTTTAAAAAAATCATTGCAGAGTATTTTATTGTAAAATTGTATTGTAATTATATTATATAATATGTATTACTCGTATTTTTACTATAAAAACTGTAGTTTTATACTTTCATAGTGTATTGTCTTTGTTGTGGGGGTCACTATTTACCCATAGAAGGGATCGTAACAGGTGCTACCACCAGGGTCAGTGTCAACCGGGGGACAACAGCAATTAAGAGATGAAGCCTCAAAACCTCCAACACCGATCCAAAGATTTGTTGTCAGAAATAATCTATCATCATACCCAAGACGACAACCACACATATGTAGAAATGAAACCATTAATCATAATAAAAATGTAACATATTAGCTTGAGAATACTACAAAAATAGACATGATTGGGTAGGAACGGTGATCCACTTTGAAATGTGCCAGCAGTGTCCTGCGAAAGCGCATTCTGCGTTCGCGTAAAATTGTAGAAATATCAGGAATGCGTCCATAGAGCTGTGATTTAGTTGGATTTTGTCTCCAAGATCTATTACGTATAGCGAGTGTGGATTCCATCAAAGTTAGACTCAAGGGTTTTAGTTAATATCTAAGTAGTGGCATATTACATTAAACCCAACTATACAGTGGCGTGAAAAAAGCTTCGTTTGAGGTTGTCTGGTAAATCATTCATTTTTTTTTCAAGGCGGACCAATCTTTAGCTATGCGAATTTTCACATCCTTTTTCGCAGAATTTATTTCGCTTCCAAAGCATGCAAAATATTAGGTTGGTGCAAAAATAATGACGTAATAATTTCGTTTTTTGACGTTAAAAAATACGTCAAAAAACGACATTATTACGTCATTATTTTTGCACCAACCTAATATTTGACAGATTTCATTGATTCACCTAAGACAGTTTTTATTGGGCCTTGTTCGTGGTTGCTTATGAATGCAGTTTTAGATGTATTGACATAGAGCCCAACATGGCCAGCAGCATTTTCTAGATGATGTAGGAGAGCTTTTTTCTATTGGCCATGGTGTGTGCAGTGATAGCTAGGTCATCTGTATAGTCAATATCGGTCAACGCTTTTTGCAGGATATCGACTATCGTTCTCAGAACATTGTCAAGTGTTATGACAAAGAGAAAAGTTGCAAGATAATCACCCTGAAGAACCTTTTCTTTCATATCGAAGAAGCCAGTGTTTCAATCTGTGGATCTAGCCAAAGATTTCGTATTTCTGTATATTATTATGGCATCTACTGTCTCAGGAGATGCCATATGTCAGACGCATCTTCTATGAACAGAATCGATGGCTTTAAAGAAATCTACAAAAAGGAAGGCGGACGTAAATTCTTTACCCTGTCGCCCTCAGCAATCCGTCGAACAGGATTTTCCCAGCATTATTTACATTATTCGGACTATTGTCCTCATCTTTGTCACCATATTTATCACAACATTTCGGCCATTGTACGCTCCGGCCTTCTTCAGGTGGTTGGAATTTCGAACTGAACCCTTTATTTCGCTCACTGGGGTAGACTGTTCTAGTTCCACGTGCCATGTTTGATGGATGTCAGTTATCAGTTATCTCCTGTTAATTTTCCCTCTGAAAGTTCTCCACTGCCTTAACCGGGTATTGAACTCACACTCTTTGGGTCTTGTCACTGGATCTAACCAACGCCTTTATCTGGGTATGAATTTCTGGGTATTATAAACCTAATGTCTTCAGCAACCATTTTTACCAGTGCTCATATTGCAATTTTTGCTGTTATCATTCCATGTTTTTACCAGAGCTCATATTGCAACTTTGTTGTTATCATTGCTTTTCTCTGGCACTCCTTATTACTGGTGCCCATATTGTATTTATGAGCGAAATAAAGGGTTCAGTTCGACATTCCAACCACCTGAAGAAGGCTGGAGCGTACAACGGCCGAAACGTTGTAATAAATATGGCGACAAAGATGAGGACAATAGTCCGAATAATGTAAATAATGTACATAATACCTCATCTCAGAAATATAGACAGATTTTCCCAGCAGTTGATGTATTTTTTTTCGAAAGCCATTTTGATTTTTTCGGAACACTTTCACTACTTCTGTTGAAAAGCATTCAGTTGTAAATTTTTGATGCAATAGAGGTAAGTGGGATTCCTCTATGATTTGATACCTGTGTATATTATAAAGACAGCTATTATTTCTGGGGGAATATCATATACCTGAAGGATACTCTCCATTTTCCACCTATGAACAGAATTGAAGTCTGCAGAGAAATCTACAAAAGTAAGGCGACCTGTAAATTCTTGGCCCTAACACCCAGAATAATCCACCGAACAGTCAGCATTTTTCCAACAGTTGATTTATGTTTTTCGAAAGCCATTTTGATTTTTTTGAGCCCCTTTGGAGCTACCTCAGGTTGTGTGATTTTGAGAAGCATTCAGTTGTAAATTTTTGCTGCAATAGAGGTAAGTGTGATTCTTCTATAATCTTTGGCCGATCGTAGATATCCTTTTCTTTGGAAAAGGAAATATGTAACCTTCTGTCCAGCTTTCTCTAACTTTTCAATTATATGTGACGTTAAACTGAAACAGAATATCAATGTACTGAAAAAGAAATGTTTGAGATTTCAATGTTTTACTGGGTAATGTGAGTGTGTTTTCAAAGACATGCTCATGTTTCCAAAGCAACTGATATAAAATTCCGCGTGATTACACCAGTGATCTTTGATGTAAACGTTTTTGTTGAGTTGACCTTAAATATTAAGGTAATCAGAAGCGTTAAACTGTGCAGTTGCACGCAAGTGAAGTTCGTATTAAGAGTTTTGCGTTTGTACGCACACATACATAAATATGATTGACTGATTTGTTTGTTTAACGGCATATCAACTCCTTATGGGTTATTTGAGGACGAAATTTAATTGAAATATTTTAAAACACAATTTTATGGTTTCAACTACAGATAAAGTATATCGTTGGCTATTTGGCTTTAAAATATATTGTCGGTATTATTTCATACAAATATGTATTGCTAGGATTTCTAGTATAAAAACGTATTTTTATTCTTTCATAGTGTTTTGTTTTTATTAGGGACTTCACTATTTGCCGATAGCTAGGATTCAAAAGAAGGCTAGCACCCAGGCCAGGGCGGACTTGGGAAAAACAGCAATTAATAGGTTACAATTAATTTATAAATAAAATGAATAACACGCTCCATATAATATCTAATCTATCGATCAGCGGCCTTGCTGCAAGGTGTATTTTATAGTCATACCCAGGAAAAGCAAATGAGAAGTAGTTCCATGCGCCTCAAAACTTCCAATCTCCCGATCAGAGGCCTTGCTGCTGGATGTATTTTATAGTCATACCGAGGACAAGCAAATGAGAAGTAGTTCCATGCGCCTCAAAACTTCCAATCTCCCGACCAGCGGCCTTGCTGCTGGATGTATTTTGTAGTCATACCCAGGACAAGCAAATGAGAAGTAGTTCCATGCGCCTCAAAACTTCCAATCTCCCGACCAGCGGCCTTGCTGCTGGATGTATTTTATAGTCATACCCAGGACAAGCAAATGAGAAGTAGTTCCATGCGCCTCAAAACTTCCAATCTCCCGACCAGCGGCCTTGCTGCTGGATGTATTTTGTAGTCATACCCAGGACAAGCAAATGAGAAGTAGTTCCATGCGCCTCAAAACTTCCAATCTCCCGACCAGCGGCCTTGCTGCTGGATGTATTTTATAGTCATACCCAGGACAAGCAAATGAGAAGTAGTTCCATGCGCCTCAAAACCTCCAATCTCCCGATCAGAGGCCTTGCTGCTGGATGAATTTTATAGTCATACCCAGGACAAGCAAATGAGAAGTAGTTCCATGCGCCTCAAAACTTCCAATCTCCCGATCAGCGGCCTTGCTGCTAGGTGTATTTTATAGTCATACCCAGGACAAGCAAATGAGAAGTAGTTCCATGCGCCTCAAAACTTCCAATCTCCCGATCAGCGGCATTGCTGCTGGATGTATTTTATAGTCATACCTAGGACAAGCAAATGAGAAGTGGTACCACGCGCCTCAAAAGTTGCAAACTGCAATCTCCTGACCAACGGCCTTGCTGCCGGATGTACTTTATAGTCATACCTAGGACTATATACGTGAACATCAGTGAATGATTATGTGTATGTTCATGTGTCTACCGATGCGTGTTGTTTGTACGTGTTTGTTGTATACATGGTGTGATCACTGAGGCGTGGAATGAAAACAGATCGTCTCTGAGATTTTGATTACCTTGGAGATTCAAAATAAATCGAATTAAAATTATCATCCGGTAATTTGAGGTTTAGCTACGGCGATAGGAGACAAAAGCGACGGAAACGCCATGCATGGCATTTTTTTCACAATAGTCGGACCTCCTTAAAGTATTTGAGTATGTTTACAAGAAAGGACGTTCATCTATTTAATCCCTGCTGAGACAATCTTTAGTGACACTCGGCTCGGCTCGCTTCTAGCTGTGACCAATTTGCATATAGATGTATGATAAATGATTGGATATGAAGTATCCGGATAAAGTGTGTAAGATGGAATACGGGAAAACCAGTAGGGGGCTTTACCATTTAAATTTCCTCATTGCAGTTTCGCTCTCAACGAGTATTCTCAAATTAACGAAAAAAATTGATACCATGGTGATTCTGTTACTAAAAAACGCTACTCTTAATTGAAAGAAAGAAGGTTAATAAAATTTTAAAATAAATAACAGTGAACAACTCAATGATATTTGTACGTAAAATAAAATATAAATATGGCGATTTGATATAAGATAATAAAATAAATCAAAGAAGGTGAAGGTAAAAAAAGAAAAGTAAATAGTAAATATTTTTAATTCGATATATAATTCCCGATTGATATTATTTAAGTGCTAAGGTTATCGTAAAATTTTTTTTTTTAATCAATTCACCCAAAACGAGTGAACGAGAATAAGAATACTTTAGATGAAACCGGAAATCGAGTACTAAACAGGGAACAAGGTATAAAACTCTACCCCAGTTCAAAAGACCGGGGAGTTGTGTGAACCAGACAATAGGCAAATCTATCTACGCCTTGCTATTTCTATATCTTAGAAAAGTTGAAATGTTATAAAAACCTGCTTTCGTGTTAAACGAATTGAATCGCGGCATCATAACTGATTCAAGAAGTCATCTGGATAATTTATAAACAATATATTTAAGCATTTCGGCATTTTTAAAATCGAAAGGATATATGTTGAATATGGGAGAATCAAGAATTTAATGTAACCCCAATTTTTAAAGCTCTTTTATGATCGTAGTTACTATCGCAAAAAAGATTCTTTGTGTTACCAATATACATTTTATCACAATTACTACATGGGATGTATAATATATATATATATATATATATATATATATGTGTGTGTGTGTGTGTGTGTGTGTGTGTATGTGTGTGTGTGTGTATCAATATTTCATTGAATAATATACACACATTCTGTTTATTTATTTTTTATATTAATCCTCTCCAGTTAAAGAAAGGTTTGTTCGCATTGTTCTCAATGATCCCGACTACGGTCGACAAATGTTGATGAATTCTGCACTAATTTTTAGCATTCGTTGCAAAAGTTTCTCAAAGTATAATTATTGATAATTGATTTCATTCTTTTTTATTATGACAAAAAGAAAAAAAAAGGCATTTATGATTAAATTGTGCTCTCGTCAAAATATCCTCTTTTAACCTTGATAAACGCATTACAAATTTTTGGCATTCGTTGCAAAAGTTTGTCAAAATTTAATTTTGATAAATGATTCCATTCTTTTTTTAATGACTCTATGACCTTTTTTTCATTTTTTTACTCTTCTCTCAAGTTCATCCCATACTAATTCTTGGGTTGCTTCAAACTTTTGAAAAGTAGTGTATATATATATATATATATATATATATATATATATACTACATAGTACAAGCGATGAATACATATGCATAAATATATATATGCACTTGAGAAACATGTTTTCCTGAAAAAGTATTTTAAGAGAAAAAATTTATAAACTTCAACCAAAAGCAGTACTCGGTCAATGAATGTCAAATGTTTCCTTGTAGGGAAACGGCAACTACTACCATTGGCATTACCACTGGAAACACCTTTCTCATATATATATATATATATATATATATATATATATATATATATATATATATATATATATATATATATATATGTAAGATGAGAACAAATGAAGTGTAATTCCACTGTCTGTTTTAGGAGTACAAAAGCAGAATAATTACTCTTTTTTCGAATGTTACCAACGCTAAATTCAAACAAACCGAATATGCAGAAAACATGTTTTAAACACGCTGGGGTAATAGATAGCGACTCGGACCGAGGAATCGGAGAGCCGACATTGAATTCCAGTCAAATCCATATATTAGGTTGGTGCAAAAATAATGTCGTTTTTTGACGTTCAACTTCAAAAGATCATAACTCCTTTCATAATAAACTTTATTAATCGAAATAAGAACCATTAGAATCGACACATTTTTGCCAACGAGAAACAAGTTTATTTATCCCATTAGCATAGAAATCCGGAGTTCTGGAAGCGATGAAGTCATTGAAGGCCGATTCGGCATTATCTCGGCTTTTGAAGCATTTTTCGCACAGGAAGTTGTCGAGATGCTTGAAAAAGTGATAATCGGTGGGCGAGAGGTCCGGTGAATATGGCGGATGAGGCAGTGTCTCGTAGCCTAATTCGTTCAGCTTCTGCAGGGTCAGTTGAGCAACATGAGGGCGAGCGTTGTCATGGAGGAGAATTGGTCCCTTCATATTGACCAATCTCGGGCACATACGTTGGAGCTTCAGGTGCATTTCGTCAATTTGTCGGCAGTACTTCTCCTCTGTAATCGTTTCGCCCGTATTCAAGAAGCTGTGATGGATGAGACCGGCCGCAGACCACCAAACAGTCACCATAACCTTTTTTTGGTGCAATTTCGGCTTCGGGAAGTGTTGTGGAGCTTCTCCGGCATCCAATCACTGTGCCGAACGTCGCCGGTTGTCGTAGAGGATCCACTTTTCCACACACGTCACAATCCGCTCGAGAAATGGGTCGTTTTTGTTGCGCAGAAGGAGCGTAGAAGACACCTCAAAACGACGATTTTTTTGATTATCGTTCAATTCATGTGGTACCCATTTATCCAACTTTTTTGACTTCCCTATTTGCTTTAAATGACTAACGACTGTTGAGTGGTCGACCTCGAGTGCAACAGCAACTTCTCGTGTGGTTTTGCGAGGATCGGCTTCAATTAAGGCTTTCAAATGTTCGTTATCAACCGCAGTCGGCCGGCCGCAACCGTCTTCATCTTCGAGGCTCTCGTCACCATTGCGAAATTTCTTGAACCACCGTTGTGCCACACGTTCGTTAGTGGTTCCTGGGCCAAACGCATCATTGACATCACGAGCTGTCTCGGCAGCTTTTCGGCCTAGTTTGAACTGGAACAAGAAAATCGTGCGGATTTGAATTTTGTCCATGCTGTCGAAAAGCCTGCAAAAAAATGAATGAAGAGATTGAGAACGGTAACAAATAACACGATTCGATAGAGCGAAAAACGCGCTTCAAAATGATATATAACATGGCTATATATATCAATGAATTAATTCAGAAATCGTATATAAAAGTAACATATGTGAGAAAACGACATTATTTTTGCACCAAACTAATATATATTCCTTCACGAAATAAACATGTTCCCATATGAGGTGATTTTGGATCTTATTGTGCATTAATTTTTGCTCTGTAATAATAAATAACAGATGAATTGAGCTCTTTGTGGATCAGTTTTAATATTTTGTATTACTTGGATTATATACCAACAGATTTATTGCATTTAATATATATATATATATATATATATATATATATATATATTAAATAAAAACAGACCACTTTAAGGTTGCATGTAATAAATTATTTCACCACAGCCCTTTTAAAAGGACTGCGGATCATCAGACTTTACTTCCAAACAAAAGATGAAAAGAAAATTTACACATTTTTGACAGGCAGTATTAAACATATGTAAATTAACGAAGTGAGAGAGAAGACATGAGTGAGTTAGCAGATATTGACACATTTAAACGGTTATATATATATATGTGTGTGTGTGTGTGTGTCATTCGCAGACAGTACTGTTTCGCTGTATCACTGCTACTCAGTGCGACTAGACATCCGAATGTCTCAAGCCCGGATCGAAACCTAACCGATTTGGGGTTAGTTAGAGTTTCTACCAGTGAGCTATCTTCATGCGACAGTGAGAAACAGCTAAATCTAGCGTATTGTTTTTACGAATGTAAACAAATGCCAATCAGCCATAGGGCTCGATTCATTTTACTGAAGAGCTTTTTATTAGCGTGGTTGGCTGTTGTTTATAGAATTAGCTTATCACTCAACAGTGTTCAATTGAAATATATTTTCAAGAGTTAAATTATATTATAATTAAAGTGCCACCTTAAATTACACTTGCATCTTCATTAGTCCAAAAAAAAAATTGTAATCTCATTCCCCTACAAACTTAAATTTTTATCTTATATAAAAAGTGTAAATAATAATAATTTTTTCGAAGGTTATTCAGCGTCGTTTGAAAATGAAACTAAACTTTAAATTTTAAGTTTAATTTAAGCTTTAGGTTTGGGTTTCGAAACATGGTAATTTCTGTGTTGCGATGAATAAATATTTTTAAATAATAATTATAATATTATACTCGACTGTGTATCAAGCACTGTTTTTAAAAATAAATGCTAAAGAACTCTGAATTATAAATATGAATTTTTTTTTGCCAAATGGTTAGAACGTTCGCTTTCTGACCATGAGACCCGGGTTCGAATCTCACCCTGGACGATTTATCAGGAAGGAGACTTTCTAATGTTATCAGTCTGGAGCGGGGTGGTCTCAGCGTGCAGCGCATTTGGAAAGTGCCTGAAAACCATAGCACGAGTTGACCCAAGCCTTGTGAGTGAAACTAGGTAGACGGAAGTCATGGGGACCGTCGATGGCTACGTTAGCTCGAAGTCACAAGTCATCGTGACCGAGGGTTTGAGTGTGCTGTCCTTGTTGTTCACGATTATTGATCACGCTAGATAACACGCTCTCTCCCAGAAACTGTAACTATGGTGTGCTCAGCATAGTCGCAGTATAAACCATATGTGGGCTCCGTAGATGTTCAACAAACACAAATGTGCCTGAGCGAGCGTCTGCAATAGGGATTGGCTAGCCGCCCTAGTAGACGTGTATACTCGAATACGAGATGCCAACTATTATATATGAAATATCTAGAATGCAACGCATAGATACAGCTTAATATGTATAGTATAAATAAAAAAAGGTTTCAAGTGTTTCGCATTGAATCGCTCATCAGGGCCAGATGTTCAATAAACGATTATTATAAATCTAGTTATGTCGTGAGTGGTTTTTGGCAGAAGTTCTGCAATCCTGAAAAATGGATTAGATTCTTGTAATTTTCACGTATTTTTCGTTGTATTATCATGGTGATACGGAAGCACGGTGGAGTAATGGATACCGGCTCGGATTAAGGAATCGGAGAGCCGAGTTCGAATTCCAGTCGAATCCAATACATTCACTTACGTGCTAATACCCTTGTGAAAGGTATCGATCCTCCTCTTCTCTCCCCCCCCCCAAAAAAAAAATATGGGCAAATATGGTTCATAAATAGAAGAACAGTCCGGGTTCTTATAAGCCTTCGATGGCAACTGGTCTACCGCGGAAGGAAAAAAAAATGTTTATGCTTTGTTTTATGGCGTATCAACCTTAATGGGTTATTTAACGCCAACAAAATTTTTATTACTGATAAAAAATTTAAAAAAAAAATCTATTGCTGGTAATATTTTTCCTTCAAAAAATCTATTTCTGGTAATATTTCTTTCTTCTAAAATATATCGCTGGTATTTTTTCCACAAAAATATATAGTTGGTAATAATTTTTTTTTTTAATGTTTTGCTGGTAATATTTTTTTTTTTTAATGTTTTGCTGGTAATATTTTTTTTTACAAACTATTTCTGGTCTTAAAACCTATTTTTATACTTTCATAGTGTTTTGACCCCAGTTTGTGGGTTAATTATTTGCCCATTGCTGGAACCCTAACAGGTGCTACTACCGCGGTCAGGGCGACCCCGAGTACACCAGCAATTAAGAGGTGGTTCCACACACCTCAAAACCTCCTGATCAGAGGCCTTGCTGTTGGATGCAGTTTATAATATTACCCAGGACACAGACGTAGTTTATCGTCATACCCAGGACGGATTTTATTTTACATGTGAAGTATTTATTAGAAAGCGCTCAGTATCAGTGAAATATCTAACATATTCATTAGACTGTCTGATGATCGCAAAAGCGTGAAACCCAGGGTCATATATATATATATATATATATATATATATATATATATATATATATATATATATATATGTATGTATGTATTGAGGAGTGTGGCTAGACAGCTAGCAAAATTAAAAACAAAACCTTCTTGTAGGCTGCCAACATCCATTTCGTACAGAGTAAATTGGTTTCGGGTATTTGAGTATTACACGACATCGCTGGACAGAAAGGGCTTTCTAGACGGAAGACAACGGCCAGGCTAAAAGCTCCCCACCCACTCTGATGTTATCAACGACCGCGTGTCCTTGATCGAATCGATCTTTCAAGTTGGAGGATATTGGCTGTGGTTTGACCAGGGGAGGGATGGGATCCGCCAGGCCTACTTGCCTAAGACAATACTACACGTAAATGAATACTTCTACAGCTTTTAACTCATATGTATGGAAGAAAATGGTCGGGTACTCAATAGCGCAGTGGCCCTACGGCCACTTTGGTCAAGAAAATGATAATGAACTTGAAATAACAGATGAGTTGCTTTAACTAATCCAAGTACTGAGTTGGATGCAAGGTAAAGAAGAAGCTATCAGAAGCACTTGACCACTGACGAATAGAAAGTAGATGAATAAGAAATCCTTATTAAAGAATTCTGAGGGTCTTGGGATATTGCTACCATATCAAGGCTGGGCCAGCCCAAACCTCTTACAGTCCAAGGTTTTTTTTTTCCACCCAGAAGCCACTTTTCCCAAATTTTTATTTGGAAAACCGAGTTCCAATTCCATTCGGGTTCGTTATATTCCCTTAAGCCATAATACCATTCAGAAAGATATGAATCCTATTCTCCCCCCAGCTATGGGTTAATTAGTAAGACTTGTATCACTAAAACATTAATATCTTCCCCAAAATTTTTACAATCTAAAATATTTTCTGGCTTTTAATAACCTGCAATGGGTTGATAAGCCGTAAAAAACGAATCAATCAATCAATCAACAATCTTATACTCTTTAAGTCAATCGTTAACTATTCTCCATATCTGCGTAATTCTCACTTCCTACTCTTACATTCATATCACCCACCTCATTCAGTAACCCTCTACCTTGAGTGGCTCTTGGGTGGGAATTATTAAAAAATAAAATAAAATTCTCACAACCCTGAAGACTGAATCGAAAAATGATAGAAGAATTAAAAATTTGAAGCAATTTTTAAACGGTACTGAAAATAAATGAACATTTACAATGAGGAAAGGTTCCTGAAATTAGACAAGACTTGTTACCCTTTATACCCAGTGATTGCAACGTCAAATCTCAGGTGAGATGCTACAACTAAACACAGCATAACGGATGATAAAAAAGAAAGAAATACGTAAATGTCACCGAAATAGAGAGAGAGAGAGAGAGAAAATATCTTTCAATTCGAAATATAGATTCAGCAGGGCGTATAATTGAATACTGATGTATCGTTTTCTAAGGTGAATACCCACAGCCGGGGGCCCGTTAAGCGAACACACAAGGGATGAGGCCAAGGGTTAATGAAGTCGTTAAAGAGCGGGCGCTAACTCGGATAAGTTTATCCACCCGATAATGGTCAAGTATACGTTCCTATACCTCAGTAACTCACAAAAAAGGAACACCTATTACTTACTTATAGATAGGTAGCTTATTTATTTGTTTCTCCCGCCCAACAGCGCCATTTTCCTTTGAGGAAGAGGATGTCTGGTTGGAGCTGGATTTTTTAATAAGAAACCACTTAGAAAAGAGGAGAACCTGCCGATATTTGTGTGGGTTTATCTAGGGTCAGACGAGGAGTCCAGTTGATGTCGTTTCAATGGAGTGTGGAGTGGATGTCATTCTTTTACCTGTTTCAAACATTCAAAGCATTCGTGTCGCTCAATAGGCGTTGACAACGTTCGAGGCGGTTTAAATTTGTTATTGGCGGCTCCTTATCTGAGATTTTATTCAGAAAACATCCGGTGGAGATGTATCCATAACATAATGTCATGCACTTCTTTCTCTACTCAGTAACAATAAGATAAAAAAAAAAAAAAAAAAAAAGAGCTCCACACTTATCTAAACATGTAATGCTTCAAGCACAATAGGCAAATAACCTTAGTTGCTACAATTAATTCCGGTAAAAAAAAAGAGTTTAATTCAACGTTTTTCCTTTCGAATGAAAGAATTATCATTGCATGGTTATTTTACTTTTGACGCTGGTTTTTGTTATTTTTTTGTCTGTTTTTTTTTTTTTTAAATATTTTTTATTGGGATTGTTTGACTATCTATCTATCTATCTATCTATCTATCTATCTATCTATCTATCTATCTATCTATCTATCTATCTATCTCATTCTCTCTCTCTCTCTCTATATATATATATATATATATATATATATTAATTTATATACAAAAACACACTCATTATCTGTCTCTCTCAGTTTGTACATAGCTATCTCAGTCTGTTCATATCTATCTCATTCTCCCTCTCTCTCTCTCTCTCTCTATATATATATATATATATATATATATATATATATATATATATTAATTTATATACAAAAACACACTCATTAAGTTATTTAAGAATATATGCGCCAGTTGAATTATATATACTCCTAATACATACATACAAATATGTATTTTCTTTTTACAGTAAACGATATATTTTCTCTCTCTCTCACTCGTTCTCCCTATATATATATATATATATATATATATATATATATATATATATATATATATATAGGGAGAGATGTATGTATGTATTAGGAGTATATATATATATATATATATATATATAGGGAGAGAGAGAAAATATATCGTTTAATGTAAAAAGAAAATACATCTTTGTATGTATGTATCAGGAGTATATATATATATATATATATATATATATATATATATATATATATATATATATATATATAGAGAGAGAGAGAGAGAGAGAGAGAGAGAGAGAGAGATAAAATTACGATAAATAAATTGTCATCTAAATTACACAAAAATGAAAATAACACTGACATCTCATTTTAACAGATATATTTTCCAAAATTATCTTGAAATACTAAACAGTATATTTATTCAATAAAATCGCCATTGGTTTTAACCACGAACTCAAGACGACTTCGGAATCTTCTGCAACTCTTCAGGACAGTCTTCTTGTTTAAGTTGGTGAATGCTGCCATAACCCTTGCCTTCAGTTCATCTTTAGTGTTGGAAAGAGTTTTGTTTATCTTTCACTCAACTGCACCCCACAGATAATAATCAAGGAGTTGCAGTCTGGGGAGTTAGGGCTCCAGATGTAAAGCCTGATGTAGTCGCAGAAATTGTCCGACAGTCATGGCTGGGTTCTCCCGCTTATATAACATGGTACCGAGTCCTATTGCCATACATAATGTCTTTCAGCAGCCATCCTTTTGACCCAAGAAAGCATTACCTCACAAGGCAATTGATGTTCGTTTACATGTTGAGCTTGATGCACTCATCAACAAATTCGTGAGTTCTTTTCTTATCTGAACGATCAAAGCGATTTTTTGGAGCTGTCGTACCTTCGTAATCACCATTAGACTCATCCGACTCTTTCAGAATCCTCTGCACTTTCCTCAAATTGACACTCAAAACTTTGAAGTGTATGTATTGGAGAGTACTGCGCGAATGCCAAACAGGAAGTCATACGGTTTCCAAATTTCTGGCGGAGTGAATTGCATCATGGTGCTCTTTTTCTCAAAGAAGGTAGCCAACTGCGCTTACTATACTGTGCAGTTGACAAAATCAAAAGCAGACAACACGCATGCGCGAAATTAAAAATCTAAAATGGCGACAATTTAGCCATCGCACCTTGTATATATATATATATATATATATATATATATCATGTATGTGTCGCGTAAGCGTGTATCGCGCATGGCACAAAACTGACTGACCTTGAGTACGAAGTGACTTGAAAATTATTAGCTGAAATATTTGCGTTTACCTGGGTTCGAACATCGACCACTGGTGCCGGTATGAAATACAAAATGACCGTATCCACCAAACGACCTGTTTATATATTGTGCATAAATATTTAGTTATTCTAGTCCGGTGAAAAGCAAATCGGACTCCTCAATTGGATTTGCAGCCAGTGAAGTGATGACATGTCATTGATGGCGCGGAGAGCTGAAAGAAATGGAAAGATGAAAATCGCGGCGAGCTGAAAGTGGTGGAGAGCTGAAAATGTTGGAGAGCTGAAAGTGGCGGAGACCTGAAACTGGAGGAGGACTGAAACTGGCGGAGAGCTGAAACTGGCGGAGACCTGAAACTGGCGGATAGCAGAAAGTGGTGGAGAGCTGAAAGTGGCGGAGACCTGAAACTGGTGGAGGCCTGATAGTGGCGGAGAGCTGAAAGTGGCGGAGAGCTGAAATTAGTAGAGAGCTGAAAGTGGCGGAGAGCTGAAAGTGGTGGAGAGCTGAAACTGGTAGAGAGCTGAAAGTGGCGGAGAGCTAATAATGGCGGAGAGCTGAAAATAACGGATTGCTAAAACTGGCGGAGAGCTGAAACTGGTGGAGAGCCTTCAGGTTGAAGCATATAAGTTGTGCTTATGAAGAGGGATGGGCCCCTCCTGGTCTAATTTGTCTAAGACACGCTATGCTTGAATGAATACCACTCCGGATTTCAATCCAGATCTATTGAGGGAATTGCACAGCAATCCAAAAATCACCCCCTGTCATCGGACTGATGATGATAATGATGGTGATGATGATGAGGAGGACGAGGATGATGAGGTTAATGATGTTGAAAAAGAGAAATCGGAAAAGGATAAAACGATTTTGAATACTCGTGCACATATGTAAGAGAAACCAACACGAACTTTGCTGCACTGGTCATTGACAATTCATTGAATAATTAACTTATATGTTTTTTACAGCTTATCAACCTTTAGAGGTTATTTAAACCAGAACATATTTTTAGATTGTAAGGATATTTTGAAGATAATATTGCTTTGAAGATACAAGTTCTACTAATTAAACCATGGCTAGGGGATAGGAGGTGTATTCATACAGTTAAAGGTATATTCGCGTAACGAACACTACTGGAATTGGAACTCGGCTTTCTGATTTCAAATCCCGAGCCGTTGACCTTTACGCCAACAAGCTTAAGGAACCTGGTATTTCCAAGCGGTTACCCATCTAGGTACTGATCAGACTGGTGGTTGCTTAACTTTGGAAACCGTACGAGAACCGCTGTTGCAACTTGATATGACCATAACCCATACTATCCGCATATCCAAGCTTACAATCCCTTTGTTTTCCCAATCGGTCACCCATGCAGGTACTGAACAAATACGGCATTGCTTAACTTTGTTGATCGTATGAGAACTGGTGCTTCAAGATGAAATGTCCGTAAGCCCATTATACCACACGTCCATCTAAGCTTACAGCATCTGGTATTCCCAAGCGGTCACTTCTCTAGGTACTGATCAGACTAGTGGTTGCTTAACTTCGGAAATCGTACGAGATCCAGTATTTCAACGTAATGTGGGCGTAAGCAATACTACTTGCATATCAAAGCTTAGAGTACATGCTATTCTCAAGCGGTCACCCCTCTATGTACTGATCAGACTGGTGGTTGCTTAACTTCGGAAATCGTACGAGAACCAGTATTTCAACGTAATGTGGGCGTAAGCAATACTACTTACATATCAAAGCTTAGAGTACCTGCTATTCTCAAGCGGTCACTCCTCTAGGTACTGATCAGACTGGTGGTTGCTTAACTTCGGAAATCGTACGAGAACCAGTATTTCAACATAATGTGGGCGTAAGCAATACTACTTGCATATCAAAGCTTAGAATACCTGCTATTTTCAAGCGGTCACTCCTCTAGGTACTGATCAGACTGGTGGTTGCTTAACTTCGGAAATCGTACGAGAACCAGTATTTCAACATAATGTGGGCGTAAGCAATACTACTTGCATATCAAAGCTTAGAGTACATGCTATTCTCAAGCGGTCACTCCTCTAGGTACTGATCAAGCTTGACGTTGCTTAACTTTGCTAATCGTACAAAAAAAAACAGTATTTCAACGAGATATAGCCTTAAGCCGACAGTTTGCTGAAATATCCGAATACAGATAGATTCAGCATAAGCCAATGAAATGCGAAGCAAAGATCACAGAACATTAATCACACTTGACACAATCCAAATGTCATGGGAACATTGAAGTGTTTCAGGTCAGGCTCAAATCACATTAAATATTTTGTTTTCAAACTGTTCATCGCTCTATACACATCTGGCGAGGCAGAAGCGACTATGAAAGGCTCTGTTCAGCCAAATAATATATCTATAACAGCGAATCTATAAATTGAATTGAATACAAACTATATATTGTGTATTTGTGTGTATATGATCATGCAGACGCAGTTATGTGTATGTGTGTCAACTTCAGATTCTCTGTGTGTCGGTGAACGTGCGTATACACATAACTGTGTTTCACGTAGTGAAAGGTTTGAGCAATTTTTTTACGCTAACACGCCTTTGATACGTGTAACTGCACACACACATACACACACAGAAACACGCGCTCGCACACGCTCACGCACACATATATATATATATATATATATATAATATATTTTCTGTTTATACGTTATTTTATAGATGCAATTTATTTAAGTAAATGCTCTGTTTTTTTTTAATTAAACAGCCTTAATTATATTTACCGGTCTACGTGTTCGAGATATGGGTAAATGGCAGAGCAGATTGGCTTCTATAGCCTTTGATGGTAACTAGTCTAGGAGGACAACTCTGAATTCAAAATCTGCGGAGGATTGTCTGGGGACCTTGTAGCACGTAGCGAACCAGGTCTCTCTATTGGGCCCTTCAAAAAGTCTGGTTGGTTCTACACAAAGCCTTCACCACTATAATCAAATCATATGTGCTGGTGTCTGGGCTGTCAGTTCCTAGGTTCTGAACTGCTTGACCCACAGAGTCTGTCTATATTTCTGAGATGAGGTATTATGTACATTATTTACATTATTCGGACTATTGTCCTCATCTTTGTCGCCATATTTATCACAACGTTTCGGCCGTTGTATTCTCCGGTCTTCTTCAGGTGGTTGGAATTTCGAACTGAACCCTTTATTTCGCTCACTGGGGGAGACTGTTCTAGTTCCACGTGCTATGTTTGATGGATGTCAGTTATCAGTTATCTCCTGATAATTCCCCTCTCAAGGACACATAGCACAGTGGATAAAGGTGTTGGTTAGATCCAGTGCCAGGACCCAAAGAATGTGAGTTCAATACCCGGTTAAAGCAGTGGAGAACTTTCAGAGAGAAATTAGCAGGAGATAACTGACAATGTTTGCCTCATTGACAATGTTTGCCTCATTGTTGTCTCTCTTAAACCCTGTTCTGCCAACCATTTACAAAAGCTCATTAAGCAGGTTATTCTCTGCTTTCCTCTGTTTCTCTTATCTGTAATATATCCCTGTGAGTGTTAATTTTGCTAAGCCTACTTTCCTCTTATTATTTCAACGGTCTCTTTCTATTGTTAAGTACAAATGTCCTTTTTGTTACCATTTTTACTAAAACTTCATCATTGCTCACATGCTCAGTCCATGGTATTCCCAACATTCTTCTGTAGAAACACATTTCTGTTGACTTAAGTCACTTCTTTATCTATGATGAGATTCTCCGGCATTCACTGTTATAGAGGAGGGCCTATATCATATAACAGTTCTGTTATGGGACCTTACCGATAATAACATAATGGACTATTCCATACGTAATAAATACTGCGCTTCAAGGGGAAGCAGGGAGTTCAGTCCGAAGTCGGGCGACCAGCTAACCGGCTGATCGGCTGAACCCTCTGCCTACGGGCGGGGAGGAACCCGAAGGAGGCTACGCCGAAGGGCGAAGTCTATTTCGGGGAGGTAAACCGACTATGAACCCGTTTATACGGGTTGAAAGGGCATATTTTTGGCCGAGCCCACGGGCTCGGAGATCCCACGGGCTCGGAGATCCCACGGGCTCGGAGATCCCACGTTAAACCGGCCTTGTGCCACATGATGCCCTCGTGGGGGTGGTGACTAAATACAGTTCAGTCCGAAGTCGGGCGACCGGCTGACCGGCTGATCGGTTGAACTCTCTGCCTTCGGGCGGGGAGGAACCCGAAAGAGGCTATGCCGAAGAGCGGAGTCCCTTTCGAGGAGGTAAACCGACCCTGAACCCGTTTATACGGGTTGAAAGGGCATATTTTTGGCCGAGCCCACGGGCTCGGAGATCCCACGGGCTCGGAGATCCCACGGGCTCGGAGATCCCACGGGCTCGGAGATCTCACGTTAAAACGGCCTTGTGTCACATGATGCCCTCGTGGGGGTCGTGACTAAATACTGTTCAGTCTGAAGTCTGGAGTGAGGTCCGTCAGGAGTCAGTCAGTCAGTCAGAGCGAGCGAGTCAGTCCGTTGAGTCAGAGGCAGTTCGAAACAGAGTCACGTTCAGACAATTACTACAAGACATTGGAATAGTGATACTGGTCGAGAATACATTGTTCTCCCTACTAAACCTGATTGTTCGTACTAAGACTTTCTACTTTTCTGCATATATTCCTGTTTGTAATATATCTGTGTTATTCCATATCTGTGTTCGAGTTCTTCTTTATTGGTTCTGCCTTGGACTATCACCGTGCTACAAGGAACCGGACCATAACAAGTTCAATACTCTTTTCTTTCTTACGGGATTTTCCTGTTTCTTAATACTTTGTTTTGCTTTTAGTAGGCATCTTTTGCTATCCCAATGCCCTTTCGGATTTCGGTCTTGCATTTTCTGTCCTGTGTTAAAACAGTTCATAGATATTTGAATTGTTGTACTTGCTTGATTTTGACATCCCCAATTTTTAATTCGCATGTTGGTCAATCCATTTTGCTAACAACCATATATTTTTACGGGAATCAATTATTGATTGTTTTTCGGCGATCTGTTTAAATTTGATTTTAAAATCTCTCTTTTACGTATGCAAGCCCGTACGTCGGTCCCTATGAGGGTTGACAATAGGCGTAACAACTGGTTACACTTTGTATTGTGTTGTAATTATGTGAGAATGGATGGACGAAGTGTTGACTCATTTTTTCTTTTTTTTATATGCTATGTCGTTTCAGAACGTAGGAGATCATGGCTCTCCACCTCTCTCTATCCCTTGTAGCTCTCAACAAATTCCTTCCCTCTGCTCCCTCCCACAGACCACGTCCTGTCATCCACTTGCTAGGTATGTCACGTGTTGTTTTCCCTTGTCTCTCTTTCCCTCTTTTCGGCCCGTGAGTATCAGATTCTCCAGGACCTCCTTCCTCATTATGTGTCCTAGAAACTTCAGCTGCCTCTTCCTGGTATTAAGTATAAGCCTCCTCCTTGTTTCCAACCTCTCTAAGATCTCATCGTTGCTCACATGCTCGATCCATGATATCCTTAGCACCCTTCTGTAGAACCAAATCTTTGTCGCCTTGAGTCTCTTCTTCATCTTTGATGAAATCGTCCAATATTCTCTACCGTAAAGAAAGACAGATGACCTCGGGACATGGAACGTCCGGATAATGAGCAACTGCGGCCAGTTTGATGATACTAATCGAGAGATGAACAGACTTAACATCAATATTCTAGGTGTATGTGAAACCAGATGACCAAATAACGGGGATTTTGTCAGCGACAAAACATAGGATAATTTATGCAGGCGACAAAGGAGTAGGACTAATACTAGATAGCAAACTTATGAAATGCGTTCTAGGATACCACCAACTTTCTGAAAGAATTCTGGTATTGAACCTGAAATGGAAGGCTTTCAACGTGGCTGCTACAGTAGAGTACGCACTGAAGACACAAAGCAGGGAAGAGGAAATCGAATCGTTCTACTCCATACTGGACAGTGTCAGGGCTCTATGCAAATCACAGGAAGTCATCATTATCATGGGTGACCTAAACGCCAAAGTAGGCAGGGAAAGGGCAGGGGGATATAGCAGAAAAATTCGGACTAGGAACCTGCAACGAACGCTGAGAAAAATGGATCCAATGGTGCACAGCCACTGACCAGGTAATAGCCAACACATGGTTCCAAGAATATCCGAGACGACTTCGGGCATGAAGGGTCCTAGGAGGAGAAACTAAAAAAGCAAATTGATTATATAACCATCAACAAAAGATTCAGGAATACAATGATTCACTGCAAAACCTACCCAAGCGCCGACTGCGGGAGCGTTCATCGCTCTCTTATATGTATACTAAGAATGAAACTGCGGAAATTGAAGAATCCTAACTCTTTTCTACAGATGAATGTCTACATCAGATGTTTGTAACAATGACTAAATAATGTTTCATTTATTTGAATGTATTTCTATTGAAGACAAACAGGATACTTTATGCAGGCAGTGAGAAGAGCGACAAAGGAGTAGGACTAATACTAGATAGCGCACTTATGAAATGCGTTTTAGGATACCACCAACTTTCCGAAAGAATTCTAGTATTGAAGCCCAAAAGGAAACCTTTCAACGTGGCTGTTATAGTTGTGTACGCGCTGACGGCACAAAGCAGGGAAGAGGACATCGAATCGTTTTACTCCATGCTGGACAGTGTCAGCGCTCTATGCAAATCACAGGAAATTGACTCATTATATCCCCCAAAATTTCGAATCTTTCTAGTTCTAAGCACAATTCCCATTTTCCTTAAAGCTTCCTTGTTGCTAAAATGCTTCCTCCATGATATTCTCAGTGTCCTTCTGTAGATTCCATCTCTGTAGACCCGTCTACTGCCCATCTCTGAAATAATTGTCCAGCATTCACTGTCATACAAGTTTGTTTTTACATAGGAGTTCAGCTCTCAACTTTGCTTCTAACAAAATTGTTCCTGTTTTTTTTTAATACTTTTTTTTTAAACATTTGGAAGGCATCTTCCGCTATTCCAATATACCCTCGGAATTTTCGTGTCGTATTTTCCGATCTCTGTTAAAGCACTTTCCATTTATTTAAATTTCTCTATTCACTTGATGTTAACATCTCTAACTTTTACCTCGCATCTGGAGCAGCTGCCCCCTTTTACTATCGACCAGATATTCTCTTTTTACAGTTGATGCTTAGGCCTTTCTTCTCGCGTACCTTGTCTGTGAATCCTGGTATTTTTCTTCTTGTACCTGCTATAAGCCAAGTATTATCTCTTCATAAAACTGCCTATTTCTTAATACTTTTCTTTTAACTTCTGTAAGACATCTTCTTCTATTCCAAAGCACCTTCAGATTTTAGTGTCCCATATTTCCACCTTGTATTAAAATATTAGGTTGGTGCAAAAATAATGTCGTATTTTTTAACGTCAAAAAAACGACATTATTTTTGCACCAACCTAATCCTTCACATTTTCTCTACTTGCTTCATACTGACATCTCCAATTTGTTACTCGCATCTGGGACTGACCGTTTTGCTGTCGACCATATATCCAGTGTTGTTTTTTTTTTTTTTTTTTTTTTTACAATTAATGCTTAGTCCTTTTTTCTCGCTTTCCTTTGATTCCTTTTTTTAAAAAAAAATCCAGGCAGTTTTCTTTCTGTCTGTCAACAAAAGATTATTAACTTTTGTTAAGACATCACAGTAACTAGTAAATCCACTTTTGTGGCTCATTTTTTTTTTCCAAAAAACTACGGCACAGTGTTTTAACCGTTACGAATGCCTGCAATTCGACTGCGTTGAAAGAGGTGTTCATGCGATGTGCTATCGATTGAGGTCGGGTGCCGTGGGTTCTGTGGATGGTCAATCGCTTTCTTCCTTTTTAAGCTGGGCATCACTGGCTAGTGCCTGAAGAATGCTTCACGCGGTCACTCGACCACCGCTCGACGGACCTAAGATCAAAAAAAAAAAAAGAAAAAATAATTAAAACCATGCTCGTAACGTAATGCTACTTCCGAAGGGTAACACATCGGTTTACCTTCCATGACACGTCATTGATAAACGGTTACTACGTGCCCGTTATGTTTTGTTTAAGAATCAAAAGCAAACGCTTTTATTGAACACGACGTTGGAAAATCTGACTTACATTTACATTAAAATCGCAGGGACTAACCCGTCTACGCACCATTCCCAATAGCGTACCCGGTGGCGAAAACTATTGGTGGAACCCAGGGGTTGCAGTACCAAATTAGCCACCGAAACCGTGTAATTTCCCATTGTTGGCGGCTGATGAGGGCAGGGGTATCGTACATGATTTTACGCACTGTATGTAGAAAATTCTTTTTAGTTAGCAAAAAGTGAATATTTTAAAATCTTTCCCATTGTGATTCCTTCATGAAAAGACGATGAAACTCACTTGTTTTGGACATCGATTTAACTGACTTTCAAACAATGCATGCTGACAGAATGTATTATCTCTATAAAGTCTGGCATTGTCTTAGTTTAATGAAATTCTCTTGAAAGCTTACTAAACACGACGTAATTTAATACGGCTTCTTTGTTTCTCGACAATTTTCAAGTGTCCTAAATAAAGATTTCCCCCATCCTCACAGTGGAGGCCATTTTGATTCCATAAAAAGCGCTCAGAAAAGAGAGACGAAAGATTAAGTAATTAAACTGCACTCGTTGTGCCGGGGGCGACCTTCAAGTCTTCATCCTGCAACAAAACAAAGATTATATTTGAGGGGATGTTATCTAACAAGAGTCAACATTGTTGTTGTTCGGAAATAATGATAACGCGATATAAGTTAGAGACCGTATTTAGAAAGGTGGGAAGTGGAGTAAGTTTTTTTTTTTTTTTTTTTTTAAAATGAAGTTCACCCTGTACAAGGCTCGGCGACCACTCAAGGTAGAGGGTTACATTAAGAGGCGTTTTATGCGGATGGGAGGGAAAGATAACGATTAACTTTAATAGATTGTAGTAATCGGGGAAACAACCACTTGGGAGTCGGTTCCACAGAGCAGTGGAAGATGCTGTTAGAGTAGAATTCACCTCTGGAATACGGAGGGAATTTGGATCGTTTAATACAATGTAAGTGGTATGTCGGGTTCTAGCTGTGGGGGGTTAGAACTGGCGGGGAACTGGAATGTAGTCCATCCAAGGACTTTCCATGGAAGTAGAGATATAACAGCTAGAGGCTAGCCACATTCCGACTGTGAGAGAGAGGTTGGAGAGTGGGAAATAATTTGTCACCCACAAGTACCCAGAGAAGCATTTGAACTGAGCATGGAGAAAAAGAATTGAGTGAAAGGGAATATAACTAGATAGGGGGTAACCCTCTATCGTAATGGATAAAAAATCTCGTCTTGGGAGCTAATTCGCTAGTGTAGTCAGTTCGAGCATCAACTTGTATCCCTTGGACGATGTTAGGAGGCTTGATAGCTGAACAATTACTACGAGACGAGTTCAGTTCCAGATGGATGTTTCCTTACCGTCGCTTTGTACAGACTAAGTTGAATTTAGTGGGATGTTTATTCCGTAGACAATTGCTAAGAGGAGAGTTCTGTTCTTTGCCGGTGTTCCATTACCATAGCCTTGTGTAAGACTAATCTAATAGCTATAAAGAAAATCTAGGAAATTTACTACATAGACAATTACTATTAGGTTGGTGCAAAAATAATGACGTAATAATGTCGTTTTTTGACGTGTTTTTTAACGTCAAAAAACGACATTATTACGTCATTATTTTTGCACCAACCTAATATAATGCGAGTTCGGTTTTTGTGGGTGCTCCATTACTCTGGCTTTGTGCTAGACTGCAATCAATTTTCTTATAAAGGAAAACTGGTCTTAGTAACAGGTTTGTTTGATAGTCAATTATTGTGATGTGTTTTTGTGTGTGTGAGAGAGAGATAGGGAGATAGAGATAGAGAGAAAAAGAGAAATAGAGAGAGATAGACATAGATAGAGAGAGAAAGAATAAACATTAAAAAAGAAGTCAGGAAAATGTAAAGAAAATTCGTTGGGGTCAAGTGCGCCAATAAATTAAATGAACTTATCAGATTTATTAGCCGGCTTATCCTAAAAAATCGCAACGCATTTTCCTTATACACAGTTTTGCTTTTCATCTCGACCTGAATGATGCCGAACCCAACACGCCCATCGGGGAAACGCGTCGTTTACAAGTTTTTCCATCATCTCCACTTTTTTCGTATACTATTATACACCCGAAAAAACACACACATTATATTTTCTACTCCAATAGCTTCATGCCTCGCATCTCTCGCCTGTGGAACTCCCTCCCCTATTCCATTTTCCCTGAGAGCTATAATCTCCAACTATTCAAATGTAATGTCAATCGACATCTCCAGTTGCCTTGATCTATCCACTATCCTTCTTCTCATCCTTTCTTCTATCACTCCTATCTGATCTTGCTCCAAATTTTCTGTAACCGCTTGCGTCCTAGTGGCTTCCCGCCTTGCTTGGGGTGAAACGCTTAAAAAAAATAAAAATGAAATATATGAGTGTGTGTATGTATATATATATATATATATATATATATATATATATATATATATATATAGATATAGATATAGATATAGATATAGATATATATAGATATAGATATATATAGATATATATATATACATACACACAGAAAGAAAGAGAGAGATATATTAGGTTGGTGCAAAAATAATGTCGTTTTCTCACATATGTTACTACGACATAATTTTTGCACCAACCTAATATATAAACAGACAGATGAATAGACGAATATATATATATATATGTGTGTGTGTACATATATATATAGAGAGAGAAAGAGGCAGATAGAGATAGATATGAACATACCGAGGTAGATATAAACAGATTGAAATAGATATATGGCCCCTGGTATTCCCAAGCGGTCAACCATCTTGATACTGAGCAGGCTCTTCGTTGTTTAACTTCGGTGATCGAACGAGAAACGCTGTTTCAACGTGACATCTTCGTAAACCGAAAGAATGAGAGGCACACGGATGTAATCATGAAAGTGAACCAAGATTGTTTGAGGGGAAAATGTGGGCAAGAAAATTCAATGCAAGACAAAAGGGAATACGGAAGAGAAAGAGAAAAATAGAAGAAAAAAAGAAGGACTGCGAGAGAGGGGTAGAAAGAAGGAAACTTTAATGAAAAAGTAAAAAGAAAAGATTGGAATTCGAAGTAGAGTGAAGGAAAGAAAACAAATAAAAAAAAACAAACTCTTAGCATGAAGACGATAAGAAAATAAAACACGGAGAAAAGATACAGATTCGAAATGGTAAGAAAAGGTGATGCCAGAAGCAATTTGAGCTTATAGCTAAATTACACAGAAAGAATTTTGGGTTGGGTTGGTTGATTTTACATGTCAAACCATGTTGGAGTATTTAATGTCGAAATAGAGTCTTTGTTTTGTTTTTTTTTTATATTCGTGTCTATAAACATTGACTTGGATCGGGGATAGGTAAATATTGGTCATTTGTATTTGAGTTTGTAAACATTTACTTGCTTTGAGAATAGGTAAATATAGATCGTTTATATTGGAGTCCATATACATTTACTTGGTTCAGGAATTGGTAAATATTAGTCGGTTTTATTTGAGTTGGTGAGCATTTACTTGTAGTGGAGCTATTTAATACCCAAATCAGTCTGTGTTCTGCTTTATTGGATACTATAGACATTAACTTGGTTAGCAGAATATTAGTCATTTGTATTTGAGTTTATATGTTTTATCTTGGTTTGGAAATAGTTAAATATTGGTCGTTTGTGTTGAAGCCTACATACATTTATTTGGTTCAGGAATTTATAATTATTTGTTGTTTATGTTTGAGTTTTCAAAGGTAAATATCAATTTACATTGTTCGGACTATCGTCTTCATCTTTGTTGCCGTATTTACCACAACGTTTCGGCCGTTGTACGCTCCGGCCTTCTTCAGGTGGTTGGAATGTCGAACTGAACCCTTTATTTCGCTCGCTAGGGTAGACTGTTCTAGTTCCACGTGTTATGTCTAATGGATTATCAGTTGTCAGTTATCTCATGTTAATTCCCCTCTCCAAGTTCTCCACCGCCTTAACCAGATATTGAACTCACACTCTTTGGCTCCTGTCAGTGGATCTAACCAACGCCTTTATCCACTGTGCCATGTGTCCTCAAGGAAACTCCTACCTTGCGTGAGCAATAAAATAAAACTTGGAAACAATCCCTGTGTTACGCCAGAAAGTGTTTCTCGCCCGAGTACATCCTTCAAATCAATCAACCATTTGTCCTTGCATGGAATACTGCTGCCATATATGGTCTGGAGATCCCGCTGTTCGGCTTAAGGTCCTTGACAAAATCCAGAGACGTATATGCAATGTAACTTTCGCTAGTTCCCAGACTGCATGAATTTAAACGTGTAACTAAGCTGGCATCTCGATCCCACCCTTTCACTGTCAAAACGGTTAAATGTAGCCGTTTCTTCTACTCCATTAGGTTCATGTCTCGCACCTCCCGTCTGTGGAAGTCCCTTCCTATTACTTGTTTCTCTGATAGCTATAGTGATATGACCCGGAAAGGGATATATTTGAACGAAGTAGCTAAGTGGTTTTGGCTACTATAACCAAGTAGAATATGGTAGCAGTAATCGACTGGTACGCGTCGTAGTCGCAGGTAAGAAGTGTAGATCAATGGCGTAGTCCAATGGGCGTCGTTATAGACTTAGCTCTCAGACTAAGGCTCTTGACTCTCCTACACGTCCGTCTGTATTTATGACGGACACCAGCCAATTATAGTCCAGTGAGGGGGAACACGGGTGTACGCATATTCTATCATATCATATAGTCTCCAACTATTAAAATGTAATGTCAATCGACATCTCCAGATGCCTTGATCTATTCCCTGCCCTTTTCTTCATCCTTTCTGCTATCACACTTCTTTATTCTCTGTAACCCTTTGCGTGCTAGTGGCACTCCCACCTTGCTTGGGTTGAAATGCTTAAAAAAAAAAAAAAAAAGATAATTAAAGAAAGAGATTTATCAACAGCTTAGTTTCCATCACACTGTCCGTTTGATTGCATGTGTAGATAGCTTCGAAGTAAAAAATGGAATAAAAAAAATCAACTCTTACGAATGCGAGAGAAATTTTGTCTTAACGCTAATGGCAAGATAAAAATGTTTATAAAAATCAACTCGTAAAGACTCTTGCCATTTTAATTTCTCTAGCGAATGCCCTCTTAGGCATAAAATTGGTGTTATTAAAAATTTCCTCACGAGAGAGCACGAGAATTCATCCTCTCGCACGCTTTTCTTTAACAAATTAAACAATGTAAAACAAACGCTGATTAATAATGGATTTCCACATTAGGCGTTTTCTAAGGTAGCTAATAACAACAACGAGAATAGAAACATAAACAATAACATTAATATTTTCATAAAAACCAAATGAATGAAAATTATAAACAAGAAAGCCGAATTAAGAACATTATAAAAAAAATGCACAACACCACTTGACAATAACAAAAAAATTAGATTAATTATTTATTACAAAAAATTTAAAACCTCTAACCTTATAGTTAAAAATAATAATTCACCGCTTAGAACAAAATTAAATAAGGCAAATATTATCTAAGAATTTAAATGCCCATTAAGGAATTGTATTTCTGATCTATTAAAATTCGTAAATAATTATATAGGCCACACTACAACATGTTTGTCACGCAGACTCACTCTACTCATAGCTGAATTAGATCTCATTTAAATATTCATGGAGATCTACCGGACACTATCCGTAACATATTTGTTGACAACAAAAATATAATATTATCATCTACATGCAAAAAAAAAAACAGGCTAAAAATAATGGAAGCCTTATTAATAAAAACAAAAAAAAACAACACTTAATAATATTAACTTTGAACGTGGACAGAATATATTGACTGTGTTTTGAAAAATGAAAACATTTTATAAAACATACATGCAACAAACTATTTCTTATTTAACAGTTAAAATATTTAATCCTTGAAAATAGCTAAATGTATAGCCGAAAGCGCTCGGATAAAAAGAACATTCGGACAGTTTTTATATAATTTATCATCTGAAAAGAAAAAAAAAATAGATCGCATGAGAAATTGTATAAAAACTAAATAAAAGCACCTTGTCTGTCGTATTCAATGAAATGTGTATATATATATATATATATATATATATATATATATATATATATATATATATACAAGCTTGTGTGAAAAAAAAAGAAGATATAATTAATAATGATACTATTTGGCAATCCGTATGGATAATTCCACAGAGGATATAGTATGCGTGCATATATATATATATTAGGTTGGTGCAAAAATAATGACGTAATAATGTCGTTTTTGACGTATTTTTTAACGTTAAAAAACGACATTATTACCTCATTATTTTTGCACCAACCTAATATATATATATATATATATATATATATATACATATATATATATATATATATATATATATGTGTGTGTGTGTGTGTGTGCGTGTGTGCGTGTGTGTATAATATGCATTTTATGATGTATGCCAATGTTTATAAGCAACCGATGTTGGTAAGTTGTTCAGTATTTATTTGAATTTATTAAAGAAATATGCATTGTGATTAAATGATTAAATTCTGTTTTCATAAGAAAGTTTTGAAATAACTTATTTTTGTTGGTGTCAACCAAAAAACTGGAAAAACAAGAAAAACGACGAGGAAAATCCATGGGAATTAAGGATAAAAATGAAAACGAAATGTTGAAAAAAAGAAATGAAGGAATGAAAAAAAAAAAAATAAAATAGAGAAAGGAAGTATTTAAGAAGGAAGACAAAATAAAAGAAACGCAAAATGACGGAAACAGGCTAGAGAAAATGGAAGACATTGCTAATCAGATAAAGTAAATTTTCATTCCGTGCGATGGCCTATCAGGTCATTGTTTTTTGGTCCAAAATAAACACCGAGTATTGCAGATAAGATCCGGGATTTTTTTCGACGCTCCTCTTTGGAGGGCGAAATTCAAAGCAGCTGTAAGGATGGCTACAAGACAGGAGAAAGTTATCTGCCCATTCAATCCCACTTATATTGACAGACGGTTGTAAAATGACGTCAGTCGATATGAAAGACAACATATAAACTTACTCGCTTTTCTTGGCCCATTTTCATCAGTTAAACATCATGTTGGGTAACATTTTACCGATTAAATGTGATCCTTTTCTATGTGGTTGCTGAGAGAGTTGCGTGCTTAATGCTGACAGTAGTGACCAGAGTCTAATAGAAAAACGTGATTTCAAATGATAATTTTCACGCTAGATTTTCTCCATGCGAAAGAATGGTGCTATAAAATATTTCTGACATTCTTGTAATCAGAATCAGCTATTATTTGTAAACATTTAGTTTAAGCTCGGTCTTTTTTATTTTTTGTCTAAATCTATGAGAGGAATTATAGTTTTCACTGCTGCACTGTTTTTTTCTGTGGCTGCTTCGCTACGCCGGCCCGTTTTGAGGAAAATAGACGAATTGCTCCGTTCGGAATCAAAATGGCGACGCTCATGTGAAATGAGCGCTGCCATTTTGGTTTCGAGCAAATATTCTGCAGTACGGACTTAGCTAAACGACACTCGCAATATACTAATACAAATACAACACAAAACACGCCGTATTGTATGCTACTATATGTCTACATCGTTTGGAAACAGCTCATTAAAGAATAGAGCCTAAATGTTTACCTATCGCGATGAACCTTTTTATTGAGCGCATATTGAAACTTAAGCCAGACCTTGTGGAACTCGTACATCGCTAAAGATACTGGGGGAATTGTCAGTCTCCTGTAATGTTCCAGTAAGTACCCGACCACTCCTGCTATCTTCTACCGTTACAAAAGCCAGATCAGGCCGAAAATGGAGTATTGCTGCTATATCCAAGCAGGCATCGACTGATCTGCCATAGTTCTGTTTTGCTTCTCTTGTTTCCTCTTCCTTTCAGTTGGCTTGTAGATAACTTGGCGGTGCCCATCTCCTCTCCATGTCCTTAGCCGACAGCCGAATCCACTAATATGATGCAAATTGCCTTCTCTCTGTGCACTTGGTCCCTGAGTCCATTGTCCAACCGTTGTCCGCCCAGTAGTGCAGTGCAAACACTACTCCTTCGCAGGGTTTAGACCGCCTGCTGAAGCGTTCTACCGGGGTGTGGCGCGTGAGAGATTTAGAAGATGGTGAAGACTGTTGTGTAGGAGATTCAGTGTAGCTTCTGCATTCGGGTCTCCCCGCTACGGTTACAAAAGTCAAGGGGATGATGATGATGATGATGATGATGATGATGATGATGATGATGATGATGATGATGATAGGCAGGAGCTGTCCAGTTTTCACTTTCCCGTCTCGACTGAATCCAAAAGCATCTCGGCCTCCTTGTGGGCGATGCAATATTTTACACGCTAAACCCCTTCCTCACTGATGAAACGTCACAAACTTCTCGCTGGTCTGTCATTATTTCCATGGAATACGTTCAGAAGAACTACATTCTTTACTTCCGCCAGTTTCCACATTCTCGGCTAAGACACATCATGTCAAGTACACTTTATGAAACCACCTTCATTCCTTTCGTTTTTCCACTGGTGAGACGGAAATTCCACACGCGCAGCTTATTCCCGCTAACCGCTGTTTTGCTTTTTGAAACTGACTCCCAAGAGGAGTTTCCCCCGATCACTACAATCTTTATCGGTTTTAGTCTAGCGTTAACCGTCATCTTCCCCAAATAACCACTTAAGCCTTGTCTCTTACTTAATAAGCCTCTATCTCGAGTGGCTCTTGTATAGCAACTCAAATATGTATACCCACTAAAGATTATGTTTATAGTAATAAAATATGTATATAAAAGGTTATCAATTTAAATCATATTTTGACCGCGTTGATGACATTAATTTCAGACCCGCTAACACCATAACTAAAGTCACTTATGATATTATGAGTCTGTGTATTTATTACTTTAAGAACGAAAAATATTTTATTTAGTGTAAATTATATATATATATATATATATATATATATATATATATATATATATATACATATATTGTATAAACATCAAAAAATGTCTTAAAAATAATTGTCAGACATTGTTCTTTTTATAATGTGTGACTTCATTTGCTTACATTTGAACACGCTTTGAGCAGATGTGAATGTATGAGACAAAATCATAGAGAATTGTGTTTAAAAACAGTAAACTCGACCTTGCTAACCGAACGATCTTCTTTGGCCTATTCGGTTAAAAAATATAACGGTTCCATATAGGATATAGGTTCGATTCCAGTCGGAGGACGAATATTTTCTATGAACATTTCTGGGACATACAGGCCGCGAAATATTGTTAATACTGTTTATTATAAACAGAGCATTTACTTAGACATTTGTATCAATAAAAAGAACGTATAAACTTAAAAAATATATATATGTATATTAGATAATATGAAAATTTAAATATATATATAAAATAATATAATATATTTATTAATTTCAGACCCGCTAACATCATAACTACTTTTCAGACCCGCTAACACCATAACTAAAGTCACTTATGATATTATGGGTCTGTGTATTTATTAATTTAAGAGCGAAAAATATTTTATTCAGTGTAA
Organism: Acanthosepion lycidas; assembly: GCA_963932145.1. Classification (NCBI taxonomy): domain Eukaryota; kingdom Metazoa; phylum Mollusca; class Cephalopoda; order Sepiida; family Sepiidae; genus Acanthosepion; species Acanthosepion lycidas. The sequence continues at coordinate 60,734,271 of OZ010602.1, read as the reverse complement.
ATTTTATTTAACTTTGTGATTATGCTCTCATATGTCTGTAGACTTTTTCGGGGGAAATATATGCTATGTAGTATGACTGGGTTTATTATTGGTAGAAAGACGGGCAAGCTGAACTTTAACGCCCTTACAAATATAATCTTTTTAAGTTTTCCAAAGTAGGAAAGCAAAAAATGTAAAATAACGACTTTATCACAATATACAACTTAATACAATTTAAAAAAAAAAATTATTATCCTAACTAAAACAATTTTTTCGTAGCCTTTAGATCTGCGAATCTTTTCATGGCAATTTCTGCACCTATCTCGTAAAGATAATTTTTTATTGATAAAATATTTATATATTTTTTTTGAGTCATGGACGACACCAAGTATTTTTTTTTTTTCATAAGCTTTAGTTTTGGACGATCCCAAAGCCTAGCGGTGTAATGACGCCCTCGGGCTTGACGGCGTCCCGGGCGACTGTCCATGTTACTAATACCTTGAGCCGGCCCTGGTTAGAAATAAAACCAATGATGTTTGAAGACCATCAAACAAGTACTTATTAAAGTTTGAGACACACTGGAATTAGCCATCATTAAAGTATCCAATTAGGATAAGAAAAATTCTAATGCAATAACGACGATTTGACAATAACAAATGGCGTTGACTGTCTTTTTTTTCTTTTGGGGTACATTGTGTTCTTTCTCTTAGAGTGAAATTGGTCATATAAAATGTCTTATTCCACTTGCAACACTTATTGCACAAGCATTGATTGATATCATAAGATTTTTTTTGCCTGATGAGAGGGTGGCGGTAGCCGAGGAAGGGAATCATAACCAATGAAAATTAACACTAGAGATTTAAAAACTTTCTCCGGTTTAAAGAGTCAAAATCAGTTAAAGCACAACTAAGTCTTACGGTGATATCTCACGCTGCTCATACTAGGCAACGATGTGGCAACCATCTTATATATATATATATATATATATATATATATATATATATATAATTGTTGGTAACCCCTGACGAGTGGACGGACGGGTGAGTCCGCCAACGAAACTCTGAAGTTGGGCTGCTGATGGTAAGATTGTTATATACGCTACCTATGAACATTAATGGGTATGTCCCAATCCTCATAAATACGTTGGACACTATTGTAAGTGAGGGTAATATGCGGTCTAAGTAGTCCACCATTAGGAGTGGTTTGTCTATTTCACGGCGCTGGCGAGTATAGTATTTTGTTGATGTTTAAAAGATTACCATTTCATGTCCAACAACCGTTTTGGTTATTCTTCATTCAGTAAGCTTTTCTAGGTTACAACACACATCAATCAGTTAAGTGACAAACTTTTAATTGTATTATATATATATATATATATATATATATATATATATATATATATATATGTATGTATGTATGTATAAGTGGTGACTCTGGGTGTCGGAATTATCGGGCTAATCCCGAGTGAGTCAACATTCAAATATATCTATTTCAAGATAACAAAAATCTTTCTTAGACCATCTTTTTCATTCTTAACTTCAGTGGAGCCAAAATTACTTGTTTGACTTCGTGTCTCAAAATGTTAACTAAAATACACTTCGTTGATATTGTTCCTAATAAAGAAGAAAGAGAGACGAAAGAAAGAAAAAAGAAAAAAAAAAACAACGAAAGAAATAAGTAAGTAAAAAAAGAATTAAATAAAATTAACGTAGCTGCAGGCTCAGGCTGCATAAATTTGAATCCTATGCGGCTGGAGACGTACTTAACCAGCAATGTATTTCTTGTTTGAATTTTATCATATATCTTTTTTAATATAGAAGACATCAGAGAGTTCTATATCCTGTTTTTCAAAGAACACATTTTTATTTCAAATTATTGTTTTCAAATGTCCATTTTGAATAATTTATTCCGTACAATATATTTTTTAAAGGAATATATCAATTGAAAAAGGGCAAATTAAATTTATCCCGACTTAAATCGGCGAAATTCAAAGAAAGTGGCAGCCTTAAGTCGTCGACTGAAAGGTTGGGGGTGAAGAGGAAATATGATATCAGCCATCTATTTCTATCTTTACTATCAGTGACTTGATAACGAGGCTATAAAGCAATAACAAGGAGGACAATAAACAGACAAGCATATCAAAGATTTTGTCCGCTTTTTATTTGGATGTCTGATTTTTTTAAAATATATGTTTATTTTTCATAGAATTATTATAATTAATATTAAAATGCCAAAATGTATATTTTTAATTTTATACACACAGATTTAAAATATATATATATATATATATATATATATATATATATATATATATATATATATATATATTATAAATTAATTGATTTAAAATATCGTTTTTCCGCTACACAGTTCTAACTATGTTTCAAAAATGGAAGGTCCAAATTTAATTTTGTAATTAAATTAAAGACATTAGTTCCATTTCATCCTCAAGCGAATTTTGGAGTAACTTTTAAAATTACTGGATTTTAAAGTCAGCAAAAATCATAATTCACGTTTCCAAGGAAACAGAGAAATTCCTTTCAACCAGACGAGGTGTGTTTGCGTATTCAATATGTCTGTATATTGATGTATCAGTTTTGGTAGGTGTTAGGGATGTATCCTTCAATGAAATCTGACATCCGTTAATATCAACGCTCTGTAAATTTACATTGAGCACTATTTTGTAAAAATAAAAATATCTATAAGAACACCGGATTATATATCTTACTGTTCTTTCTTTTTATTTATATATACAATATATATATATATATATATATATATATATATATATATATATATATATATATTAGTTAGAGTAAAGGAATGATTTTAGTATCAAAGTCATACCAACAGTATATTTTGTTAAATCCATATAAACTTATGCCCGCAAATCCTTTGTTTTTGAGTTATTAAGTTTAAAGTAAGTTTATGGTAGGTGGCGCTGTGTTACCATGTAGACTAGTTTACATTTGTCATTCGTGTACATTTGTGGCTAGTCTGCCTTCAACGTTTAACCGTGTGTAGCAATGAGTTAACTAAGAAGTGTTCCGTTTAACAATGGCAGGATATTCATATTGTGAGTAGCTAGATATGATTTTTACATACGGCCGCGCGAGGCTACACAGTTGTATTAGACTGCGTTTCCAGACCGTTAGCAGCCGAGTCATCCAACCTTTGCTGCTGTTTATCTTCGTTTTGCTGAGACAGGATCTGTGGCACCACAAACTATGGAAAGATGAAGACTGATATCCGCTCGTACGCCTGACCACAGACTGCCGGAGACGAACCAGGTATCAGCACGCGTCAAGTGGATATAGCATGTCGTATGTTTCATAACACCGCATGGAGTGTACTTCAAAAGCACCTCCTGTATCTATACTATTTGAAATGTGTACAGGGTCTATCGACCTCTGAACACTCACACCACTGGAGAACTTTTGCCGATGGTTTATTGCCCAAACTGCTAATCTGTTGTCTGTCTCCTTAGTCTTGATTACAGATGAGGCAACATTTGAAAGATAGAATAATAAATTTACACAACCAATATTTGTGAGCAGATGGGAATCTCCATGGCAGAATAAAGGCTAGACACCAACAGGGACAGGGACTTTATTCCGAACACACTTCCAGACCTGCTAGAGGATGTACCCTTGCTAATATGAAGCCGCATGCGGTTCATGCCTGACGGGTCTTCAGTACATTTTAGTCACGTTGTTCGCGATGCACTGGCTGACATGCACTGGCTGACATCTAACATGAACAATGGCTAAGTAGGTGAGTACCGGTTCTATTGCCCGCATGTAACCTAGACCTTTTGGATTTTTATCTGTGGAGCCAGTTGAAACAATTGTTTTATGCAGTAGACATTAATAATACAGAGACGCTTTATTAACGTGTCAAGGGTTCCTGCGAAACCATTTGACACCGTGTGGCAGTATTTGAAGGGCTCCGCCAGTCAATGATCCGACGGGTGTATGCGTGTGTAGAAGCAAGCAGAGGATATTGTGAATATTTGTTATGGTTTGCTATGTTGAGGCGCAGCAATAGCCTTTTGGATGTATGTTTATATTTTACTTCTTTTGGTGTCAAGAACATGAATCTAAATTTTCTAAAAGTATTTTTTTCTATTTAACAGCGTCTACCGTAAACTTTAAACTTAACATTAAGTTGGTGCAAAAATAATGTCGTTTTCTCACATATGTTACTATGTGAGAAAACGACATTATTTTTGCACCAACCTAACAACTCAAAAACGAAGGATTTGCGGACATATGTTTATGTGAACTTTTTGTCTTTATTTTGCATGAGGGACCCGCTCCAATGTTTGTAAAAGTATCTTTGATACACCATATATATATATATATATATATATATTTGGTTGGATTGATGTGAGTTTGTGACCCTGGGTTTCACGCTTTTGCGATCGTCAGACAAACTGATTAATTTTTAAAAATTTTGGCTTTATGTAGATTGCGTGTATTGGTGTTATTATGGAAGTGGGGGGGGTCGTCGTAGTGATGTCATCGTGCTAACGCAAACATAGATGCATGTCCGTACGCCCGATGAGGTACGCAGACATACATACACACTTGCTCGTCCGTCGGTACTCATACATATATAAACATATGTGGGCAGTTTCGGATATGACATATGTATGTATACGGATGGTGTTGTGTCTATACATACGCATTTGTATGTTGAAATTAAAAGATTGGAAGTGTAGCGAAAATTTCTAGTGTTTTTAAAAAATTAATCAGTGGGTCACAAACTCACATCAATCCAACCAACTATGTTAGTACTATCTCTGATATTGAGCGCTTTCTAATAAGTACCGCGCATATAATATATAAATAATTATATATATATATATATATTTATTTATATTTATATACACACACTTTTCACACACACACACACACACACACACACACACACACACACACACACACACACACACACACATATATATATATATATATATATATATATATATATATATATATAAGTAGATATTGAGGCCAACACTGAACGGCGGCAGTCTGTTTCATATACTTGAACCTATTCAGTGATCACTTTACTGATGCTCTATCCATGATATTATGCAAATTTACTCATAAATATAACATATCTTAAAATAGGTACCTCCACGAGATCGCTAAAAAAAGAGTATAGCATGATGAAAAAGACGCCAAACTTAACGAAAACAAAATTTTATCGTCTAAATGTTTGTTATTATTAAGAGGAAAGTTCAAAGTATTTTGGGGGTATTTTTTCCCCATTTTTTAATCGTTTTTAGCACGTCCGAAATTTTCGTTAAAAATCTAGTTTTTTTTGAGTCACCATTTTTTCCATTTAAAAAAAAAACTGGAAATCTCACTTTGAAATTCTTTTAAATATCAATTATCATTTTTTCAAAACTTATTTTAAGAAAATCAGAAATTATAATGTTTATTTAAAATATTTTGAACCAAACTTAACTTAGCTTTTGTACCAAAAAGATGTAATTTGAAAATAAAACAAAGCAGGTCATAAACTTTCCCGTCTCTTGACAGGTGATGAATGACATATTTACGAATTCCATGAGGCTAATTTGTTTTACGGAAGAAGAAAAGTGAAATAATTTACATTTAAGTGAACAAATTATTTACCTCGTTATTTTTAACGAAAACTTTCAGCGGTCTAATTTTTTTTTTTTTTTTTTTTTGTACTTAGCTTTCACCTTTACGTTTATGATGCTTTATGGAAAATATATTATAAAGAAATTAAAATAAGACTGTGACATTAAATTTCATATTTCCTAAGAAAGGTATCTAATTAATTTATAGGTACCTTTCTTATGAACTTTTATCAGAACTGTACATAAAATACTATAATTTTATGTACATTTATTACATTTTACTGTTATTTGTATTTGCATTCATTTTATTATTAATTTTGATATTTCATTTATGGAAAAATGTCATAACTGAGATTAATATAAAAATAAGATCATATAAATTTCATAAGACGATACTGATACTTGTAGGTACCCTTCTCAGTTGAAATTGAAAAATCAAATTAACTTCTCCGCACGTGTTTTGCAAAAGTAAAGGCCTTAACAGCGGAGAACAATGCTTAACTCAAATAACGCAACTTAATTATATTCTGGTTGGTCTTCCGTACTTTATAATTACAGCCCGGTTATAAGCACAAAATTAAATTTCTTAATTACTGTGGATCTTCTGATTAGTCAAAATGATACAATTTACAACGCGCTAAAAAAAGATCTATCTCATAAGGACATTTAGGAAAGCCGATGGGACTTTTAACTAATTTTATAATATTTTAACAACTTAAATGTAAAATCTATTATAATTAAAGAAATAACAAATAATTGTATTAGAAATTCATTTTTCATCGAAAAAAATTTTTTGCTTTCAGAAAATATTGTCTATATTCATAAAAACAACTAAAAGCAAATAAAAGCATTTGAAATTAAATAATATCTTTGTTTTATTGAGTTTTGTATGTTACAATTCAGAGCTGATTTTCAGGTACGTTGGCTCCAATTAAAAACAAAAAATACATGATTTGCATTCCTCAAAGCCCTGTTCTTTTAATTATTGTAATCACTAAACCCGATGCGATCGAATTTCTAGTGTTTTCATAAAATTAGTTAGTGGGGAAGGGGGGTAATAAATATTTAAAAAAAATATTTCTACCATGACTTTAATAAAAAAAAAAAAACATATTTATAATAATTTCGATCATCTGTGAATAGTTCCTGAAAGTTTCATTAACATCCGACAATTATTTCTATTTTTGCACGATTTTTTCAAATTAATGTGTCATACAAAAAAAAAAAAAAAAAAAAAAAAAAACGTGCTAAAAATTGTCTGTGTTATTTACTAGTTCCGCTGATACAAATAGAAACAAGGTTTTTTAATCAAAATTTAGAATGTTCTAAAAAGAAAGAAATTTTTTTTAAAATAATTAAAAAATAACTTTGGTCTTTCCTCTTAATAATAACATAAGCATTTAGACAATAAAATTTTTTTTCGGCAAGGTTGGCGACTTTTTCATCAAGCTATGCTCTTTTTTAGCGATTTCGTGGAGGTACCTATCTTAAAACTATATCTTTATCACACACACAGACACACACATATATATATATATACATATATTATAAATTTCAAATATTATTTGATATTGAGCATTGTTTTATTAATACCACCACTGACTGTCTGATATTTTATTTTTATATATCGAAATCTATCTATCTCTCTCTCTCTCTCTCTCTCACTCTCTCTCTCTCTCTCTATATATATATATATATATATATATATATATATATATATATATATATATATGCGTGTGTGTGTGTGAAATATATTATATATCATAATAATAGTGGACAAATGCATGTCAGTAAGTAAAATGACGCGTTTTGTTCTGGGAAGAACTTCAGACTAATAACGGTTTTATTGACAAAATCAGTTTTATATATCAAAAGGGCGAAATGATAGCTTGGGCGGGAAAAAAAATAAGGCGTCGAATTTATATCGAAATGAGAAAAAATAGAAAGATATGCAGCTTTTAAATTCGAATTCACCAACGAGGACTCGCAGAGGATTTTGGACGCTATCGAGACTAGAAAGAAAAGATTGGGCAACTCCTGTTCATATATAGCAGCAGTACTCTCTTTTCGGCTTGATCTGACTCTTGTAATGGTAGGGGTATAGCAGGAAGTATCAGGTACTTATTGAAGAGGTGCCCCAGATAGATAGATAGATAGAAGCGTGAATATGTTGTAACCTAAGAAAGAGTTACAGAATGAGTAATAACCAAAACGGAGGTTGGAAATAAAATGGTAATCTTTATAACATCAACAAAATACAATACTCGCCAGCGGCGTGAAGTAGGTAAACCACTGATAGCGGTGGACTACATAGACTTACAATAGTGTCCAACGTATTGGAACATACCCATTAGTGTTCTTAGGTACTGTATATAACAAGAACTTAAACCTACTATTCGTACAGTTCAAGTATTATTCATTTATGTCTACATCTAAATGTTGTATATATTATGAATAGTTTCTCTGTTTATTTCTATAAACATCAAGCGCTTTTGTGGTTGGTTCCTTCACAGTCTTTATTTACATGGTTCATTTTCATATCGGACTTGTTATCGCTTGATCCCGAATTTGATAAATCCTCGATAATAAAGTATCAGGTTGATCCCAGATTTTTGTTTCTAGTCTTATCGTCCTGTAAACCTTTGCGATCGCAGGCGTTAACTACCAATTTACTTTTCCGATAAATATCCCAAGAAATGCAAAGGTGACAGTTCTCGGAACTTAAATAAATAAATATAAATATATGAAGAGAAAGGAGATTAAAAAAAAAAACAAACTAATACACATACAAACGGACTGGACATTCAACGTTTTACGTCTGGCCATAATTTCGACTTTAATAATAGGATTTCGGTGAAAGAGATACTGATTACGAGGATGTGTGCTGAAAACGGAATACCTAGCTAGTCTCTAGCGTTCACTTTCGCACAAATAACCTTTGGAAAGCGCGAATCTATCTCTTCTCCATCATCAGCTATCGGTGAAATAGAAAAGAAGACGAGATTCTTTTGCTTTCGGTGGCAACAAGTTTAGGATAAGGAGAACTCAGCATTTAAAACCCGCCTGAAAAGAGACGGGCTCTGTGAGGCTGTCTTGACCTAAACGCATTCACTGCTACTCCGGCAGCATTGCATGGTGCACCTACGACATAACCGGTGAGCTGTCAGCGTGGGAAGCTCTTGTCGCGTCGAACTCTCTGCCTTTGGACAGAGGGGAACCCGGACGTGGCTATGCCGAAGGGCAAAGTCTCGTTCGGGGAGGCAGACGGATACCCGATCCCGTGTATGCGCGGTCTACGGACAATTTTTGCCCGAACCCACGTGCCCGGATTTCTCCACATTAAATTTGGCCTTGTGCCGCATCCTACCTCGTGGGGAGGCAGGTAAATATCGTAATATGCTGTCTAAGTAGTCCACCACTAGCTCTAGTTTACCTACTTCCCACCGCTGGCGAGTATTGTATTTTGTTGATGTTATAAACATTAACATTTCCTTTCCAACCTCCATTTTGGTTATTCCTCATTCAGTAACCCTTTCTAGGTTACAACAAGTTTCCTAAGAAAATTACTGTATTTTTTACAAAGAGGTTCCTTCTGTACAGGGCCCAAGTGTAACTCGAAGTAGAGGGTTACAGAGTAAGGAGCACTGTTTATGCGGAGAAGGTAAAGGTTAAGCCTAGACTTGAAAAGGTTAAGATTATAGTAATCGGGTAAGCATCCTCTTTGTAGAAGTCAAGTGACTTACCTACCAACATGGCTGCCTCCTTCTGTTTCCTTGTCAAGCAAGCCAGCTGATTTTACCTTATTTTATAGGAGAGTTCCTAATACACCAGTTAGGTTGGTCCATTTTGCTAGAATGGACCTTCCCAATACATTTGCATGAGGGGTCTTTATTCGCCTATATATTTCTCCATAAATGACTCAAGTCAGTTTGGCTTTGGCTACATTTGCCTACTTGTGTGCTAAACCACTGGCAAACTAGCTAATATTCAACACTCTTGGGGGTCGCTTCCACAACGCAGTGGTTCGTAGAACGAAACAGCTCAACTAGGACTTACAACTCACCAATGGAATACGAAAGGAATATAAGTGGTTTGATACAATGGATCTTCGTCGTGAAGATTACCATTAGTGGAATTAAGGAATGTAGTTCGTCTGAGCACTTTCCATGGAAATAGCCATAGAACAGCAACAGGCTTGGAACGTTTCGTCTGCGAAAAAGGGGTTGCAGGGTAGAAAATAATTCGTCACTAACAAGGACTCGCAGAGGCTTTTGAATTCTATCAAGACTGAAAAGATAAGATTGGGCAGCTCCTGTACATATAGAGCAGCAGTCATACGTTTTCGGCTTGATCTAATGGGACACTTTTTAAATGTAAGTATCTTGGATTATAAAAAATAACACAGAGTACCAGTCAGTTATGTGCTATACGTGACACACGTTTACGCGATCATGTATCATTAGATACATGATTGATGAGGAGAGATTTTTTTCCCGCAGTAGGTTGCCATTTCATTCCAAGGCTATAGAACCCAGTCTGTTCTGCTATTTACTCATAACTGGGGTGGAGAGAAGAAGAGGATCCATACCTTTCTCAAGGGTATTTGCGCGTAAGATTCGACTGGAAATCGAACTGGGCTCTCCGATTCTTCAATCCGAACCGCTATCCATTACTCCACCATGCCTCCCTAAAAATATTTATTACATAACTGATATACAAGAGTTCAACATATTATCTTAGATTTGGATATTACATGCCCGAGATGGTCACGACCACGAAGTGAACGTGCACGAGCTCGGTTTCTCATTTCAAATACAGTGCGGCTTATCATATCCATTTCAATGGCTGCAATCGGATGTTTTGTTTTAGTTTCACAGCTCTGACACTAAAACAACGCATATATATATATATATATATATATATATATATATATATATATATATATATATAAAGAAAGTACAGTAAGATATATAATGCGGTGTTCTTATACATATTTTTATTTTTACAAAATAGTGCTCAATGTAAATTTACAGAGCATTAATATTATAAATTAACTGATTTAAAATGTGCTTTTTTTCGCTACATAGTAATAACCAAGTTTCAAAAATAAAAGCTAAAAGCTTCGAATATAATTTTGTAATTCGAAACTTTTAGCTTCCATTTTTGAAACATGGTTATTACTCTGTAGCGAAAAAACATATTTTAAATCAGTTAATTTAAAATATATATATATATATATATATATATATATATGACGTTATATATATATATATATATATATATATATATATATATATATATATTCAAATGTAATGAGAACGAAAAGAATATAAATTCAAACGTTCCTAGCATTAATTTAAAAGAGGGCTCAACACCAAGGGTAGAACAATAATTAAAAAAATTGAATAATGAATAAAAGCAAGCTATCAGTAGCATTTTTAAATAGAATCGTTTATAACCATTTTTTTCCCTCACTTGTCGAGATGCTTTCGCATCGAAACAAAAACGCATCTTTGTCGTGAGCATTTGTTTGACCGTATGAAACTTTTTTATAATATATATATATATATATATATATATATATATATATAAGCAATCTGATTAAACAATTTAGACATGTCGTGTTTGTTTATTTTCAATAAGGTCCTTTCGAAATTACTTGGAAAAATAAAATGAATAAATACAATCATGGTTCCTTCCCTTGTTCTCTTTAATCATGGAACAACAAAGCTCATCGTGATTACGAAAGGATACGATAGATATATATATATATATATATATATATATATATATATATATATATATATATATATATATATATATATATATAACGTCATCCACAAATTAATTGCGCCTTTATTGAAATATATATATATATATATATATATATATATATATATATATATATATATTTCAATAAAGGTGCAATTAATTTACAAATTCATGAATTATTCATACATAAAACAAAATAAAATGTTCGCGAAGATGGATTTCTCGCCATTTGTATTTGTTTTATGTATAATTCATGAATATACATACATACATATATATATATATATATATATATATATATATATATATATATATATATATATATATGTATAAGCAAATATATGGATATAGATCCGACAGTATGAAGAAAAATATACGGAAAAAACAAACAAAAATCCTTATATGCAATTATGCTGTTCTAATGTTAACATTCATGTCCATCGTCTTTGTCATGTTGAATTGATAATTTTAATTATATTTTATGAATATGTCCTGAAGATGGTTTATTAGACCGAAACGTCCGACGTTGACATTATATTAACATTAAAACAGCATAATTGCATATAAGGATTTTTGTTTGTTTTTTCCGTATATTTTTCTTCATATATATATATATATATATATATATATATATATATATATATATATATATATATATATATATATATATATACATTTAGTTGGATTGATGTGTGTTTGTGACCCTGCGTTATATATATATATATATATATATATATATATATATATATATATATATATATATATATACATTTAGTTGGATTGATGTGTTTTGACCCTGCGTTATATATATATATATATATATATATATATATATATATATATATATATATATATATATATAATGGTAATAATAATGGACTCTCCCGTTGGTTTCGACGTATGAGGATCTAACATCTTACTTGATTCAGTTATGAAATTTTGTGCGATAAATTTTAAGTGACATTTAAGACCCGCTTAATATATATATTTAGTTGAATTGATGTGAGTTTTTGCTCCTGCGTTTCATGCTATTTGCGATCGCCAGACAAATTGATTAATTTTTAAATTTTGGATTTATATATTTATGGTAGTGGAAAGAAAAATTGTCTCCGGAACGCCACTCACAGGACAATTTTTCCTCCCACTAACATAAACAAACGGATATACGCAACCATATGTGAATCCCAAATTTAGTCAATTCGTCTGACGATCGTAAATAGCGTGAAACCTAGGGTCACAAACATCAGTCCAACTAAATATGTTAGGTCTATCACTGATATTGAGCACTTTCCAATTAGTACTGCGCATATTATATATATATATATATATATATATATATATATATATATATATATATATATATTTATATTTATATATTAGGTTGGTGCAAAAATAATGTCGTTTTCTCACATATGTTACTATGTGAGAAAACGACATTATTTTTGCACCAACCTAAGATATATATATATATATATATATATATATATATATATATATATATATATTGCGTACATATATATATATATATATATATATATATATATATATATAGACGCGCAATGAAATGTATAGCGGGATAACAACTTGGGGGAGAAATCGAAAAGCAATTTCGCGCAAATACGCTTTGGAAAAGTATGAATCCGTCGCTTCTTCCAGCTCTGATTTAAATAGTAAGATAGACGTGGCTCTACAAACATGGTTGACAATCAGTCTAGACGAAGAAGCACTCTGAAATCGCAATTGTATTTAGTCCAAGCGAAGCGCAAGCTAACGAAAGTATCGCCTAGTTTACAGTGACACTGATCCTGACTGCGGTCGTTCAATCAATCAAATCAGTAAAGGTTTATACTTTTATGTATGCGTGCGAAGGTACATATGTATATTTGTTTATGCATATAAATCAAATTAATTAAGCATGACTATATGGGCATAAGCATGTACCTGTGTATGCAAATGGGCCGTGACCTCGTGACCTTACATCAAATGAGTGTCTTGAAAGTGGGTTGCCAAAAATGCATTAAGAGCAATCACTTTTAAATAAACCAGTGTTTGTTATGGCACACATGAACGCATAGATACACACATTCATACAGGCGCTCTCACATACACCCACACCCACACACAATCACAGATACATACACAAACAAAAACATACACATAAATACACACACAAAGATAAACACACATACAGGCACACAAAACATACAAACACAATTACACGCGCAAGCTCAAACACATAAACACCAAATACACAAACGTACACAAAGACTAACACACACACACACAAACATACACAAACACACATATGAACACACACATACATACACTAGCACACATACACGGATACATACACAAATGAATAGGACACACTAATACATACATACCCAAACACTAACACACTTGGGACTTCAACGTTGTGTACTGGTTAGCAAGATTGTCTTATTAGAAAAGTGAGTTCGATCCTCACTGAGTGCACCATACTTTCGGCCTTGTGCCACATCTATGCTACACTTAGAAAATCGCCGTATACACAGAAACAAGCTCTAATGGAAACTACAGACACAACAAAAAATACACACACTCGCACACACAAACGCACACGTACAAGTACGCACACACACACGCGCGCATGCAGAAACAATCCCAGGCACACACGTACAAGTACACACACACACACACACACACACACACACACACACACACACACACATGCAGAAACAATCCCAGGCACACACATAAAAAATATGCACACAATGGTACACACAAATACACAGGCACAGAGACACAAACACAGACGCACACATAAAATCATGGACACAAACACTCGCACGCACAAACACACACACACAGGCGCTCACACAGACGCACGCACAATTGTATATTTTCATATATTTACATATAT
>OZ010602.1:60597501-60715001 GCA_963932145.1 Acanthosepion lycidas | reverse complement strand
TATATATATATATATATATTGAACAATAAAAATTAAAAAATTAAAATCCTCAGACACACTGGGTTGTAGATTAATATTCTTTCGTTTTTTTATTATTATTCCATTTAGATTCCTCGACTAGTTTCGGCGGAAATGGCCATCATCGGGAGGAGAAATATTTCTGCTTGCTGCTAGCACTAAACTACAGAAATGAAAATGAAAATATATATATATATATATTTATTTATGAAGAAATATGGCTTTAAGGTGTGCTATATTTATGGGGTAAAGTGCTCAATATCAGAGATAGAGAGTATGTAGATATAAATATACAAGTGAACATTGAAGTCAGCACTCAGAGGCGACAGGTTGTTTCATGCTAGACACAATCGTAAGGCGGCCTGACGAGTGCGTCTAGCATTAAACAGCCTATCACCTCTGAGTGTTGACTTCAATATTCACTTTTATATATATACATACATATATACATATATATATATATATATATATATATATATATATATATATATATATATATATATATATATGAGTTGAAGATCAAATGTCAAATGTAGATCAAATATGGATCAAAATCCGACAGGATCATAAAATAAAAGAACAAATAACAATCAGACATATTATTAGGAAGAAAAAATAAACCCAACACCGTTTCAAATGCTGGGATTTACCAAATAAGTTGTTTACAATGCAACAATGTTAATGTGGGTGGAGACATTACGTGATCTAAAAGTTTGATCTACGAACACAAGAGAGACTTGCGTTTAGACAATCGATCTAACTCTTTCGTTTCGTATCGAAACGATGACTTCCCTGATGCTACCACAGCTAAAAAAATACATAATACTTTAAGGAGAAAATACCTTGAAAGCTGACATTATTACCAACTATAATGACATGCATAAAACATTACATTGCTATTGTTCTTTTAATCCATTCTTAAAGAATCTAATTTATATCTAATACAAAGAATACATTCCTAAAGAAGCGAATCGTAAAATCAGAACTCTGCGATTTTCCGCTGAGAGGGTGGGTCGCGCAAAGGGCAAGATAAAAAAAAAACCCGACTAGACAGACCAACGCACAAAATTACGAATGCACATTACCATTCGTTGCCCACTTAAACATACAAAAATCTTCAGACATCTCTACACACATAAAATTATACACGGTTTTGATACACGTGACAAATGTCTGGCCAATGAGAACTGACCGAAACATAATTGAAAATATCAGTGTTTTTTTTTTTTGTCTTTTTGTATGTTTTCTTTCAATCTCTGGCGAATAAAAGTGAAACATGTTAGATTGATATACGTTTCCTATTTTTTTTCATTTTTTTTTATTAGGTTGGTGCAAAAATAATGTCGTTTTCTCATATGTGAGAAAACGACATTATTTTTTGCACCAACCTAATATCATGTACCTATAAACAAACGTGTTTGATGAAAAAGAACCAACAAGCTCTGTCTAATCTTTTATTGTATTTTTTGCATTTTTAATAGGTATTTTTTTTTGCATTTCTTGCGTTTTCGAATAAGGTATTGTGTATGGGGATCGAAACTAAGGACAAAGCCAAACTTCATGTTTGTGCTGTGGTTTTGTTAAAGTACTTTTGAGCGCCTATGTTGTTCAAGGAAAATGCAGAGGTCAATACAGCTTGGCACTGGCGCCGTCGCAGGAATTGACAGAACGAAATCGAGCATGACTCCCGACTGTTTTAGGGAGTCCGGCTCCGATTTGAATTCAGAGTTGTTTTTCTCCTAGTCTGTTTGCCAAACATGGCTAAAGAGCTCAAACTGCTCTGCTATTTACTCATAGTCGGAGGTTTTCAATCCAAAGTTTTCCTTCTGCTAAACCGGTTTCCATCCATTCTGTCTTTTTCTCTACCCATAGCTGGCAGTGTGGTAGGGGAGATGGATTTATACAATTCCCAAGGTTCATAACATTGCACGTAAGTGAATATAATAAACTTGTCTGAAATTCTACTCTGCATTTCGATTCGTCAATCTGAGTCGCAATCCATTACCCCACAGCTATCATATCAACTTTAATTATACATTTTTATAATGAGTTTTAGTCCATTAGTATCTCCAGTCGGTCAGATGTTTTTACGCAAATCACATAAACCTCAATAACTCGAATTTGGTTTGAAAAGTTTTCCTCAAATTTTACACGATTAATTTAAACGGCAGAGTAAAACCTGAGTTAAATTCGTAGGTAGTTTCAAAATGTTTTATTAAAAAAAATCATTTATTATAAAATTTATTATTTATTATAAAAACTACAGTTTGAAGTTATGCAAAACAAGAAAATTACTATTTACTTCAATAATAGGCTAATAAAATCAAAAGCAATTGATCAGCATCTATAATATATATATATATATATATATATATATATATATATATATATATATATATATATATATATAAATAAATATGTAATGAAAAACAAACCACTTTAATGTACCATTACGATAATTTATTTCACCTAAATCCTTTTTTAAGGATTCAGGATCATCAGGTAAATCTTCCAACAACGAATTGAGAAAAAAATGGGATTAGAAATTGGTGGGTAGTGTAATTTTTTGTAATTTAATAGAGGGGGTTGAGAGTGGTAGTTAACCAGACAATATAAAGTATAGGGAGGGGTTAATTTTATATCTCTCTTAAGTATGTTTTATATTGGAGTAGGAGGAGTGACAGAAACTTGACCTCTTTAGATGGTTAATAAAACGGAAATGAATTGTAGAAAATGTATACAAGTGATATATATATATATATAATCCTATAACTTCCGTTAGTCCGTCCGTCCACCCATCCGTCACATCCTTTAAAATAGCCACACAGTGGCCGTTCGAAATCAAATTTTGGGGAAAAGTGCAAACAGGCAAGGGGGTAAAAATTATATTTAGCTTTACTAGGGGGTGTAGCTTTTGTACAATACATTTTCATTAATTTGGGGGGAGAATTAAAAACTTTATTATTTAACATACAAAATACTCCCACTCCATTTAATACAATTTAACGATTAAAATAACAAATACTTATTTAATAAATATGGAAAATTGTTTTTTGCATATCTTTTTTTAAAGTTTTATATACAAGATTCCAGTTCCCATTTCGCCGGCATTTGCGAGAACAAATCAAAAGACCAAACCCTTCAAAAAGTTGGAATTTGACTCCAGAAAGATATATTTACGCATTCTCAAGAGTAAGAAATCCTAAGAATTTATTCTTCACTGTTAAAAACGAAATTTTCTTAAGAAATATTGTTTACCATGAATTCTTATAAAATTAAATAAAAGAAATTATTAAAACACGAAGTATGGTTCTTGTCAAAGTAATTTTTTAAACAAATCGTCTCATTCAAATTTCATCGATTGGTTTGCGAAATTGAACGAAATGTAGAGTATGTAAATCTCGACAAAAATGTAACAATGACTTTAATAATACTACAATACTGTGATGATTTCAACACGCGTTGGCGTGTTATAAAAATATCTAACAGAACAAAAAGCAAACATATATAATCATTCTTGTCATTAAAAGCCAGCAATATATTATCTATTGATTTTGTTAAATATTTTACTTCAGCAAGTTACTTTTCGATATGATGGTTTTAATTGCTTCCCATAAGTCTGCTTCACTGTTAATAATTTTTTACACTTTCAGATAATTTTATTTTCACAATTGACCATATATTTTCGATACAATTCAGATCGGGATTCGCTTGTGGCAATTTTATTATTTTCTTTAAACCTTTTAGACTCAGAAAATTCACGGATAACTTTA
The DNA here is from genome assembly GCA_963932145.1 of Acanthosepion lycidas. NCBI lineage: Eukaryota > Metazoa > Mollusca > Cephalopoda > Sepiida > Sepiidae > Acanthosepion > Acanthosepion lycidas. The sequence continues at coordinate 60,711,210 of OZ010602.1, read as the reverse complement.
GATAAATGTGAAATAATATTGTTGTGCATAAATACACTCTTCACTTTGAAACTGCGAAGCTGGAACTTGTACCATTCAAAGAAAATCTCGTTCATAAAATTGCAATAGTTAGCACTGATCATTTTAACTCCTTCATCGGATTTAAATGGTCCAAAAATACGTTAGTCGACAATTCCAGCCCATATCATCACACTACCCCCTCATTGCTGCTTTCTTTTAGCCACAAGCACATCTACATTGGATAAAATCCAGCCTTTGGACCATCCATCTGGTCCATCGAATGATACTCGAGAATCTCCTGTGAAAATTACTTTGGAAAATCCAATTTAGATGTGTTTCTTAGTCCAATTTTGACTTTTTAAAATATTTACTTTACTGAGAGGAGTTTGTTTAGGGATGTTTTGTTGTTGACAGATCTCAATTTTTGAAGTATTCTACATCGTTTGTTCTTCACGTCTGCTTCTATTCTAGCTTGTTCAAAGATCTGAGGACTGGTCAAAAGTGATTGCTTCCCTATAACTCGCTTTTGTTTGAATTACCGTCTCGAGGAGACAAGTTCCTAAAGCCCTTTCCTATGCTTCTAATTATCAACTTAGTAATATTTTCAACAGCCCTCGTTATCGTTCGATGATCTCTAATAAGCTCCTTTGATATCACCACTGTGGACATTCCCACGCTAAATAACACTATTATTTTCTGTTTTTCAATATTTGTTAGATTCTTTCCTTTAGGCATATTTCAACATATATTATGGGAAAAAAGAAAAATGGATTTTAGAGACCTTAGATTAATATTGGTTTAATCTGTATAACTCCAGATTTCAGTTTTTATAATAAATCCAATAAATTTAATAAAACATGTCGAAACTACCCCAGAATTTAATTCAATCTTTATTTTGACGTCTAAATCGTTTAAAATGTGATAAAAAAACTGTTCAAAGCAGTTCCAAGTTATTGGAGCTTATATGATTTGCAGAATAACTTCAGACGGACTTTATGTTGTCTCACATTATTAGCCACAATCGGTATAAGAATTATATACTTATTTGAATCTAATGTTGTTTTTCCTGATTGATGGTAACACCTACCTGCGTACTTAGAAGATAACCGATTCGTTCTGCGCAGATGCAGACAACTAACAGCCATTTGTTCGACATATTCTGAATTTCAGTCACAAATTGATGAGCAAATTGAAAATCTGAAGGCTTAAAATAGACCATTAAGCGGTTTTGACAGATAAAACGTCATGTTTAATAACTTCAGCTTGTTAAAGTTAAAACAAGGCAAATTTTTAAACTGATTTGCCATGTATCAACGAAATATGAAGAAGTGCGTTGAATCTCCTCTGTCCCAAAGACAAGTTAAAATATCCATCTTTATCAAGCTATTAACCTTTTATGTACTGCGAAAGCGAAAAACCATAAAAACCAACCAAGATGTCGACTCTTAAAAGCAAGTGACAAAACATGTAAAACCAACAGCAAGGGCTCATTTAAAATTAATTAATGTGAAAAATCGAATGAAATGACCATTACCATTCACGAAGACTGGTTTTTACATTGTTCTTTTCACTAATGAATGCAAGACGGACCTCGATTGGTCACGCAGACAGATTTAAATCGTTCGGACACTGGTCTTATAAATTGAGAAGTCAACAAGTCGGGTTAAGTGGGATGTTTTGAGGTAGCAAATAATGGTGAATATATAATTAAATAAAATGTAATTGTACTTTATTTTTTTAAGAATAAAATTGATAAATTATTTCTTGCTCAAACTATTTTTTATGATGTAGTTAATGAAAGCTTAAGTTTAAAGAGTGAGCACTATCATATATGAAGAGAGTTTGGAAATTTGAATATTGTTTACAAATGAATCATAGATAACTTTCTGATATGCTTTTAATTTTGGGAGGTTGAATAATTAAATGCTACTTGTATTATTTACAATAAAAAATCCTCCTCTTCCAGTTGTATACACAAAACAGCGATTATTAAGTTGGTGCAAAAATAATGTCGTTTTCTCACATATGTTACTATGTGAGAAAACGACATTATTTTTGCACCAATCTAATAAAAGGACATCTAAGGATAATAGGTTTCTCAAGTCCAGTAGCTGTTATCGCTCTTTTCATTATTGATGGAAGTTTCCTTCCTAACCTTTTATCCGAAGAAGTGTGGAAGATAGTCTCGTAACATTATTTTCTTTTCGAGTTACATGTGTTATCCATTTTTGTTGCTATTGTTGCTGAAAAATTCCCAAGCGATGTCGCTTGTATTATTTAGTACAGTTCTTTGTGATTCTGTAGCGCCAATCCACAAAATTCGAAGAGGTGTGGTCTTCAGATGTATACAGCTGACGGTTTAGGTATTTCTGAACGGGTTTGGCGTCATGCATGACATTCATATGACAGTTTTCATCTGGTGAAGCTATTTAAGAAGATTAATCGAGTTTTAGGTTAATGCTTTGGTTTGCAACACGTTACAGTACTGGGCGAAATTACCTCCAGAGAAGCCTATTCTCTGTTCAATTTCTTTATCTTCTATATTAAATTTGTTATAACTGACTCATACACCGAGCCACTTAAAGTGTTTGGAATTTACTAAATTCTGAGATTTTTTTTTTATAACCGGTTCAGTGTAGGTGCCATCATTGCTTTCATTCCAACTCTAGACCAAAAATTCTGTTTTGGAAAGGTTTAAGTTACGTTATTATACCTGAAAATAAATCTTGAAGAACAAACCAAAGACAGATTTATATCAGCATGCATAAATCTGGAACAGATAAGGGACATAACTAATCCAAGTCTTTCTTCAGCTTCAGTTACCACAATCGTACATTGCTTCTAAAATATCACCGCTTTGCTGCGAGTATTTGAAAAGAATCGGCATATTATTCTCTCCTTATCCAGTAAGGTCCTGTGTTGTATTAGAGATGCTATTTTTTAACAACTTTTTCAACTGATTCACCCTTTCTTATCGAATCACGAAATGAAAGTGGTCCTGTACGACCACTCTTCTAGATCATTTTGCATTAATACAGACCTCCCCCAGGGCACTATCCTTCGACCCACATTGTTCCTAATTTTTTTTATTAGCGACCTTCCTAATGGTATCAGTTCTCAAATATAAAAACAGTTCCTTAAAAAATAAAATTAGCCTCGTCATCGGAGTCTTCATAGTCGTTACCTGTGTGATAGGAATCATGGGTAAATGAAGTGTGACTTGTCAGAAATAGACTAGTGGGGAGAACGTTTCATCAGTTGGCCATGATCGTTCACTTGCTTCTAACCATCACAGCATTGCCGTGACTACTTGAAAAGTATCGGCATATTTTTCTCTTCTCGTCCCAAAATGATCCTGTGTTGTATAAGAGATACTATTTCTGGACGACTTTTTCAACTGATTCATCCTTTCTTATCGAATCACGAAATGAAAGTCGTCCCGAACTGCCACTCTTTTAGATATTTTTGCATTAATGAAGTCGTCTCTCGTGGATCTATTCTTGGACCCACTTTGTTCGTAATTTTCATCAATGACCTTCCTGATGACCTCAGTTCTCAAATATAAAAAAAAACGGAGTCGTCATCTGACTCACCTGTGTGATAGGAAGCGTGGGTAAATGAAATGTCACGTGTCAGAAGTGGAGCAGTGTGTGTGGGGGGAAACGGTTCCGAGTCTTCAACATGAATTTTCAATGATCGTTCACTTGCTTCTGACCATCACCGCTTCGATGTGACTACTTGAAAAGAATCGGCATATTTTTCACTCCTCGTTCAAAATGATCCTGTGTTGTATAAGAGATACTATTTCTGGACGACTTTTTTTTTTACTGTTTCTTATCGAATCGTAAATGAAATATGATGAGTCAGAAGTAGAAAAGTCATACTTCCTAGACTTTCTTCAGCATCAGTTGGGCATGATCGTTCACTTGCTTCTAACCATCACCACTTTGATGCAACTGCTTATCAAGAATCGGCATATTTTTCTCTCCTCGTCCTGCGTTGTATAAGAGATCCTGTATTGTATAAGAGATGCTATTTCTGGTCGTATTCGTTGGTTAATGTTTTAGTTTAGTAGCAACTTGAGGTGCTCAGAGAAACTACTTCTACCGTAGCCTATTCTATATTCAATTTCCTTATCTTCTATATTAAATTAGTTGTAATTGATCGCTACACCGATGTATTTGAAGTGTTTGGAATTTGATAAATTCCCATCCTGAATTTTTACGATAGATTCAAGATAGGCGCCATCACTGCTTCAATTCCAATTCTAGATCAAGGTTTCTGAAAAAGTCTAGGTTAGGTCAAATAGACGTTAAATATACCTGAAAATAAATCTTGAAGAACAAGCCAAAAACCGTTTTGTATCAGCATGCTTAAATCTCGGAGAGAAAAGGGACATAACTAATCCAAGCCTTTCTTCAGCTTCATAATCGTTCAGTGTTTCTAAAACACCGCTGCTTTGCTGCAACTGTTTGAAAAGAATCGGCATATTATTCTCTCTTCGTCCAAAACGATCCTGTGATATAGAGATGCTATTTCTGGACGACCTTTTTTTTAACTGATTCGTCCTTTCTTATCGAATCGCGAAATGAATGTCATCCTAAACGGCCACACTTCTAAATCTTTTTGCACTAACGCAGGCGTTCCCCCGGGTCTATATCCTTGGACCCACTTTGTTCGTGATTTTCATCAATGAACTTCCTGATGGCTTCAGTTCTCAACTCTGTATATATGCTTATGGCACCATCATTTATGCCTGTCTTAATAATGCCTAAAAATGATCTACTTTCTCTTGTTAACTGGGGCAAGGAAAGGCTTGTTAATTTTAGCGCCTCTAAAACGTAACTTTTAATTGTCTGATAGAATCCTTTTTACTTTCCATCAGCAGAGCTGATGCTAACCTCCAAGAAATTGATTCATTTCGCCTTCTCAGACCAATGTTTTCCACTGATATGAAGTAGAAGTATTATGCCGAATCAATTGCTAGGTCTTCTGCTAGGAAAGTTAGTTCACTGTGTGTCGTGATAAACAATTATACTCGCCTGAATTTATCTTATATTTACCGTTCGTCTGTGGTTTGAATATTGCTGCCATATCTGTTCTGGTGCTACTGCTATATATTTAGGGATTCTTGATAAACTCCACAGAATAATCTGCAAGGTTATTAGTCTTGACCTGGAATCTCGATTTCAGTCCTTTTCCCACTGCTGTAATGTAGTTTCCCTGTGACTTTTCTATACATATTTTCATGATAATTGTTCTGATGAACTTTCTTCGACGGTACCTAGACTTTATGAATTTGAGCGCAGCACTAGATTGGCGGAAAGGTCTCATCATTTTATAGTTCAGCTGGTGTTGAGATGTTGAGCGTTTCGGCGTGAGTGTATTGAAATAAGGACAAACACATACGTAGGGAAAAATACTGGTATATTCGAAGAGGTATTTACAACAGAGAGATTAGTAGTCAAACGAACGCAGTTTACTCAGTCACAATAAGAAAGATTATAAAGTCCAACTGTATCTTCCGGTAGAGAGACGGAAGTGTGATGGTCACCTGATCTCTCCAGAACTCTATAGAACTGTCCTATTAGTAGTAGAGAGATCAATCCATTCTGATGAGAAGGTGGGTGCGCCCCAACAGCTGGCTAGATGTAACCGTAAAATCTATGCTAACATTTTCTTCACTTTTCTCTTGCGGAATTCACTTCCGTCTTCTTGCTTCACAGTCAAGTTTGAACTTCAAAAAATTAAATGCAATGTCAATCGTTATCTTCTCTCTTTTTATTTATTGTTCTTTTATTGTCCTCTCTTCTTAATAGGGATTGTTTTTCTTTCCCATATCTTCTAACATTCAGTAACCTCTTGTGTCTTAGTGGCTGTATTGTTTTGCATGGGGTGAAATGATTTAAAAAATAATGCCTGTAGTAAAAAAAACGCGATCGAAGCGTCGGTAAAGAATGAGCGAATATGCGTGTTTTTGAGTCTGAAACGTAAGAGGGTTGAAAAATTATCTGCACAACTCATTTGCCACACGTAACTAAATAGCCAAAACACCAGAATCTTTTTTTTAATCCCTACATGGCCGGGCTGAGAAGTTTTCACAATTTCTCTCGTAACTATTAATAACTAGCAGTATAGCCCGGCGTTGCCCGGGGATGTAACAGTAAGAGATAGATCAAGTATCGACCATCATAAAGACTGAAAATAAAATTCACAAAGATTATTGTTTAAGGTTGACTAAAAAACTAATTAAGACATGCGTGTCGCATGTCTTAATTAGTTTTTTTTTACTAATTGGTCAAACCCAAACTCAAACAAAAACATTGTTTTCAATCGTTTTGAATCTATCGATTAAATAGAATTCTATTATAAACAATTGTCTTGTAAATGGAATTTTTAAAGCATTCTGAATGTAAAAAGTGTGCAAGACAATAAGAAACACTACCTGCCAAAAAAAGTGAAGGTTTGTTGAAATCGGTTGAAAAATGTAGGAAATCCGATCCCATATATAAACGAACACACACACACACACACACACACACACACACACACACACACACACACACACACAACCTGGGTTTTATAACAGGTATAACTCGATATTAGTTGTCCCCCTTTCATTCTCGTGATGCCTCTTAATCGTGTTTTCAAATTGATTTCGTGCAAAAACAATTGTGTTTTTCCAATTTTCGGCGCTGTCAGAACCACCGCATGGTAACTTTACGTAGTCCTGTGAAGTTTTGTTGAAATCGGTTGAAAGATGTAGGAAATCCGATCCAATATATAAACATACAGACACACACACAACCTGGGTTTTATAATAAGTATGATGACCGAAATATTCCGGAAATCAAGTGTGTTTGCTCATGAAAAGAGATTCCTAACAACAATAACAAAAAAAAAAAAATGAGAGAAATCAGTAAACTAGAAGTCGATCGACTAGCGGAGGAAATGCTTACCTCTTGCCAATCAGTTAGGGCTGAGAATGACTCTGTTTCTCCCGTCGCTCCTTTCACGCCAACCCCTCGTTTTGGGCGTGGCGATGAACAAGCGGTCTAGGCAACTGACCCAGATACAAACGAGTAAGCCAACCAGCAGGATGTTCACCTGAACTCGGATACGACGCCCACTGTCCAGGTGTAGAAACACTGAAGACCAAATCGAGGTTCAGAAAACAGAAAGGAAAAATAAGGTAAGTGACAAAGAAAGGAAGATCAAAATCGGTCTTTAAAAAAAAAAAAAAAATCATTATTATTGGTGCCGCGGTAACAGCTCAAATGTAATAACGCGGTCAATTAAGCAAGGGCCGGCCTAGAAACAAAAGACAGGTTTGGTCCGGGGAGAGATAAGGACATACGACATATTTGTCTTCTACGAAATTCGAATTGATACTGAAGCGTACAGAAACAGTAATTTCCAGTTTATCAAACTCAAAAACAGACACACACTCACACATACAGGCACATGGGAGATAGAATCACATGGCATACTAAACATCGTCTTAAACGAACTTCATACATGGTCTGAGATCCGTTTAAAACGAATTACAACCGCCGATATTGATCACTCCTTTCCTATTACGTCATTAATAAGGGTTAAATTAAAAAACAAAACAGTAACAAGTAATTTCTGAGAGACTGAATCAATTTTACGCAGAAGTTTGTACATGGCGGTGGTCTTTCTTCATTTCAAGTTAAATAGACCAGTCAGTCAGTTATATGCCATGCGTGATACACAAGTAGGCGATCATGTAGATTTCGATACATGACTGACGAGGCAGATTTTTTCCCCGCAGTAGGTTGCCATTTCTTTCTGCAGTAGACCAGGTGCCATCCTGTTGTCTGTCCTATCCCTGGGGGCGGGGGGAGAAGAAGAGGATAATACCTTTTCCAAAGGTATTAGCACGTAAGTGAATATTATGGATTTGGCTCGAATTCGAACTCGGCTCTCCTATTCCTCAATCCGAGACGCTATCTATAACTCCATTTTGTAGGACCTCTTTAGCTTTTGATTACTGTCTGGATGTTGTCGGGAATGTTGAGAATCAATTTGATGCAATAACCAATAGACATTTCTTTCGTCCAGTTTCCTTTTGATAACCTTTCTCTTCGGTACCTTCAGCACCCTTTTTATTTTTTATTTTTAACAATTTTCAACAGATTTTCAATCGCGTTCAAATCTATGCTGTCCACCCCTCCCCAGCAAAGTACATTTTTATGAATTTTATCCTTAACGTTACATCCGTAATATTCAAAAGTAGAGAGGAAGGATGAGTCAAAATCAAAGCAGTTTTTTCAATCAAATCTATATATAAAATCCTGTGACATCCGTTAGTCCGTCTGTCCGTCCATCACATCCTCTAAAAATAGTCATACATTGACCGATCGAAACCAAATTTTGGAGATAAGTACAAACAGGTATGGGGGTACAAAGTAAAGATAGTTTTACTAGAGTGCGCAGCTGAGTACAATAAATTTTCTGTAACTTGTTGGAAAAATTAAAAGATTTATTATTTAACATACAAAATACTCCCATTATATTTGAAAAACAACTTAATGATTAAATTAACAAATACTTATTTAACAAAAATGTAATATTGTTTTTTGCATATATTTTCTTTATGTTTTTATATATACAAGAATCCAGTTTCCAGTTCGTTCTCGTTTGCGACAACTATAAACAAATCTCATTTACGCATGGAGGGTTGTATGCTGCATACTCAAGAGTAAGAAATCCTAAGAATTTGTCCTTCGCTGTTAAAAAGGAAAAAGAGGAAAAATCAATTTTCTTAAAAATATTGTTCACCATGAAATCAGATAAAATTAAATTGAATTAAAGAAATTATCAAAGCTCGAATTAGGGTTTTTTTTAAAAATATTTTTCCAAACAAATCAGTTTATTCAGATCTCATCGATTGGTTAGCGAAATTGAAAAAATAAACATATAGTTTGTAAATCTCGACAAAAATGACTTCAACAATACTAAATACTGTGACGATTTCAAAAAAAAAAAAATTCTAGTATTATAAAACGACTAGAGTTGCCAATTCTATAGAGTTGCAAATCTATAAAGCACTGATATACATCCTTTTGCATTTGAAATTCTCTTTCTGATATCATATTCAGTGTTCCAGTGTCTTTAACAAAACCTCACAGATCTTGTCCACTCACCGGTCTAATTTTGTTACGCACTCTATTCATGAGAATTCGGATGATAAGTTGTCTCATGTGACTCATTAGGCTGATCGTCCGTTGGAGTTCAAAACTCATAATATAATGCCAAAAAAAGACTAGTATTATAAAACGACTGGAATTGCCAATTCTATAGAGTTGCAAATCTATAAAACACAGGTATACATCCTTTTGCATTTGAAATGCTCTTTCTGATATCATTCTGAGCCTAAATATCACATTCATTGTTCCAGTGTCTTTAATGAAACCGCGCATATACCATCGTTTGCATCAGGATTATATATACCCATTTTCAAGACTACTATACTCGTTCCACTAAAACTTTTGGTGTAACAAAATCTACCCCACCTAAATCTCCAACTATGTATCTGTGTACATTATTAAGTTCAGCTTAGTAAATCTATATATAAAATTATGTGACTTCCGTTAATTCGTCAGTCAATCACACGCTATACGTTGACCGATCGAAAGCAAATTTTGGGGAGAAGTGCAAACAGGTAAGTGGGTACAAAGTACAGTTGGTTTTACTAGGGCGCGTAGTAAAATATTGTTTCCTGTTAAGTCCTATAAAATTAAATTAGATTAAAGAAATTATTAAACTATGAAGTAGAGCTTCTGTCAAAGTATTTTTCCGAACAAATCAGCCTTTATTTCATCGATTGGTTTGCGAAATTGAACAAAACGTAGAGTTTGTAAATCTCGGTAAAAAATATTAGCGATTACTTCAACAATACTAAATACTGTGAGGATTTCAACATGTGGGTTAAAAAAAACCCCCCAAAAACAACAAAAAACAAATACATATGAATGAAAAGAAGAAAAGAAATAAAGATAACCTTGTCCCTGCTAAGTGTTTTTTGGTTAAAGTCAGTAATTGTATGAAAATATCAGTCGTTTCCCTACAAGGAAACATTTAGTAATCATTGACCGAGCAACCAATATTGCATTCAGTTAAGATTTTCTCTTAAAACATTTTTTTTAGGAAGACAGGTTTCTTAATCCAGTAACTGTTATGGTCTTTCCGGTATAAAAGTGGGTGGTTGTTTCCTTTCTAACTTTCTATTTGAAGTGGTGTAAAATGTTAACATCTTGGTCAATTTTCATCGAGTGCTATATATATATATATATATATATATATATATATATGGAGATATATACGTATGTATATGTTTATGTATGTATGTGTAGATATTTCGGTGTCTATGTATGTATGAATATTTATGTATGTGTGTGTGTGTATGTATATATATATATATATATATATATATGCGTATATGTCAGTGTATGTGTGTGCGTGTGTGTGCATATATATGTATATGAGGTGGACATCGTAGTTACCGATGGGTGTTGACTTTGATGTCCGATTTTATATTTACATACACTTTTTTAAGATATTAAATAATATTATTTTTTAATCATTTTTATCTTTGTATATTTACTTGCTTAAGTTAGATTTCAATAGGTTGTTAACATTCATGTATTGACATTTTCTGTCTTAAATATTTATCGGTTGTGGTATCCGATTGTCTGGGTCAATGTCTGTGGATGTGTGTGCATGTATTTATACTAGGTATCTATGTGTATGGAAAGTGCATTCACTTTTAATTGTGTATGTATGTACGTGTGTGTTCGTTTCCATTCCCCCACTTCCCCCTTTTTTTCATGACAGACCGTGAAGATGTTCTCTGTCTTCTTGTCTCTTTTTATGTGTGTATATATATATATAAATATGTCTTGGTGCTTATATATCAGAATCTGATTGCGCTTGTTTTACCCGTGAGTTTAGGACCCCATTCACACATTAGGATTCAAATGTATACATTGTAAAAAGACCGGATATTAAATATAGCTAAAGTAACTTCAATGAAGAAATAAATTGAATAACATATATATTTCTTCTTTTCTCCTCAGTAATTTTATAGTTGTTAACTTAAGAGCGAATAAATTTTAAATTTTGATTTTGTAATTAGCAGTTTTAAATTTTAATATTAAATTTTATCATATAATTTAGTAATTATTGGTTGGAATAAATTCTTTTTTAATACTACCCATATTTTAAACATCTGAATAGATATTATAACATGATTTCGTTATCAAGCTTTTTGAATTTTCCTATACTTGTGTTTTGATTGGTCCATCTAGCCTTTGAAACAACGTTTTCCCCTTGCGAAGGATTGTTAATTAATTTGAAACTTTTAAAACCATTTATTTTACATTCAACGTCTTCACTTGATAAGACACCGAGGGTGTTGAAACAAAACGGCTATTTTTGTAGTGATTTTATAACATATTTATGTTATAAATTTTCTTTTTTTTTTTTTAAATAAATAATTATATATATATATATATATATATATATATATATATATATATATATATATAAGTTTGGGATCAAATATGGATCAGAATCCGGCAGAATGATAACAAAAAAAATAAAATAAGGAAAGTTTATCAATCTATTTCCCTTTAATAAAAGTGAAATATGTTTTATCGATAAACGTTTATTTATTCTTTTTTCTTTATCTTATGATCTATCTATCTATCTATCTATATATATATATATATATATATATATATATATATATATATATATATATATATATATATAATACATATATGTATATCTTATATAGATATATAATATGTATGTATGTATATATATATATATATATATATATATATATATATATATATATATATATATATATATATAATACATATATGTATATCTTATATAGATATATAATATGTATGTATGTATATATATATATATATATATATATATATATATGAGCCTTTTATATTATATATATATATATATATATATATATATATATATAATATAAAAGGCTCAAATACTAATATTTAATGGTTATAATTTATTATATTGGAATCGTAATCGCGATCCAATTCATCAGATCTACAAATTCAAAAACATGTCTGATGAATTGAATCGTGATTACGACTCCAACATAATAAATTATAAGCATGAAATATTAGTGCTTGAGCCTTTTATATTAAATTCTTGTTCTGTCTTTACATAGAGCTGTACCCGGATTTTATCACCTTGGAAATATATATATATATATATATATATATATATATATATATATATATATATATATATATATATATATATAATAAAAAGGCTTAAACACTAATATTCCATGGTCATAATTTATTCCATCGGAATCGTAAATACGATCCAATTCATCAGACCTACAAATTCCAATTCAAATTTTGCATATATATGTGTATATTTACCACTAATATTATCTCTCTCTCGCTCTCTCTCTCATATATATATATATATATATATATATATATATTGACCCCTAATATTATCTATCAATATATATATATATATATATATATATATGATAAGATACATATATTATCATATATATATAGTATCATATATATATATATATATATATATATATATATATATATATATATAAATTGGCTCTCATGTAAATACATATGGAGACCTACTAAATTAAATCCATGACATATTCGTTGATGATACAAATATAACAGATTCATCCACATGTAAAAAAGAAAGTAAATAATAAGAGAAGTATTATTAATAAAAGGAAAATCCAACACTCAATAGTATCAACTACGAACACGGCCATGATGTGATGACCATGTTTGGACCATAAAACATTCCTATAACTCTAGATACATACATAAAACAGTACATACATTCAGTTAAAAATAAAAATAGAATCATCCTTGATAATGTCTAGAAGAATAGCTGAAAGCGTTCGCACATACAAAACATTCGGACAATTTTTCTCGTGTTCTTATAAATTTCTTCTTTTCTGGTCATAAATTATATAGAAATTATCCGATTGTTTTGTATAAGTATAGCTGAAAATCATCGTTGATAAAGAACATTCGGGCAATTTCTACCTATTTTATGGTTTGCTTCGGTTTATTTTGCTTTACGGCATATCAACACCTCAATGAGTTATTTAATGCCGACAAGATATCATGACAGGTTCGTATGACTAGAAAAAGTATTTTTTGCAAGAAATCAGTTTATAAATCAGGTCCCATTGACGTATTTTTGTCGAAAGTCAAATGTATTGCTGGTTATACATACATACATACATATATATATATATATATATATATATATATTCGAAATGTATTGCTGGTATTTTTTTTTTTATAAAAATCTAATATACTTTCAGTGTTTTGACTCCAGTGTTTGGGGGTTAACTATTTGCTTATATCTGGTACTCTAACTGATGCTAGCACCCCGGATCAGAGTGGACTTGGGAACAACAACAATTAAAAAGTGTTTCCACGATCCACAAAACCTTCGGATCAGAGGTCTTGCTACCGGATGTATTTTATCCTCAAACCCAGGACGGCATAATATATGCCCAGAAAAGAAAATCTTATGAGAACGCAAAAAAAATTTAAATAAGAAAAAACTTAACCGCAGTACCCTGTCACTCGTTTTTAACGAAACTTTATATATATATATATATATATATATATATATATATATATATATATTAAATAAAAAAAAACCCTTTAAAGTTCCATGTAATAAATTATTTCTCCACAGTCCTTTTAAAGGACTGGGGAAAGTCTGATGATCCGCAGTCCTTTAAAAAGGGCTGTGGTGAAATAATTTATTACATGGAACCTTAAAGTGGTCTGTTTTTATTTAAATTATTTGCTCTGGATTTACATTGAGCTCTCTGGATTTTATCCTCCTTAGGTTTACCCATACGGATTACGTAGTTTTTCTTAAACTATATATATATATATAATATATATATATATAACGAAACTTTATATATATATATATATATATATATATAACGAAACTTTATATATATATATATATATATATATATATATATATATATATATATATATATATATATATGAAATAGATGAAGTCCGATAATTATTTAATATATTTTCTGTTTATACGTTATTTTTATAAATAGAATTTATTTAAGTAAATGCTTTGTTTTTAATTCAACGGTATTAATTACATATTAATTGAATGTTCAAGAAATTTTGGAGAAAATATGCGTTCTTCGACAGGTATCGAACCTGTATTTCTATATGGAAACTGTCATTTGACCTGATGTGCTATACCATTTAGCTACAGAGAAGCGCCTGGTTAGCAAAGTCCAAATTACTGTTTTATAAATATTCAATCTTCAACGATTTTTCTCGATCAATAATATATACTCATGAAACGTATCTTAACATAAACAGTGAAAACATATTATGAAATAGATTAAGTCCGACAATTATTTAATAGATACAAGTAAATGCTCTATTTTTAATTAAACGGCATTAATTACTGTCATGGGTCCTTACCTATAACTACAGAATGAACTCTTCCATCACCATGTATACTACGACTCTCAAGAGGGGTCGAATTGAGTCGAGCCGATAGTAGTTCACTCCAAACCAGTCTGACAGTCATACTAACACTTTCCACATCTTGTATTATTATTTCGTGTAATATACCTTAGCTATTTCTACTCTTGTGTTCGTGTTGTTTTTCTTTGGTCTTGAACTAGACCATAACAATTACATATACCGGCCTGAATGTTAAATAAATTGTATCTATATACATAAATATATATATATATATATATATATATATATATATATATATATTTATATTTAAGATTTTTTTAACTAAAACTTTCAAATTTCCGCAGAAGTTGTTTTACTTTATCGCTAAATTTGCCAAAAATTCTTATTAAGTTTTGTTTTATATTATTTTCCCGAGTATTTTCGAATGCTACTCCATTTGCTTTCAACAAATGTTCTGTGACTAGTTACGCAACTGGTTTTTAATTCCGGTGTTCTCACGTTTGATGGAATTAATTTTCAACTCCTTCAATGTGACGTCATATAAACGTTCAAACCGAATCAAACTGCAAGTTACTGACATTTGTGTGAATGCATTTGTATGCACACAGAAATGCATATAAACACAATATATTTTTCTTTGTCCATCTGAATAAGCCATAGAGGCGAAATGCATTATCGGATAATATTTTCGAAGCATACTTTCATGAAGGTTTCTTTCCAAATGTCAATAATCTATAACTCTGTCGGGATTACATGCCCTAATTTCTTACGAAAACAACACCATGATGATGACATTGTGCTAATGTCGAAAGTACTCAGAATAAATGAATATGAATCAACATAGTAATTTTCTCTCTTCTTTTAATAAGGATACTAAGAAGCTTGATCGTGAATATGTGAGGATCTTATTGAAAATAAATAGACGAAACTTGTTTAAATTATTCAATGAGATATATCTTAATATACAAACATACATACAGCTATCTATCTATCCATCTATCTATCTATCTATCTCTGTATATATATATATATATATATATATATATATATATATATATATATATATATATATATATCGACTTAAACACAATCTGTGTTCATTTTTTTCCTTTTAAGGACCTAGGTAAACTGTCGGTAAACATTTCCTCAGGGACCAATCGTTGGCGGAATTACGGATTTGATCTGTAGATATGCGGAAATTGCAGATAAAGTTGTAACACGTCTAAAAACAATTTACAATTAAAATATATACGTAAATTTAAGATTAAGTTGTAAATGAACCCCCCCCCCCCAAAAAAAAAAAAATATGGTAAAATAGAAAAAGAGTTGCTCACTGACCTCCAAATAAGTAAAGGGACCGCCAAATGTTTCCTTTTGCTTGCTCTATTTTGTATGTGGGATGCTCTAAGCAGCATTTACAAATATTCAGAGCCGTTTGTTTCAAACTGCAGCGGCCATCTTTTCTTTTTCTTTTCTTTTTATTTGTTTATTATATTATAATATTTGTTACTTTATTATGCATAGCATGTAAAATATTTTAAAAATTTTTTATTTGTTTCTTTTTAAGATAAGTCGTGGCATACAACGATTTTTATTTTAAATGTTCTTTAGCAAATGTAATTTATTAAGAATAACTCGCTAAAACATCCCATAATGCATTGTATTTGTTTTATTTATTATATAATGGCATGAATAATTCTAGAATCTAATCCATTTAAATTTAAACGTAGCATTTCTCTGTTTTTACTGCTTGGTTGTAATTTTTCGAAACTGGAGGAAGGTTTTAGAATTGTAATGTTTATTTTGTTTATCTTTCTTTGACTAATAACTCATTATTGTCGGATTCTTTATTATTATTTATATTCAAAGATTCTTTTATTAACATGATTTAAATTCTTTTACATTTTCTTATTTAAAGTAAAGTAATGCATTTCAAATTTGTTGGTAAAGCGTTTTTAATTACGACGTTATTTTCTTTCGTTTCCAACTAGTCAATTTGCTTTTATTAATCTTTCAATTATGTAAAAAAAGCAAAAAAAAAACAAAACAAAAAAAACAACAATAATATATATATATATATATATATGTATGATTTCCAAACATGTACTCCCTCTTTAAATGGCAATAAATGCAGTGTTTATCGAATTGCAAACAAGATTAATGGTTAAAATTAAGAAGTATTAATGTTTATTGATTTACCAAAAAAGATTATCGATTTAAATTTAATATTAAATGATATTAAATGCATGGATCGTAAAAATGATAAAAATCAAAGAATTTATAATTATTTATCCGCTGCCCCACGCAGCAAGATGTGGCACGAGGCCGAGTTTAAAATGGGGTATCCGAGCCCGTAGGCTCGGACAAAAATTCCCTATAGACCACGTAAAAATGGAGTCAGTTCCCGAGACGAGACTCATCCCTTCGGCAGATCCTCGTCTGGGGGATACCCTATTTATAAGAAGCCAAAAAATGAATACATTTTGCGAGGGAGAAACAAGGTAGTGGGGTTTTTTTTTAAATGGTTTCGTTGAATGAGGTGCGTGATATTATTGAAAGGATATCAGCGCAGAAATAAGAATCGTCTAGTATGTTGCATTTACTTTCGAACTAACATCTATAGGAACGGTTTAAATAATCTCTTCTACTCCCCCATCTATAGGTTAAATATCAGGGAGGACTAGATCTTTAGCCTTGGGTGGCCACCAGTCTAAAAAAAAGAACTCTGAATTTCAGATGGTAGAGAATGCAACGCCAAACAATTATTTCCAATTGATAGCTAAGAAAGAAAAGGAATCTATGGAGAGTCGTGAGATTTTACTTCTCGAACGGAGATGGCATTGGAATATATTCTTCTAAAAGACTGATCTCTAGACATCTTCTCTTCAGTTTCATTGAGCTAAACCTTCGGCTATCCCTTTTTAGTGAATACATGCAAAAGTTTAGCATTACACTGACCGATGATGACCTCGCAGATCGAAACGGAAGGTATTGAGGAAGTAAGTCTGGACTTTGACCTCGTTAGGTCGGAAACTAGGAGAAGAGTTGAAAAACAAAAACAAAAAACCACAAAAAAGCACAAAAAACACAATAAATAAAAAAAAAAACGATGAAGTAAATGAACTTTTGAAGATGTCAAATAATTCAAACGTTAAAGTGTTATGCCAGCAAAAAAAAAAAGTTAATATTCGTGCGAATTGTCCATCTTTGGATGGCGAAAATAAAACTATGAGATCGATTTAAATACGAAACTAATATACTGAATAAAAATAAATTCCTCCACAAAAGCAGAAAAAAAAAATAACTAAAGCTGAAAATGAATTTTTTAAAATGAAAAATTTTTCTTGAAGCCTTTATCTTAGTTTTAATTTCAAGCTATTAGATTAAATTTAATATTTCTAATAAGCAAAACACTTTGCTGTATTTCAAAAACTAATTTCAAATGATGGAAAGAATTTATTTTTTACTTTTTATTTTTGCTAAAATAGCTGATTAGCTCCATTTTTTAGTAATCTTTCATCGCAATGTAATTCTCTTTATTAAAAAATATATGAAATCTACTTTTCTGAAACTTTATTTGAGGAATATTAGCCGATTTAGAGTATAATTAATCTGATTTGAAACAAATATTATTTACTTCAAGTTTAAAATATCGCAGAAATGCATTTTTAGCCTGAGAGTAGCTGTGTTTTTAATCTACAGTACCTGTGTCGACGTGTTTGACAAGGTGATGACAAATCTAATTGTTGTTCTACGGAGACTTTATCTGTCAAACATAATTGAAGAACATGAGGTGGGCGCCTTTTTATTTAATTGTTAAGTACGTAGTATTTTTTTAAAATTTAGGAAAATATTCTCTGTAATCTAATATTTTAATGAATTTTTAAAATTTTGGTTTTAAATTTACTATAGTCATTGCTCTTATTTTTAATAATGACGTGTATGGTCGACCGTATTTACAAAAACGGCACGTTTATATACGAATAAAAAAAAAATTAAAATTATTTTAAAAATATAGGTGTTTGATGATTCGTATTAAGTTTTTCTATTTATGATTAGTAAATATAATGTTCACTTAATAATAGTATCATTAAAACCGCTGAAAATAATACAGAATTAAAAAAAATTAAAACTTAATAAATTTTTTTATTAGAATGTCAAAAAATGAAAACAATTCTTGTAAAAATTCATTGTTCATCAAAAAAAAAAAAAAAAAAAAAAATTCTGAAGACAATAGTGTCTTTTTTTTTTTTTATAAAAGCAATTAAAAGCTTTTCTAGTTAAATAATGCCATAGTTTTATTGTAATTTTTAATTTACGGTTCAGAACAGATTTTCGGTAAATGGCGTTTTTATTTGAGAAAAAGAAATTGACGATTTAAATTCTCGCAGTTTCATTAAAGTACGTGAGATGTAAAAAAAAAAAAAAATATTTTTTTTCAAGATTTTCTAAAACAACTTATTTAAAATTAATTTCATTTATTTGTGAATTAGTCCTGAAGATTTCCTTAAAATCCGACAATTATTTAATTTGTTTTTTACCGCAAAAAAGACGGTAATTATATTAATCTTTAGTCCACACCACTCGGCTGACGCAAGAAAAACAAGATGTTTAACCAATTTGTTCAATCAGTTATGCATCATACGTGTTAAACTCTTAGGCAATCATGCATCTTTTGATACATGACTGACGAGGCAGATTTTTTCCTTCTTTTGCCATTTCTTTCTGCGGTAGACCAGTTGTCATCCAAGGCTATAGAAACCGGTCTGTCCTGCTATTTACCCATGATGGGGGAGAAGAAGATTCATACCATTCCCATGGTTATTAGCACGTAAGTGAATGTAAAGGATTCAACTAAAATTCGAACTCGGCTCTCCATTACTCTACGGGCCTCCTCCTCGAAAGAGATAAAAAGGATTAAACAATTTAATAAATTAATCATAAAATCATTTGGTCTTTCCTCACAATAAGAAATATTTTGACGAAAAAGCTTTGGGGCTTTTTTCATCATGCTCTTTATAAAGTTTTTGCGGGTACCTAAAAAAAACAAAAAACATTCGATTTTAATTTCAATGTTTTAAATATAATTGCCTTGTAATGTAATAAATGAAAAAAACAAAACAAAAAACAAATTAAAAACTATCTGTTCAGAAAAAGTACAAAAAATATACTGATTTTTAGTCTGATTTTTGGAAGCAGAATAGGTTGGTAAGTTTTCAGCACCTCCTCGTACACGCTGCAATTTCGAAAAACACCTAGACTTGAATTTCTTTGGTCACACATAAAAATTATGCTTGATCACTTCGATGTAGTGTAATGTTTAGCAACATTGTCTCGCCATATCAATTACTACTGAATAGTGAGTTTGAGCCTCACTAGGTGCTCCTTACTTTCGGCCTTGTGCCACATCTAAGCTTCCTTTAGTGCGTCAGTTAAGTGCCATACGTTTGGGCGATCATGTTTCTTTCGATTCGTGACATGACTGACAGTACATTGTCGTTACTTTCTGTGCTAGACTGCTTGTCAACCAAGGCTATAAGACGCAGTCTGACCTGATATTTAACCCATATCTGGGGGATTCATACCTTTGCTAAAGGTAAGTGAATGTAACGAATCCCACCGGAATTCGAACTCGGTTCTCCAATTTCTCAATCCAAGGCGATATCCATTACACTACACATTGTTTAGTAAATCGTCATTAAGCTATTTACATTTAATATAATAGTTAACACTTTGAGCCCTGCGTTCCTGATCAATTTTAATTCTTCTGCCTGAGGTCCTGAGTCAAAATTCTCAAATAATTGGTATGTAATATTTCACGGTAGATTATACTTAGCAGGAAGAAAGTATGATTGCATCTCTTGTCCCTGATTGCTTCTCTGGCAGCCCAGGTTGCGATCTACGCGCTTTATTGTAAAAACGATCTTTTTATCCAAAATACCCGCGAAAAACACAATGAAAAGGTGTGGACATAGTGTTATAACGATCAATGACATAAGAACATTACGGCTTTTCTGATTGGCTCTTCAAAATAAGACAACCAATAGTAAAACACGACGCAAGTGTTTACCAACCGTTTAACCGGTAGCTGGGCATTAAGACATTTTTCCCTACCACTGTTCAACCGGTAGCTGGGATTACTTCATTTTTCTCTACCACCGGTAAAGAGGTGGCTAGGGATCAAATGGTTAAGCTATTTATGTTTAATATTGTAGCATTGCAGAGGCAGGGCACAAATACTGCTCGTTTACGGGGTTTGAGCAAATATTACTCCGCCAAATACATCACATTATACTCGACAGTCGTTTTTGTCGTATTTTTTAGCGTCAAAAAACGACATTATTACGTCATTATTTTTGCACCAACCTAATATCTTCAGCTATTTCAGAATATGGAAAAAGGTAAGGCGATTTAGCTAAGAAGGTTTGTAAAATAACATTGTGATAAAGGAAAAATAAGGTGATTTTGAAGATTGAAATAGAAATAGACCCCTCTCTAATCCTTACTTGTTGAACAAAGAAACAAGAGACAAAAATTCTATTAGAATCCTTACAGGAGTCTGTTCTATATAGGGACAGCTCTGGAAAGTAGCAATTGGAATGGAAATTCGACCTTACAAAAGGAGTACAAAAGAAATGGGCACGAAAGAGATGATTTCTACGTTCATTATCTATCTATCTATCTGTCCTTCTATCTATCTATCTGTCCTTCTATCTATCTCAATTCTTCATATCTATCTCTCTATCCCTATCTATCTATCTATCTATCTATCTATCTCAATTCTTCATATCTATCACTCTATCTCTCTCTCTCTATCTATCTATCTCAATTCTTCATATCTATCACTCTATCTATCTCTCTCTCTATCTATCTATCTATCTATCTATCTCAATTCTTCATATCTATCACTCTATCTATCTCTCTATCTATCTATCTATCTATGTGAATCAGTTCCTATGTATTTATCTACTTGAATCTGTTCGTATCTATCTATCTATCTATCTATCATTCCGTTCATTTCCGTACATCTTCGAAGGATAGTTGATTCCTACGTCTACAATCTATCTATCTATCTATCTATCTATCTCAGTGCATATCTATCTATCAATATGTTTCAATTTGTTCATTAGATATCTATCTCAGTTTCTTCATTATCTATCTATCTATCTATCTAAATTTTTCATTATCTATCTCTCTATCTCAAATTGTACACCTCTCTCTCTCTCTCTCTCTCTCTCTCTCTCTCCCAATCTATCTCTCTATCTATTTAAAAATTAAAAAATTACTTATATTCTTTTTTTTTTTTTTTCGCCTTCGATCTGAAGAAGTCTAATCGGTGAAATGCACTGTCGGATGTTTTTTTTTTCGAAACATCATATTTCATGAACGTTATTCCAATTGTCAATAATATATATATATATATATATATATATATATATATATATATACATATACATACATATATATATATATATATATATATATATATTAGGTTGGTGCAAAAATAATATCGTTTTTTGACGTTAAAAATACGTCAAAAAACGATAATATTTTTGCACCAACCTATTATATATATATATATATATATATATATATATATGTGTGTGTGTGTGTGTGTGTGTGTGTGTGTGTATGTATGTTAAAAATGTCATCCTAAGCAAAGCAATAAAGTCAGTACAACGCAAGGGATTACTGAAAGTTTTCGAATATGAGAAAAAAGAACATATCAACGCGCAAGAACAATAAATGAACAGGATTTAAGAAAACAGAAGGAAACAAATGACATTATATTTTAATGTTTGAAGAGCAAAATTGACGCAAAAGAGAGTTCTCCGAGCGAGAAGTGCAAAAGAAGAAACTGTTGGCATAGAACTTACGGTTACATCTAGCCATGATAAGAAATATAATTATCTTAGCTGACGGCAGAGTAGAATTGAAAATAAGAAACTGCTTGACTGAATCTCTTTATCCGAGAACTGCAGAAAATATTATGTCCGTAGTTACTGGATCACAAGGAATGACGCTATTGGATTATTGCTTAGTGTTCAGAACACTGTGAAAGAACTGTTATATCAGTAACTGATATATTGATAACTATGTATTCCTGGGAATGATAAGTGCACGAGGGATTAAAAAAATAATTGTATATCATTTTACAATTAAACCAGAGCCACAGGATACAAAAAGAAAAGAAAAAGAAAAATCATAATAAATATTAAAAAATGATTTCATATTAATTATAAAAAAATGGTTGGAATAAAATTTTATTTATTTAAATATTTTCATCCTTTTTAAATTACAATCATTGAACGTATGATATCAAAGGTTGTGTCTTCACAGACGGCTTATTCAATCTATACAGTGAGACGATTTTGAAAGAAGTAAATATCCTATTAGGATTCATTATTGCAACCACAAACTTTAAGACAACATAAGATATACAGATAACACAGCGTTGATATCAGAAACGGAAAGGAAAACTTCAAAATCTCCCACAGAAGGCAGTGACGGAAAACTAGAAGAAAAGACTAAACATTAACTGCAAGAAGACAGAATGCATTATTGTTAGCAAAAGGATGATCTCAAAATGCAAATTAAACATCAGAGACACCAAAATCAAACATGTACAATAATTTAAATATCTCAGAAGTGTTTTTTCAGAGGACAGACACTGAAATCCAAAGACGAATTGGGATAGCCAAAGATGCCATCCAAAAACTAAGCAGAATATTAAGAGACGGAAAAACGTCGTTAGAAACAATAAAGGAACAAGATTTAGGAAGACTATTTGGAAAATATTTTAGCAGAGGACGGATAATGTGACACTGAAATCCAAAAACGCACTGGGATAACCAAAGATGCCATCCAAAAGTAGAGCACAGTGGGACCCTGCCTATTCACGTTTCAGTATTCGCGGCTTCACATATTCGCGGCTTCACATATTCGCGGCTTCACACATTCGCGGCTTCACATATTCGCGGCTTCACATATTCGCGGCTTCACACATTCGCGGCTTCACATATTCGCGGCTTCACATATTCGTGGATGAGGAATTTTCTCCCAAGTTCTTCTCAGCTGTGTTGGGTCGCGCATTGTCCTGATCGAACATCACCTCTTTTCGATTCACTAGAGCAGGTCTTTTTTTCGTAAAAGCTTGGTTCAAACACTCGAATTGCTGACAGTATATTTGAGCATTGATTATTGCATTAGGTGGTAAGAATTCAAAGTGGATTATTCCTTGGCGATCCCACCAGATTGAAAAAACTTTTTGCCCATGAAGTTCCCTTCTCAGCTGTGGCTGCGGTCCTTCCCCTTTACCAAGCCACTGTCTACGACGCTTAACATTTCGATAAAAGATCCATTTTTCGTCGTCAGTCACAAGTCTATCCAAAAAAGATGAAGCAATTTGGCGAGAATGGAGAGAAGAGCAGATGTCAACTCGGGATTTGAGGTTGTTTTCAGACAATTCATGAGGCACCCATTTTCCAAGTTTAGGAACTTTTCCAAGTTGTTGAAGATGAACAGTTGTATGGTTTGAACTGAGAACCACTGCCAATTCCTCAATTGATAAAGCCGGATTTTCTTCAAGGGCTGCTTCAAGAAGCTTTTCATCAAACTCAACTGGACGTCCGGTTCGATCTTCACCTTCAAGGGTGAAATCTCCACCTCTGAATTTTGCAAACCATCTTCTGCAAGTTCTTTCATTCACACATTCCTCTCCATAAACTGAGTGAATGTTTCTAGCCGCTTCGGCTGCTGAGTTTCCTTTCTTGAACTCATAAAACATTATGTGCCTCAAATGATTCTTGGGTACTTCCATGTTAGCAGGGTTTTAATCAAACAAAATTTAATTTAATTGTTCTCTGAAATAAAATTTGATCAGTTTAAATGCATCTAAACATAAAAATAATGTCCAGCTCCATTAGACATTATAAAATACTCTTAAAATTTCGTTCGTTTTAACAAGTAGTTCTTGTTGCCCACATGTTTTTCTGTCTTAGCGTGATGGTTAACAAGCTCAACTCGTAAATTAATTGGCAGGGGCCATGAGTATAGTCCTCCCTCGCACTTTCACAACTATGCTTCTGTGCCATAAGCTGATTAAACAAACATAGTTTCGTGTAGCTTTCGATTGCCTTATCCACGGTTTGAATTCGGGGATGTTGGCAATTAATTTAGGAGAAGGAAAACTCTGAATTCTTCTCCAGCTATGGGTAAAAGAGTAGAGCGAGCCGGACTCTTATCGAGCACAATCAGAATGGTCCTGGTTTCAGACCTTGGCGAAGGCAGTAGTAAAATAAACTATTATCTTTCTCCTCTTATGACCAGGGTCCTCTTGTAAAAAAAAAAAATAAAATAAATGTAAACAAGAATAACAACAACAACAACAACAAAATGATGATTAATTTTCTTTCATAAACCCAAATTGCGAATGGCATGAATCAGAGTCTTCCTACCCCCACCTATGGGTTAAAAAGCAAGGTAGAATAGACTCTTTAGCTTTCAGTGGCAATCAGTCTCAGTCATTTAAGTGCCATGCGTGATTCACGCTTTGACGATCATTCGATTTTCCCGCAGTAGCTTGACATTTTTCAGCGGTGAACTGGTTGCTAGTCAAGACTATAGGATCCCATCTGTCTTGCCATTGATCCCATAGCTGTGATGAGATGGATTCATGCTTTTCCACAAGGGTATTTGCGCGTAACGAACCCAACTGGAATTCGAGGTTGGACTTAGATAAAAACTTTTATTTACAAGTGGTAAAACTAAGATTTTTTTGTTTGTTTTTTATTTATTTAAATTATATAAAAATCACATACAAGACTGTGCCGAAAAGTTCACGTCCCAACCCTTTAAAAATCTGATGTTTGGTCATTCGGTCAGAATTTTTGGAAGTGGGTTGAAGAGAGAACTTTTTTAACATCGACTAGTATGAAAATAAACATTGTAACTGTCCGTAACAATAAACTCATCGACTGTCGAGTAATTATTAGTAAGCTACTCTCACTATTGAGATGTAAGGAAAACAATACTACGATATAGTAAATAAGACAAACTTGGTACGATACAAATCGACCAGGTGCTTTATAACCATAACAGCGAAATTTAAAAAAAGCTACATATATATATATATATATATATATATATATATATATATATATATATATACGTGTGTGTGTATGGAGAGAGAGATAGGGGGTGGATGAGAAAGAAAGAGAGAGAGAGAATGTGGACAAAACAATGAACACTGCATGGAGACTATGATTCATGTCTCAGTGTGATCTACGCGGTTTATATCGAAAACAGTTATATATCTATATCTCCGATTCTGCGTATACATCTATTTATATAGCAAATTTTAAACAACACACACACAAAGACATATATATATACATATATATATATATATATGTGTGTGTGTGTGTGTGTGTGCGTGTGTGTGTGTGTGTGTGTATCTGAAAAACAAACCAAACTATTGATAAAGATTTAAGGAACACCCTCACAGTAAGCGTGCCAAAGAGAAAAAATAAAAACATGGAAAGACAAAGAAAACGTGAAAGAAGCCATTATAGAGAAAAATGATGCTGACAACATCAGCGTAAAAGCAAAAAAAAAAAAAAGGAAAAGAAACAAAAACAAAAAAACCCGAAAACAAAAAAAAAAAATAAAAAGATAAAAATAAAACAGATACGTACGTACGCAAAACCTAAAGTACTCAATGACTTTATAAATTAGAACAGTAATACTAACAAATTAAACTCAAGTTTTCAATTATTTTATTTCATTTTATAATATATTCTCCATTTTTATTTTCATCACAACATATTCCAGACATAGTTTTCTTGCTTTCAACATGCGATCACGTGATCTGTCAATTTTGCTACAAGTTACAGCATGCAAGACATTTTTCCCTCTTCCCAGCCTATAACTCTCTCAACATTATTTGGTGGGAATATTCACTACCTTACCTTGATAATATGACAAACAACAAACCCCGAAGAATTCTGTCATCTAATTATAAATGAACTTATAAAGAACTGGTTAGGTTAATAATGCAAAGTTCTTTAGTATTTTTGTTATTATTTTTAAAAAATAGTGCTCGATAAAAAAGTAGGGCATAGGAGTTTTACTAATTTTAAAATAGAGAAAATTAGAAAAATTATATTTAGTGAATTTAAAAATCTAAACTTAAAGATAACAGTCTGTACTAAATTAAAAAGGGTAAACTTCCTTCACGTAACTCTAGATTTAACAAACACATACCATCCTTATAAAAAACAAATACTAACCCCTTATATATACACCTGAAGTCAAACCACCCTCCATCCATAATTAAACATATACCCTCATCAATAGAAAATAGAATCAGCATTAACTCCGTTAACAAAGAAATATTCCAACAACACAGTAGTTTTTAAAACGCTGCCCTAAAAAATAGTGGATACAAGAATGCAAACATTAATTATAGAAACAATTGTACTAACCAGAAGAAAAAAAACAGAAAAAGAAAAATCATTTGCTATACCCCTCCGTTCAACCAAATGGTTAGTATTAAACTAGGACAGAAATTCTTAGCTTTAATTGAAAAACACTTCCCTACCAATAGTAGGCTTAGTAATGTATTTAATAAAAACACCCTAAAATTGAGTTACAGCTGCACTGAAAATCTAGAAAGTATGATAAAAAAACACAATAATAAAATCCTCAACAAACCCCCATGCCTGAATAGTATTAAAAAAAAACCTACACTTAAATTAGACAAAAACAGTGAAAAATTATGTTATTGTAGAAGCCCAGAAGACTGCCCATTGGAAAATAAATGCTGCGTCAAATCTGTGGTATACCAATGTACTATCTCATTCACTGAGAGTCTAATACTAATATGATATACATTCGGTCTACGAAGAATGAATTTAAAGCCAGATGGAGGCAGTATAAGTGCTCTTTCAACAATATAAATAAAAGACATCAGGCATTTCTATCTAAATATTTTTGGCATTTGAAGGAAATGAATAAAACCCCAAAAGTAAAATGGAAAATTATAAACAAAACTAGAACCTGTAAAACTTGGGATGACCCATGCCCTTTATGCCTACATGAGAAACTACACATTATTAAGTTTCTAAATAATAAAAATCTATTAAACAATAGACATGAGTTTTTTTGCCGACATTATCAAATTTTTGCATTGAATAATTAGCATAATTTTTTTTTTAAATCCATAGTACTAATAAATAGCTTAAATACCCTACAAATAAAGATAACCCTTTATGAAGTCGTCAAAAAACAAATGTTACGGCAGTTTTTTTTATATACATAAAACCCTTTCAGAAAAAATAAAATAAAAAAATAAATAAATCTCCTTAGACACGTAAACCAGACTAGACAAAATCATCTTCCGTTTTAAATTTAAACACCCCAACCTTACCCTGACTTGACATCTATGAATGTAATTCTATACTGATACAAATTATTAACACCCTGCCCCACTTTCTATATGAACAATCGCGCTGGCCGTTACCATTGAAATTTTGATTTCAATAATGAATATGCTATTAAAACACGTAAATTTCAGAAATAAGTTATTCCAAAAAAAAAAAATTCGCATGAAGATGGAACAGAGCTTACTTTAATTCAATTTAATTCAAATAATTATATTGAAGTTTTCGGCTCTTGTTTTGAAACATGAGAACTCTTATGTAGCGTGTTGGAATCATATTCTTAAATAAATAATTATATTTATGCTCTACTTTTGTATCGAGCACTATATTTTAAAAATAATAACAAAAATACTAAAGAACTTTGGATTATTTATCTAACCAGTTCTTTCCTATTTTCTATATATTTTCACACACACACACACACACACATATATATATATGTGTGTGTGTGATCACCAAGGTCCTGAATATATATATATATATATATATATATATATATACATTTCTACTAGACTAGCCAGCCATTTGTGGAAATTAAAGAAAAAATTTTTGAAAATTCGATTGTGAACTGGAAAATTAAAAAAAGTAAAACCTTACAACAATCATAATAATAATGTCTGCAACATTTGTCGGAAAGAAAAGTTGCCTGTAATAACATTTCCAGGCCAACAAAAATATTTGAATGAGAGATCAGAAATTATGACCCGTTGTATACACGTTAAAAAGTTCCTTTTGGGTTCATATGAAATATGGATGAAAAGAAAGTATGTACATTTCATTTAAGCTCCCCCCCCCGATACATTTCCAATAAACATATTTTCCTCCTCCTCCTCCTCCTCCTCACCATCTAGCACACGTCATGTTGTGCGCTTATTTATTTATTTTTAAATAATATTGCGTTCATAAGATTAAAAAAAAATAATAAAGCGTTAGGAAAACAATTGACCGAAATCGCGCCTGAAGATAGCGAAAGGTTGAAACCAAGGTAGCCGAATCGGCTGATCTCTTAAATTCATATACATAAAAGCTCTATATGTTAGATTTTTTTATACGTGTATTAAAAAATAAATAAATCTCCTTAGACACGTAAACCAGACTAGGCGAAAACATCTTCCGTTTTAAATTTAAACACCCCAACCTTACCCTGACTTGACATCTATGAATGTAATTCTATACTGATACAAATTATTAACACCCTGCCCAACTACTGTTTCTTGTTCTGATTCAACTCTGACCATTAATTTTATTATTATTATTATTATTATTATTACACACACACACACACACCCATATGATTATTCGATTCAGTAACCTTCACTACGTTGCAACAATTATTATTATTATTATTATTATTATTATTATTCCCACCTTTGACTGCTGTTGTATACAAATTTCCTTCCATGTCTCAACCAGAAACATAAGGTCAAAAATGGCTTCATGACATTTTCTTCTGCTCATTTTTGTAAACAAAGTAAAAAAAAAAGTACACTAATTCCGCACACTTTTTACATAGCTATAGCTCTTCGTAATGTGTGAGCTGTACTTGTGGGTACAATGTTTTGTATATCTTTGGCTAACAGGAATACCTTCAGTAACTTCATCGGAACCTTTTACGATCAATCCGAAGGCTCCAACTACAACTGGATTATTGATGTCTTCATGTACCACATTTTTGAGATTTCCACTTCAAGATGCTCGTACTTTGATAGTTTTTTTTAAAGATCTTCAAAGATCCATTACTGAATGGATCCATGTCAATAAGAAGGCAAATTCTGTTCATGTGGTATTTGGTCTCGAAGGGCGATTAGTTGTGATTGTTCTGTCTGTGTGTATTGTAAAGTCCTATAAAATTAGTACAGGTCCTATCTCTGTAACCGGGTTTGACTGATGTTCATACCAATTTCCTGCAGTTTCTTTCCTGTAAAAGTTTTTTTTTCCAGTTCAGACATTGTCTCATTCTATCATTCAGAGTTTTAAATTCAGTGGGTGTTAACACTGTTGCAACCTGACACAAGAGGGTCAGTTGTTTCTGGATATTTATTACAGTATCTGCGTTTGGGGTCAACGTAATTTTTCAGCTTGCGTCGTTGGTAATTTCTAGTTAGCAAGCATTGGTCCTGTGCAGCAAGAATAAAACCAATGGGTTCAGCTTTTAACCTTGCACTATGTAACCACTGATGGGTAGCTTGTTTGGTACGGGTACTATATTGACCGTGAATCGTTTATCTTGTCATCGTTTCTGTATCTGGTCGGTTGTATATGTCTTTGCTTTCTTTTTTTTAAAGTATTTTGCAGCTGTAGTAAGTGTATTCTGGTTTATTTGCATTTCTTCACCCACTTGAAATTTCCTTTTGAATTTGTTGGCTTCCTTTATTAATAAATAAAGATTTTTTATGTTTTTTTTTTTTTTTTCGTATAGATTATCATCCAGAATTCTGTAGTTTCCAGCTATCTTTGAAGACCGATTGCTGTGCTTTTGTAAGACAGTTCTAGTTGAACTAATCCTCTGCCTCCTCCGGATCTGGGCACATGCAGATGATCAACATTAGCCTTAGGATGATGCATGCGGTGGCAAGGGAGAAGCTTTTTCATTTTGACATCCATTCGCTTAATATCTGCTATTGCCCAATTAAGGATGTTGAAACTGTATTGAACAAGGACAGCCAAAGTGTTTACGGCTGATATTCTCTTTTATGAATTCAACACCAAACGTATAATCCTGTGAATTTTTTTAAATTGTCCTTCATTTAGGTATGCTGTATTCCACCCTCTTCGCTAATTCCTAGGTACCTATAGGTTTCTTCCCTAATCTTTGTGACGAAATCTCGATCTATTGTGTATGTTTCGGTAATTCTCCATTTCTTGAATGTTACTTTTGCACATTTATCTAAACTGAAATCGATACCTATGTTGTTGCTGAAAATTTTTTATAGTATCGTCTTTGGCAAAGAGTTTGCGATCATCCATAGGTGATTAAATACTTTCTTGTTTACTTTGTATCCTTAGCTATTATTGTTTACTTCGTGTGAAAGGGGGATTAAGGCCAGACAAAATAGAAGCAGTGGCAGGGAGTCCCCTTGAAAGATTCCTCGTCGGATATGCAGGTTATTGGACGTGGCAGTGCCTTTGGTTTGATTTAGTTTTCCATATCCCCATACTCTGTTTAAGGAAATTTGCTATTAGGTCGGTGCAAAAATAATGACGTAATAATGTCGTTTTTTGACGTTAAAAAATACGTCAAAAAACGACATCATTACGTCATTATTTTTGCACCAACCTAATATCACCGAGGAGACTTTGTACATTTCGAAAGCCTTAAGGATCCAAGAGTGTGGCACATTATCAAAGGTTTTACCGTAATCTATCTATGCTGTGCTGAGATTTCTACGTCTTTCCTTCAATTTTCCAGTATCATTTTGTTTATCAATAGTTGATCTTTGCTACCATATGAACCTCTCCGACATCCCATCTCTTCTAAGATTATTATTATTATTATTATTATTATTATTATTAATTTTCCCGTATTTACCTTTGTTTTGGTTTGAGTATCAGTTTAAAATAAATTTACGTAAACTGAATCTGAACTCCGCCTCTTGAAATTTACAACATTAAAAGAAATATATATTTTTAATATTTGTGATTTAGAGATGATAATCGACAGAAAAATGGAAAAAAATGTTTCTTAAAAAGGTGCGTTTCTGTGATACCCCGCGTAATTATATTTATTATTGTCTTATTCAATATGGTCATTTTTATTCCGATTATCATTATTGCCAGCCCGAAATAGCAACATGCAGTGTTTTAATTAACCAAATAAAATTCACCATATGTTCTAAAAATAACTATCAACTTCTGCGATGGCAACAATCACCCAATCACCCTATTTGAGTCATATATAAGCGGTTTGTGCGAATTGTTGCTTATCGCTCAGTCACTTCCTCTTACTACTCGCCTTCATGGAGATTTTCCGATTAAGTTAAAAGATAATAAGAGCAAACTGGATTAGTTTCAAGTAGTTACAGGAACGGTTCGACATTCCAACAAGTAACCTTTTGCTCTGTCACAGTTTCATTTCTTTTCGTCTTGAATGTCTTGCCGCAATAATGCAAGAGGAGGTTGCGGAAAATTACTCAATCTCTTGTGGAAATGGTTTTAAACTGATTGACCACTTAATATTTTATCCTGGTTGGTTGTTTTGTTGGCCTGCTTATGATATACGTTTCGAAAAAAGCTCCATGTATGGCGGTGATAAAAAGTCGTCAGGAAATTCCGTTTAGTCATAATCAAGTGGAAACTCTACCTATTTTTTTTTTTAAATAGGAACGGAAAAAAACACAAAATATATGGTGTGCAGGGAGTATTTTAATAATATTATTTTCATTTAAAACTATCTATCTCTTTTTAATCATTATCTATGTCTTTTTAATCATTATCTATCTATCTATCTATCTATCTATCTCTTTTTATTCATTATCTATCTCTTTTTAATCATTATCTATCCTTTTTAATCACTATCTATCTATCTATCTATTGTTAATCATTATCTATCTCTTTTTAATCATTATCTATCCTTTTTAATCACTATCTATCTATCTCTTTTTTTCTATCTATCTATCTATCTCTTTTTAATCATTATCTATCTATCTGTCTGTCTATCTACCTATCTCCGTTTAATCATTATTTATCTATCTATCTATCTATCTATCTCAGTTTAATCATTATCTATCTATCTATCTATCTACGTTTAATCGTTATCTATGTACCTGAATAAAATTAGATAAAAAAGCAAAGAAATAGTTACGATTACTTAAGATATAGAAATCCATTGTGTGTTTGTTCATCTGATCCTCTAAATCAAAAGTCATACAAACTATTCGTTTCAAATTAATCATAATTTACCGGCCTGTAAAATATCTTTGCTGCTTCATTATTAGTTTTTTTTTTTATGTTTATCTGTCTCTTAAATATTAATTCAGGGCTTTACTTTTTGTTTATTAACAACTGTCTATTCATCGGTTAATTAAGTCTTTCAAACTTAGATGTTTACGCGTATAATCTTCTCGCAGTCCGTTTGAAGAGATTCGCTATAGATATTTGGCTTCTATTTCATTAATTCATTTGGCCAATCGCATAGATGCTAAACGATTTTGGTTTATCAATGATAATTCCATCTTTAGGTAGATCCCTGAATGTAGTTATTAACGGAGAGTCCCCAGGAACCCTAGAAGTCAACGAACGGATGCGTCCCCCAGCGGTCATTCTTCAGATTAACGCTCTTTTTGATTTACAAAAATGATCTGTCTAAGAACATAGATCATTTGTAAACATCTATGCCGATGATACGACTATTTAAGGGCGCACCGCTAAAACTCTTGTTGGTCAGAGATTGGCAACTAGTTTGTCTTCCGATCCAACATAAACTACCCAGTGGGGTAAAAACTGGGGGTTACATTTAATGCTTCGTGGAGTAATGGATAACGGCTTGGATTGTGGATTCAGAGAGCCGAGTTCGAATTCCAGTCGAATCCATTACGTTCACTTATGTGTTAATACCCTTGGGAAAGGTATGAATGCTCTACCCCAGCAGGGTTCTATAGCCTTGGATGGCAAGTGTTCTGCCGCAGAAAGAAATGGCAACATACTGTGGGAAATAATCTGCCTCGTCAGTCATGTATTGAAAGTCATGTATCACGCATGGCACATGACTGAACCGACCGGACCGTGAATTACCGCCAGTCACGATGATCGGATGTCCCCTTGAGGAGGGGCCCCGTGCCTTCAAAAACTATTGTGCCTTAAACTTGCACCTGATCTCAAGTGGAACTCGTACATACGATCCACTAAGGATGCGGGAACAGTAAGTATCTCTACCTTATATGAGCCAGTTCAGGCAGAAAATAGAGAACTGTTGTCATACTTGGGCGGGAGCCACCCAGACTCCATCTCCGAGCATTTGTGGGCGACGAATTATTTCACACACTCCAACCTCTCTCTCACAGGTGGGATGTGGCAAGTCTCTTACTGATTTATCGGTACTGCCAAGATAAGTGCTTGGAGTTAATACATTCCTTGGTCCCGTCAGGTCTAACCTCCACGGCTAGAATTCGGCATGCTAATTACATTGTAGCAAACCACACATTGTCCCTTCGAATTCCATTAGGGAAAAGTCAGTTTCACTCGAACAGCTTCTTCCCGCGTACCCCTGTTCTGTGCAATCGACTGCAAAGAGGATGTTTCCTTACTCACTACTATCTTAACCTGTTCAAGTCTAAGGTTAACCGTTATCTTCGCCTCATGTCTCCACAACTTGCCTCCTAACGTAACTCACTACCTCGAGTGGCCCTCAGGCCTTGTACATAGTAAACCTTACTGCGAAACAAAAAAAAAAAAAAAAAAAAGGTGACGGACCATTCATTCAGTTACCAATAATATGCATTGGCGATTTATTTGAAATATCTGACAATCAAAATTGACTGGAAAGCAAGAAGCCGGAAGAGAGAAGAGAGAGAGAAGAAATTTTTAACATGACACTTACGGTTACACCTAGCCATTTCAATATTAAAATGATGAGACCTAGCTGCCAATCTAGTACTGCACTTAAATTCGTAACGTCGAGCTACAGAAGAGGAAACCTCATCAGAACAACTACCATGAAAATATTTATAGAAAAGGCACAGGGAAGCTACGTTACGGCGGTGGGAAAGTGAGTGAAGTCGATAGGCCAGGTCAGGACCGATAATGTTGCTGATTCATCTATGGATTTTGTCAGGGATCTTTAAATTCATAGCAAAAGCTGCAGACCATATGTGACAACAATATTTGATGCATGAACGAATGGCTGGCATATAATGGTGTAAGATAGATTCTATTGAGAAAACTTCTCGAGCTCGACACAGTAAAGAACTTTCCTAGTAGCAGATCTAGCAATTGATTCAATATAATAGTTCCAAATAATGTCAGTAGAAAACGTAGCCATAGAAATTGCAATGAGTCACTCGTCTGGAGGTTAGCATCAGCCATGCTAATGGAAGGTAGAAAGGTTATCCAAAACGATTAAATGGGGACAGTTTCGTTTTGGGGGGTGTTACATTTAACAAGCGTTTTCTTGCCCCAGTTAACAACAGGTCGAATACCATTTTTGAGATCAACTGCCAATTTGACCTTATCGAATTTATCAGACATACCATCAAGACAGGAATCAATAGTTGTGTTTATCAGGCATAGAAACCGAAATTCCGAACTATTATCCCGTATTCATCTTTTGATCTTCAACCCAAATGTCTTCAGTGAACAACGAAAACGAAGGAATTGACCTTGCCGTACTAATACATTTGGAGGGGTCTGTACGTTGCAAATTAAACTAAGCACGACTGACTATTAAATGGTGAAGAATTTCCTCAGATTTTGACGTCATTCTGGCTTGTTTTCGTTCAAAACTGAATTTCTTTTGCCCAAGCTAAGTCTTGAAATACATGATATAAAATTCATTATCTTTTTATCCACAATGTAGAATGTCTTAAAATTATTCAACATTTTTAACAAGCAAAAAAAGGTGATGTTAAAAATTGCCACAAAAGATGACATGTCTTTAATTTTGATTCAGATATATTGTATTTATTTTCAATTTTTCTAGTTTAAATTGCTCACCAATATCGCATATGATCCATTATCTATAAAAGGCAGGATGTGTGCGTGTGTGTGTGTGTGTAACGAATTTTCGACGCAATTTTCGGCCGCAATTTTTGACGGATTTGCACCAAAATTTACATGCACATGCTCCAAGTTAGTGGGAAGGCCAAAACCAACTTTGCATTTCCCAACTCTCATCGATAGCGGAAATAATCGATTTTTTCATGCTTCTACGGCAGTGTTCATGTAGTTTGCGACATTTTGTACTGGCCAGAGTGAGAGCCTATAGCTGGCTGCCAGGAATAGGCAGGGAGATTCTATTGGCCAGCGTGAGAGCCAACAGCTGACTGACACGAATGTTAACTAGTATACTAGCATACAAAAAAAAATCGATACCTGCATTGGTCACAAGTGGGAAAAATTTAAATCTGCATGGCACTTTACTCCAATTGGCTCATTCGCTTGCTTAAACTCAACGTTGATTCTGATTCCGCAGAACTGGGTTGGGTGTGAAAAGTATTTGTTGTTAACATTCATTTTTCATTCGGTTTTTCCAGTTACGAGTCCTTTTTTAAAACTGATCCTTTTGTGTTCATTTTGTTTAGTTCTTTTTTTGTAACAGATTTAATGTTTAGTATAGAGCTTAGTGAAAATTCGCAGTGTGAGATAGGCAAGAAGTAAGGCATGTAGCAACATCAGCACGGCAAAAGGCACTCCTTTAATGGGTAGGAAGGGCAAAAATATTTTAAGTCAAGTGATAGCGATTGCTGTATGACTCGTACGAATTTTGAATCAAGCACGGGCAACGCCGGGCCATGCTGCTAGTTGTACATAATTGGTGTGTTCGTCTGGTGTCCGTATGTCGGGAACACCTCTCCTGACTGATTTCTTTTAAAAAGAAAAAAAAAAAGAAAAAAAAAAGTGTTTCATAGTTATCTCACTCCCAGACCCACACTGATGATTGACTGATATCTGCCTAGTATCGTTCATAGGCAAATAGTCCAAACAGTCAGCGCCACCTACTCTAAGTAGAAGGTCTTCTCTCAACAGCCTATTGTGGAAGAGGACGCATCTTCCAGCACAACCTCCATCCAATTCTTTTCTTGAGCTGACCCGATTCTCTGTTATAATTGGGTTACAATAAAATTTGCATTTTACATGAAAGTTGAGATGTAATAGAGTTGGGGGTTCCGTATCATAGATTCAGGTGGGCCCCGTAGCATGATTCGACGATGGGGGAGCATGAAACCCTTCCGCCGACCCTGTCCTGAAAGGACGCTGCGTATTAAAAAAAAGGCGGAAATAGTTTTCGACCTAAAGATAAGTTGTTGTTGCTCGCAAATATAAACATAAGTTTTAGTAAGTATTGTCAATAATAATAAAAAAAAAACAAACAAACAAAAAAAAACAAACAAATATCACGACTATTCAATATAATCATTCCAAATCATGTCTGTAGAAAACGGAACCAGAGAAATTACAATGGTTCACTCTCCTGCTTGTTAGCATCAGCCATACTGCTGGAAAGCAGAAAGGTCAGATAAAACGATTACCGTATTTGACAACATATAAGACGCACGGGTGTATAAGACGAACCCCAATTTCAGCAGGGCAAATCAAGAAAAAAATAGTAATTAGTAAAATTATTAGGAAATGGTACAGGCTAGGCTATATTTATGAGGTATTATTTTGCTTAAACAAGCCATGTTTATAATTAACGCGAGCCTATATATAAAAAAAAATGATATCTAAAGTTAAGAAAACAAAATAAAAATCAAGCAATTATTACAAATGAGCGAAGCAGTACAGTTACTATTAAAATTCAGTCAAAATTTTTCCTTTATATGATCTGTATAACCTGCGTCTTGTAAACGTCTTATTGGAATAATGACTTTCCAAGCATAGCTTGGATGTGGCACAAGGCCGAAAGTAGGGGGTACCCAGTGAGGATCGAATTCACTTCTCACTCGTAATTATTCTAGCGAGACAAGCTCGCTAACGATTTCACCGCCTTGTGGTGCCCTGCGTCTTAATGCAATATTTAAGGCATAAAAATTCTGATTGTATTTATACCAATGAAACCGGAAGTTATCGCAAGAAGAATATTAATGAAACAAAACTGTTTTACAATATATAATTTGAATTTATTGCATATAATTTTAGTGAAACAAATTACTACGAGTAAACGTAATTAAATTTAATCTACATCATAGTTTAGTTTTTCCTTCCACTTCTGCTGTTAGTCGTCTGCCAGCGGCAAGGCGAGTGGCCGGTAGGAGAGATATCTCGTAGGCTCTGACAGTGTCTGTCACTGAGTCGCTCCAGCGTCTTCTTGGTCTACCTCTCGCTCTCCAGCGTCTTCTTGGTCTGCCTCTCGCTCTCCAGCCAGAATACCTGATGGTGTATGCTCGTTGGGCTGGTTGGTTGATAGGTATACGAGTGAGGTGTCCGAACGACTTGATGCTCTCAAGGTTTTTTTGTTTTTTTGTTGTTGTTAAAGGCCATGCCTGGCACAGGTATGTCATAATAGCCTTTTAAATAATGACAATAATTATATGAAAGTTACTGTAAAGTCTAAGCTAATAGGAGTTGCCAGGTAGCTAATTTCGGTTGACTATTGCGAATTTTAAACCTACATATGGCATATAAGACGCAGGGGAATTTTAAAAGATATTTTTAGTAAAAAAAAAAAAAAGGTGCGTCTTATATGCCGTCAAATTAGTGCTGTATAGAAGTTAATTTTCGACACTTCCTTCTTTATCTTATTTCCCGGATGGTGAGTTCATGATTATTATTATTAAGCCAAATGAATTAGAAATTAACAAGAAACATACATGGAGATGTGCACTCACATCACTTGTGAGTATATTGAAAAAAGTAGGTATACAGTAAGCATTATACGTATTACAGAAAGAGTCGTTGGGACGCCGGCATTCTGAGCTGTCCACCATTTCCCTTCATCTGTCGCAGAGCCTGGGTCCCCGCTAATGGTTACTTGCTGTGCTCATCATGTGGCGTGTCTTGGGCGTTTTAACCTGGCGGGATCCATCGCTCTCTAGGTTAGAACACAGCCGATGTCCTCCAAAGGTGTCGCGCCTTGGTCGCGAACGCGTGGTAGTTGTAGTTCATTTGAGGAAACCTTTCGACCTGGCCGGTTAACTGCGTTGATGAGGTCCTTAACCCAGCGGTGGTGTGGTGTTTATGCCACTCATCTCACCAGAGTTTAGTCCGCCAGATGAAACGGTTTACTGAATTTGTAGTCATCACGTGAGTGATATAGAAGATTTTTGAGGACCAATATATATATATATCTTCGTAGATTGTTTAAACATTTAGATACAGAAAAAACTTTAACCTCCCAAACATGCCCGTTAAAGTAACGCGAATTAACAGCGTCTAAAAAATTTGAAAGAAAAACTGTCCTCGTGAAAGTAGTGTAGCTTCTTCCTTTAAAGTCGGTCTCCACCCCTCCACTCCTTAGCCATCTATATCTTGAGACTAGACACAATAAATTCGAACAACATCTAGCCGACACATTGGAGTTAAAAATTAAAAATAAGAATTTGAAATGCTACATATGACACATTCATAGCCTCTTTCCCACCTCACTTCCTCACTTCGTTAATTTTACGTATACTTGATGAGGTCCGTCAAAAATGTGTGAATTTCTTTTCATTTTTCATTTCAATTTTTGGAAGTAAAGTCTGATGATCCAGAGCCCTGTTAAAGGATAATTTATTACATGGAACCTTAACGTGGTCTGTTTTTATTCAAACATATCTGCTCTGAATTTTACATTGAGCTCTCCGGATATCATCCTCCTCGGGTCTACCCATACGGATTACCTAAGTTTGCATAAACTAAATATATATATATATATATATATATATATATATATATATATATATATATATATGAAAAATTAACTATAAACATACTGCGAGATGTATACAAGAGGCTGCAAAAGTAGGTATACAGTATTATTATACCAGTATGCGATTTATTATAATAGTGCTTCTGGGATTCATTTAATACTAGAATTAATTTAATTCATTAAAACCATTTTAAAATTTAATTTTTACATAAGTAAAACACACACACATATATTTATTGATAGATAGATGTATATATATATATAGATATATGTATGTACATACATACATACATACATACATAAATATATATATATATATATATATATATATATATTTATGTATGTATGTATGTGCAAAAGTAGATATACAGTAGGTAATGTACCATTATTATAATAGTGTTTCTGGAATTCAGTTAAAACTAAAATTCATTTAATTCTTTAAAATCATTTTTAATATTTTTATTTTCATATTTTTTATTTTAATATCGTTTTTATTTTTTAATAAATAATACTAATAAATCTTCCGCAGGCAAAGAGGAGTGAGTGTATGGCGGGTGCAAATAGAACTTTTGAAGGATTGATATGTTTATTATTGATGTGTTTTTATAGCCAATACAAAACATTTTTTGCACCCCCCTTGTAAATCTCTCCGATTACTTAAAATATTTAATTTTCATACCGATTACTTGCAATAAAAGCAATGTGGGTAAGACGAACGAGATACTATAGAAGAAGAAGAATTAAAAATGCTTCATTATTCTTTTAGATTTCCTTGCTTTTCAGAACTTGAACGCTTTGACTCTCCATAACTCTCCATTCTTTGTAGCTCTAAGCAGTTGTGTGTCCCCACCTACTGTCTCTCTCTGTTCTGACATCCATTTATATAAGCTTGTTAGGCAGTTTACTTGCAGTTAAACCCTTCTCTTTGTTTATGCGATTGACTGAGAGATTTGTTTGTTTAATGGCACATCAACTCCTAATGGGTCATTTAATGCCGAAATTTAATAAGCTTTGAAGTAATAAAAATATCATATGTTATTCAACTTTCACAATTGAATACATGATAAATATGCAGCTTTTCTGCATAAACATGTTTATGTGGACATAATTACTAGAGGCCGTGATGTGTGTGTTTTTTCTGTTGTAGTTTTGTTGAAGTTATATTTAGAGTACAGTTGGATTTTTTTAAATAACTGTATGATATTATATGGATTAATGTCATGGAAGAGTTCTTTTATGTTGCTTGTTTGATTTTGTTTGGTGGCATATCAACCCTTATGCGTTATTTAATACCGAAAGCTAAATGTTTTGAACACCATTTTATGGTTTCAACTAAATATATTTTAAACGCAATTGTATGTATTCCATTACAGATAAAAGAAAGAGTGTGGTTAAAATAGTCTTAGATCAGTAAATCTTGTGGGGGTGTTCAGCTACTCCACAACACATTACATTTAAATTTTTGATGAACAACTTTAACTGGAAAGCAAGAAGACGGAAGAGAGTTACAGAAACGAGAAAAAAAACTGTTAACACAAAACTTACGGTTACATCTAGCCATTACGATTGTAAAAATGATGAGACGGAGACGCCAATCTAGTACTGAACTTTAATTCATAAAATCTAGGTATCATAGAGTAAAGTTCACCAGAACACTTACTGTGAAAGTATTTATAGAAAAGGCACGGGGGAGCTATATTTCAGAAGAGGGAAATTGACTGAAGCTGAGATGCCAGGTCATGACCATTGATATTGCAGATTCTTCTTTAGATTTCACCAACGATGTCTAAATAAATAGCAAGGGCACCAGACCAGATGTGAAAGCAATATTCTAAGCAAGAAACGTATGATATGTAAGATGGATTTTTGGTGAGAAAAAAAGTAAACCAACTTTCCTCGTAGCATAACCTACCTATCGAAATGGATGGCAGAAGAGATTTTAAGAGAGATAAACAAAAATACATTTATTAAGAGCTACAAAGTACAGGTAATTTTGGACTTCGTTAGATATACAAAGTAGCTCTGGGTGTGACGATAAATTACATCCGGTAGCAAGGTGTCTGATTGGGAAATTAGAGGTTTTGTTCCCAGGTCCACTTTAACCCGGGTGGTAGCACCTGTTAGGGTCCCAGCTATAAAGGCAAAACACTATGAAAGTATAAAAATACATTTTATAGTCAATAAATACTTAAGAACAAAGAAGTAAGTCAACCAAAGATAAATAAACATTTCAGTGAATACCTTGTCAGTAGCACGGATCGGCTTAACGTCCGGTAAATCCTAAATCAAACCCCAAATCATCGACACAATAATTCACACTAATTCGACTGGATAGTTTCACTCAATACTCATTCAATAATCACCACAGTCAGTAGCCTGAAATCGCTATTTATACACCTGGCGGAAAACATATATTCATAAATCCAGAGTGTCACGCTCGAACCTCGGTGTCGGTAGTTACTCATTTTCTTCCTATATGACAAATATGTTGTGAAGAACCGGTTAATTATTTCTTATCAGACATCGAAAAAACTCCCGTATATTACCGAATATTTCCGTGTATAAGGCGACATTTAAATCTTGAAAATTACAAACCCTCACTAAAATACGGGGTCATCTAATACAACAGTTACAAAAAACTAGCATTAAATCCCATGGTGGATCGCTAGTGGTAATTAGGTTAGTATACTTGTGACAAGGATCGCGGTAGGCTAACAACTGACTCAGTATGGTAATTACCGATGTATATATTTCTAGTTAAAACAATTCATATTATAATGCATTATAATGCTACAGTAATAAATGATAATTACAAATATTATTATTAAATTATTAAATATTATTAGTATATTATATATATAATATATATATATATTATATATATATATATATATATATATATATATTATAAATATATATGTAAATATTTCTAGTTAAAACAATTCATAATATAATGCATTATAATGCTACAGTTATAAAAAATAATTATAATCATTATTATTAAATTATATATAATTTATATGTATTACGTTGGTGCAAAAATAATGTCGGTTTTTGACGTTAAAAATACGTCAAAAACCGACATTATTTTTGCACCAACCTAATATATATATATATTATATTATAAATATATATGTAAATATTTCTAGTTAAAACAATTCGCATTATAATGCTACAGTTATAAAAAATAATTATATTCATTATTATTAAATTATATATAATATATATGTATTACGTTGGTGCAAAAATAATGTCGGTTTTTGACGTTAAAAATACGTCAAAAACCGACAATATTTTTGCACCAACCTAATATATATATATATATATATTATATTATAAATATATATGTAAATATTTCTAGTTAAAATAATTCATATTATAATGCATTATAATGCTACAGTTATGAATGAAATAAAACTATTTTACTTCTTGATTTCAGATTAAAATGCAATATTTAAGAGACGATTACACAACAATTTGCAAAATCACCTCTGCGCAACATGTTCAAGAAACAAGTAACATAAACAAATCTTTCGTTCTTGAATTGTAAAGCTATGGGTGCATTCACACTAATCATTATTTCTCATTGTACTGTTAAATAACAACATTTAGTAACATGCAGAATTTATTTTTCAATAAAATTATACGGTATTTTTATGCCGTGTTAAGCAAGAAAACATTTGAGATGCCATAAAATCCTTATTTCCCATTACAGCATACGCCACTTTTGTTTTCATTCGTACGAATCGTCAGAATGGAATCTTTATTGTTATTTTCATACAAATTCATATTAATACTTTATATCATTTTATTACTTTTGATCTGATAACGATAAAGAATGAAATCTTTATTGTTATTTTCATACAAATTCATATTAATACTTTATATTTTATTCTTTTTGATCTGATAACGATACAGGTAAGTAAAACAACATTTCTAAATAACATCAGCTTAATTTTATACTCGTGGGAATCTCTGATTGAACTAACTGATACTGGTAGCGTAGGATAGCCTACGTTTTCGATCGTCTTATACAACGGATATCAGATAAAATCACAAACATTTACTTTGATTTTCCGTCTCAGCCAAAGGTCGTCTTATCACGTGGAAATATAAGTGATTTTTTTTTGTAGCTAAGTAAACGCAATTTTCATACTTGTCTGAGCAGGAACAAATCATCTTGTTTGTTGTTTGTCTTTTGTTCTTTCTGTACAAGAACACACGATCGATATCAGTGAATCATGGTGTTTGTATTTGTTTTTTTTTCCTAATCAATTGGTTTCGAAATCTAAAGCAAACAATGAAAACAGTCCTGACTTTATTCGCATGAGTATCATTGGATGCACGCACAGGTGTCAGGTTCTGTGATTTTTATCTATCGATCTCATGTACCGTATGCTCGACAATATTATAGGATACGGAGTCATTTTATTCTTGCTATTATTTTTATTATTAGCAGTACCTATGATGGGAATTCCAGAGTGTTACTGTTTTTTTTTGTTTTTTTTTTTATTGAAATTCATAGTTTTGTAGTCTCCTAACTCCATGGAATGTAAAGATTTAAAATGAGCAATTTATAGCGTAATCGCAGTTATATTTTTTTCGTAGTTATATCGCTTTGATTTTTATGACAGCAGGACCACTATTACAACGTTAATGGCAAGGCGTAACGGTCGTGCGAGCAAAATAAGGAATTAACTATCGAAAGGCGGGCACGGTTTTCCTATTCGAGTTTTCGGATGAAGCTTAATGCTTAAGTTGATAATTGAATAATCTCATGGCGTGGTCTACAACAATAAAATACCCATAGAAATTTCCTTATCGCGCCGTTGAATATTTGAGCTTAAGAACTTTAACAAAATATTACATTGAGCAGAAGTGAAATTGGAAAAGTTTTCTATTTCACTGAAACAGACTTTAAACACTTCTTTCTTTCTTTCTTTCTTGCTGAAACCAAGTAGCGTTTTTGATATGTCTTTTCACACAATCTATTATTTATGAAGTTTTAAACACTGCATAACATTAAACACTTTCTTTCAGTCTCTCTTTCTTTTTCTCACTGAAACCAAGTAGCGTCTCTGACGATATATATTTTCCTTCTTTTCACTCAGTCAAAACGAAATAGTCCATTATTTATGAGGTAATGGCAGCGAGCAACGAACTAAATAAGGTGTAGGGGAGCAAGCTGAATTATAATAGGATTATTATTATTACTACTATTTCTATTATTATTATTATTATTAT
Source organism: Acanthosepion lycidas (assembly GCA_963932145.1). Classification (NCBI taxonomy): domain Eukaryota; kingdom Metazoa; phylum Mollusca; class Cephalopoda; order Sepiida; family Sepiidae; genus Acanthosepion; species Acanthosepion lycidas. The sequence goes on along the minus strand of OZ010602.1, from coordinate 60,666,466 downwards.
TATTACTCTTATTATTATTATTGATGAATTAGGAACATGCCAAAAATGTGACGCTGAGGCACAAATATACGAAACCGAATATACTCGTCACTAACCCGGGTGGTAGCACCTGTTAGGGTCCCAGCTATAGCAAATAGGGAACTGCCAGACAAAAGTCCCATAAGTGTAAACCAGGTAAATGTGTGCGATAAGGTAACAAGTTTCGATAAAACCAGCGCATAATCTTGGAGGGATTTCGCATTATTTATCATCTCTCAGTTGCGTCTCTGTCCTTGGGCTCAGGGGCTTCTCTGTCAAAAGACAGAGGGGCAACTGAGAAAATAATACTGAGAGGTGCCCAGCCCTGGGGAACAGCTGCCCGAGGCCGCGCCCTCCCATTGCACAAGAGGGAGGGATCGGTGCTCGCACCGAGGCCAGCGCAACCGGCTGAGGGGAATTTTTGACCCTACCCAAGTGTACGCTCTCGGGTCACCACATTAATCCGACCTTGTGTCACATTCTCGTGGGGGAATGAGTAAACACCGCATAAACTTTGAGGGCGATTTTCTGGGCAACTTATCTGTTGATGTTACCTGGGACACTATTAGTAAAACTGTTCCTTTCTTTTCTCACGACTCTCAGAGCTCCGATTACTATAGGTACAGTCTCAGTCTTGATTCCCCACATCTCGATCTCCAGGCCCTTCTATTTGGACAATTTCTCGATAATTTTCATTGAGGTATTTCTCTCAGATGTTACAGCTTTGTCAATAAGCATACACTTCCTGAATGTCCTGTCTTTTATGATAATATCAGGTCTGTTGGTTTTTATTTCCCTGACAGTTTGAATTGGCATGTCCCATAGGATAGTTACATCATTATTTTGGGTAACTGTGTCTGGTTGGTGCTCATACCTTCTCTCAGTGGTTTCGATTTTATGTTCCTTGCATGTCTTCCAGTGCACATATGTCGCTACATTGTTATGTCTCTAGGTGTATTCAATTTTGCTAGTTCCGGACATCCTGAGATAATATCGGTCGACAGTTTCATCATATTTTGCGCAGATCCTGCATTTCCGGTTATTTCCATCCTTAATTATTATCCGTCAAATGTGAACATTTGGCGATAGTCTTTGTAATAAAAATCGTTTGCAGAATTGTGTTGTTATCAAAATAGCGGCATTTTAGAAATATGATGCTTACTGTTTGATTAAAACTAACAACATATAATTTATCAGTAAAGCTTTTTTTTTTTTTAATTTTTTAAAATTTATGTTTATTTGCACTTTATTTACAAAAGAAGTCAAAATTTATTGAAACAAAACAAGTTCAGTTGGCCACTGATGACAAATCCAGAACAACGTAACTATAAACAATTTTTTTCTATCCTCTGCCAACCGCAATGATGAAGAAAGCATTACCTCGAACCATCGCCAGTGAGACATGCTGCAAGCGCCACTCCTTAATTATTTGAGAAGAAAATTTGGAGTTAGTCCATCTTTTTGTTAATTTAAAGAAGGCTTTTAATACTGTTAATAGGCAGGATTTATAGGATATTTTGCTTCATCAGCCCGTTCTAATCATTTCTGGCAGTTGTTATTATTATTATTATTAGTAGTAGTAGTAGTAGTAGCATTATTATCATTATCATTATCATTATTATCATTATCATTATTATTATTATCATTATTATTATTATTTTTATGTTCTTTGATTTCTGGCGTTTACATATTTCTTTCCGGGTCCCGCTCAGGGACCTTAGGTTAGAAATGGCACCATGACAGTTTCCACTGACAAAAAAAAATAAAAAAAAAATAAAAAAAATATTACATAGATAAAGCCCTTCGTAAAGTGTGGGTTGTACTTGTCAGAACAATTTTTTGTATCTCCTTGAGGCATGGACTTCCAGGAATCCCTTCAATTAGTCTACTGCAATCTTTTCCAACCAGTCCTGGGCCTCCAACTACAACAGGGATTGTTGATGTTCCCATATGCCACATTTTCGAGATTTCTATTTCAAGGTCCTTGTATTTTGACAGCTTTTTGAATATCTTCAAAGATACATTGCAGTCAGCAGGGACTGCCATATCAATAAGGAGGCACCGTTTTTGTTTGTGGTCTTTAATAACAATATCTGAGCGGTTGGCCTTGATTGTTCTGTCAGTGTGAATTGTGTAGTCCAATAGAATTGTAACAGGTCCTATCTCCGTAACCGGGTCTGGGTGGTGTTCGTACCAGTTTCTTTCAGTTTCCTTCCCGTAGAAGTTGCAGATTTTCCAGTGCAGATATTGGCCCACTCTGTCATGCCGGGTTTCATATTCAGTGGGTGCCAATATCGTGCAACCTGATACAAGATGATCGATTGTTTCTGGATATTTAAAGGTTTGTTTTTCTTAGTTTCCTACTTTGTTCATTCATGTGAATTCCTCTCTTGGACTTGTGACTTCCATGAAGGTGTAAAAGATTTGTTTAATGAATAGGGTACATCTTAATATATAAATAAATCCAAGGAGGGCGATCTTCTTGACTTTTTTTATTTTGGCGTTACTAGGGATTTTATTGATGTATATTTCTATCCCTTCCTTGATCAGACCAAAAAGACCTATTACTACTGGCATTGTTGTGGTTTTCATGTCCTACATTCTCTCAACACAACCAACCAAAACACACACACACACACACATATATATATATATATATATATATATATATATATATATATGTTTGATGGTTATTGATACAAACCGAGTTATATCAAGTTTCTCAAATCTCCAGTGCCTTCCAAAGTATTCTTATAGACCCCAGCCCTGGATATATGATCTCAATCCATCCTCGAATCTCCAAGTTTTCCAATGCAAATTATTCTATTAGGTGCATATAAAGATTTTCAACGTTCACTTTTTGGTTGATTGATTGATGTGTTTTTTACGGCTTATCAACCCTTTGTGGGTTATTTAAAGCCAAATCATACTGTAAGTATATCCCCTTTTATTTTGCGAATGAATATTGCATTAAAAATTTTTCTTAGAAGAAAAATAATTTTTACGCATATTTATCCTACTTTTTAATCCATACCCAGAGGGAATAGATAGATTCATACCTTTCCTAATAGTACTTGTACTTAAGTCAATATAGGTGATAGGGCGCGAATGCAGTGGTTAAAAGTGGAACTTTCGTACATTTGGAACATGGGGGAAATGAAGGTGATTCAACTCCATGGATGTAACGTGGCGTGTTCTAGCTGTGATGTAATAGACTGGTGGAAGTGAAGATTATGTAGAGTAGTGATCAGCTTGCAACATTTCATCTGGGAGGAAAGGGCTACAGAGTGGAAGTGAGTACCGAGTAACGCCTATCCAGGTATAGCAGCGTTACTACTCCACTTTTAAGCTAATCTGACTCTTGTAAAAATAAAGCATAGTAAGAGGAGTCAGGTACTTCCTGATGCGATAGAATAAGTCTATTATTTATCCGGAATCTTTAGCAATGAATTGTGGGAATCTGAAATATATTAGACGTTTCAAGTATGGAGACACTTTGAAATTAGAACCATTCCTTGAGAATGTAGAAAACTCAGAATCTGAATGGGAATTAAATAAACGATACTAGCTTGGTTTTTTATATATTAGAAACAATATGCAAAGTATGTTCAAGCTGTTTCCGTTATGATTTGCGAGGACATTTATCGTTCTTAAACAAGCCACTTAAATATTTCAGTCAGATAACATTAGGTAGCTCCGCAGATTCGCGATATCTACGGGTTAAAATGAATTTAAAAAAATTAAAAATCTTATTTGAAGCTTGTATTTTAATTTTAATTTCAAGGTAATAGATTAAATTTAATATTTCCAATAAACAAAATTTAAAACTAATCTAAATTGATTGGATGGAGTTTTCGTTTTGAAATTGCTGACTTTTTTTTTTTTGATTTTTTTTTTAGCTTCACGGTTAGTCACCGGTCATCAGAATGCAATTCTCTTTATTAAAAAGCCCTCCAAAATTAAAATATGTTTTTTGAAACAGGAATATTAGCTGATTTAAAGTATATTTAACCTGATTTGATGCAACTATTATTTATTTATTTTTAGTTTAAAATATCGAAGAAATTCATTTTTAACACAGCGGTATTTAAGCCTTTGAGTTGTTGATCGAAGTTTATCTAATGTTGCTCTACGGAGGCTTTATACATAAAAAATAATTGAAGAATATAACATGAGCGCCTTTTATATATAATTTTAACGGAATTAGTAATCTTTAAAAATTAGGAAAATATTCTCCGTAATCTAATATTTTATTGAATTTTAGATACTTTGGCTTTAAATTTAATATAATTATCCCTCTTATTTTCTGATAATGTCGTCTATGAACATCCGTATCTACAAAAGTAACCCTAACTCTACACATACAAAAACAATTCAAGATTATTCTTAAAATACTGGTATTCTTCAGACTGTTATAAGAATTTCGATTTAGGATTAGTAAATATGGTTTTATTTAATATCCCCTTAACCTTTACATTATTGAAACTGGATTTAAAAACATTTACAAGCTTCATAAATTATTCTAATTAAAAAAAAATTCTCTTTCAAAAGATGAAAACAAATTTATTTGAAAATTCATTATTGATCGAAAAAAAAACAATTCTTAAGATAGATTATTGTCTAAATTCAATCTTTGCCGGATATATACAGGGTGTGATGGATAAATGGTCGCCATTTTATGTTTTTAATTTCGCGCATATATTATTAAATATAACAGACAATGAATGTCTATTATGTTTGATCATGAGCCGTTCTAATGTCTGCTTTAATTTCTGGTGAAAATAAACACAAGAACTGTCCAACATTTGGATATTTTTATTTTATTAAGATGGTCCTAAGCTTTCGGCTTACATGAACTATCCTCAGAGTGGTTATACAGGCATGAAACAAAGATATCCTCCGTCAAAGATGATATTATTATGTTATTGTTATGGGGTTGACCCCTTTTTCATATAAGTGGACTCTACCAAGTGTACCTGGACTGCTCCCGTTAAATACCCAGAGTCGTGGTCGGTAGTCGGCAGTCTGAGTGTGTGTGAATATACGAACGGAGATAATGTGAGGTAACCTCTTGTAGAAGTCAGTTACAAGCACGTAGACTCTAAGGAAGCCCTACTTCGAGACTGTATATATCTATCTGTATTTGCTACAAACCACGTTCCTGGACTTACTAACAGTATTACTCTTTGTACGATTGTGTAAAAACATTTTATTTCTTATATTTAATTATTGCGTTTTTCCATGGAGACCGAATTCATCTCGGAATCCACAAGAGTTATTTTGACATAGAAGATTGCCATGCGATGATAATGGTCGGAGAATAGCAGACGCAGATCGAAATTTCAAGATGCGGTTCTATGACGTCATACCACGCGATAGGCCGAAGTATTGGAACAGAACCAATGTCTAGATGCAATGTAATGTGTTGTAACTAGTTTGAAATGCAATTTTGTTGAGTGTGGGTTGCTTTGTTTTAATGTAGATCACCTCCGATATCTGATTTTTTGTTTTACTGTCTGTATGCGTGAGTATTATTGTGTTATAAACTAATATCTGTCTAATATTATGTACATGGCTATGTTTTTCCAAGAAATGTTGTTTAATCAGAAAGGTGACAGGTTATTCGACGGGAGAACGTGGTTGTAGTAAACCAACGTGTTTATTATTAGCATCAGAGGTACAATCTCTCAACGGGTATCTAAATTGATATGCTACATTGTTTTTTGTTTTTTTTGTAGAGGAGTTAGTTTTTAGTTGTGTGGTTCTAGGGTTGTTAAAGACTATGAGGTCAATTCTATATAATCAAAAGTGTATGTGTCTATATATTTCTCATAAAAAGAGTAACGTCTAAAAATCAAATTTTCAATTACTGTCTACGAACTCAGAATATTCTGCCCGTATTCTGAAAATAAGTAAAACTCTACTGAAAAGACAATTACTGCGACAAAACAATATATTTTCCACACAGTGTATTATTAATATGACTCATTAATTTGTATTAATCTTCGTCTCCGAGGAAAATGACACCCTTCCAAAATGTCTAAAATATTAACCGAAATTACCAGATAATAACAACGAGAATTCTCCGTGCCCTCAAAAAAGAAATTACCATATAGTGATTTTCCAAACGTAGCTTGGATGTGGCCCAAAGCCGAAAGTATGGGGTACCAAGCGAACTCCCGACTCAGTTGTAATAGCTCTAGAGAGACAAGCTTGCTAACGATTACACTGCCTCAAGGAGCCCAAGAAATTACCATATATGCCGGAGAATGGATATTTTTTCCTGAATTAAGTTTCTGCCGTGGGTCCTTCATGACGAAGGTTATGGTTTTTGTAGGCAGGTTCTAACCCGTGAGGAAGGTCATCTATGCCAGACAGTAAACTGAATTCTTCTATAGCATGCAAGATTTCGAGACTCATTACAAGAAAAAAGAAACATTGACATCGGCAAATACGGGAAAAAATAAATAAATAAATAACTATATATTCCTTGTCAACCATTTTGTTTTAATGAAATTGCTTAAAAGATGGGTTGCTGCCCAAATATACAAAATAAGTATCCTTACAAGTGCATGTATGCACGTTTTTCTGTTGAATGGTGTATAGATCAATCCTCGTTCCTAATAAAAATTACACCCTTTGAAAAAGTCTAATGTATTGGTCGAAAACACCTCGGAAAAACAATATAATGACAATTTCTCCGTATATTCAAAAAAACAATAAACAAAAATGAAAAAAAAAATCAGAAGAAAAATTAAATTTAAAAACTTCTGAATCTCCTGTAACTCACCTGGGCGGTTTCCTTGTTTAAGTTGGTGAATGCTGCCATGATCATTACGTTCAGTTCATCTTTGAGGTTACAAGGAGTTTTATTAGTCTTTTACTCAACAGATAATAATTGCAGTCTGGGGAGTTAGGTGGCCAGATGTTAGAAGTGATGTGGTCGCAGAAATTGTCTGACACCCATGACTGGGGTCTCCTGCTTGTGTATCATGGTGCAGAGTCCTGTTGCCAGACATATGATCTTAGATCAGAATTACCTCCTCAAAGTACTTGATGTAGGCCTCCGTGTTGTATCTGAGGCCCTAGATATACCTTGTCTGACGTTTTTAAATGGGACTTACATAAAACATGGGTTGCTGCACAATTATACATTATATTTTTGGATCTATGCATGTTTGAGTCTTTTTTCTTCTGTTAGCTGGAGTATTAATTACGTTAATTAAATGCTTAAATGTACAAATCTTGTGACATATTTCGATTTGTATAAAGCCACGTCATTTGAGCCAAGTTTTTGCATAATTGTTTCTGTTTGCCAACGATTATGAGAAAAAAAAAGAAAAAAAGAAAAAGAACGTTTGCATCTTGTCGCTTGATTTCGATCAGAGATCACTGACAAAAGAGACCTACTAACAGGTGGTATGTATGCAGCAAGAGTCAGAATTAATCAGCGCTCGTATAGGCCAACGAATCGGAACATCACGCGCTAATCAAAATAAACCAGTCAGCGGGGACGAGACAAGGATAAAGGATGTACTGCTAAATAAAAGAAAATACAACAGGTAAATTAAGTGATTCGTTCGGCTTACTCTCAGGAGAATATGACAAAGTGGAGCCCACACACATGGGTGACAGAGAAGACATATCGGGTGGCCCGGATTTGAAAAGATTACTGAAAATTAACCTTTAGAAAAAATGTGGTTAGGTAAAACCTATCATGAGGAAAAATTATCAGCAATTGACACGCAACACACACAAAAGATACACATATATAAATAACACCGAATATATATATATATATATATATATATATATATAGGGTGCGATGGATAAATTGTCGCCTAGATTACACAAAAATGAAAATAACACTGACATTTCATTTTAACAGCTATATTTATCAAAATATCTTGAAATTCTAAAGAGTAATTTTATTCAATAAAATCGCCATTGGCTTCAACCACGGTCTCCAGCCGACTTCGGTATATCCTGCATCTCTTCTGGACGGTCTCCTTGCTTAAGTTGGCGAATGCTGCTGTAATCCTTTCCTTCAGTTCATCTTTGGGGTTACAAGGAGTTTTGTTGGTCTCTTGCTCAACACCGCCCCACACATAATAATTGCAGTCTGAGAAGTTTGGTGGCCAGATGCAAGGGGTGATGTGGTCACGAAAATTGTCTGATAGCCATCACTGGGATCTCCTGCTTGTGTTTCATTGTGCAGAGTCCTGTTGCCAGACATAGGATCTTAGAACAATACTACCTCCCCAAGGCACTTGATGCAGGCCTCTCTATGCAACCGAGCATATATATATATATATATATATATATATATATATAAACAGATATGGACTTCGGAAGACCTTAACGACAGAAGTGCGGTCCTTCATTAATCTACTTAAGCCTTCATCGTGGGTGTGCGGTCTAAAAACGCTCCAGGCAATATAGGTGACTTAAACCCTGCCAAAGGAAAGGGTACGCACACTATATCAAAGACTCTCGTATCTTCGTCCAGTAGATGACAGTTTCATTGTACAATGAACAGTAATATCTACTAAAACACATGTATTCGCTAATTTATGATTTTATTATGTATTCTAATATATAAGGAAGTAATGGATTTTTTTAAGTTTTAATGGATATTAAGGAAAAAGATGTGCTTTTATTGTATTTACTGTATTTACTAATACATAATTTCATTACATATTGTAATATATTAGTTTATTTCATATTTTAATATATGATTTCCTTGTGTATGCTAATATAGGATTTTAGCGCATATGATAATATAATTGGGAATTTAAAAATGCTAAAAATTTTATAATATTTGTTTATTGATACTAACACTGAATACATACCCTATATATATATATATATATATATATATATATATATATAGGGTATGTATTTATTCATATATATATATATATATATATATATATGTATATATATATATATATATATATATATGAATATTTATTAAGGAAAAAATTGTGCTTTTATTGTATTTACTGTATTTACTAATACATAATTTTATTACATATTGTAATATATTAGTTTATTTCATATTCTAATATATGATTTCCTTGTTTATGCTAATATAGGATTTTATTGCATATGATAATATCATTGGGAATGTAAAAATGCTACAAATTTTAAAATATTTGTTTATTTGTTGCGGTGGAAATGCTTTTCAAAATGTTGTTGTAGCACAAGGCCGAAAATATGCGCCACCCTGTGAGGATCGTACTCACTATTCAGACGTAATTAATCTTGCGAAATCAATAGTTAGCGAGACAAGCTTACTACTCATTACCGCACGTCGAGGTGCCCTTGATTTTCTAAGCGTGGGTTAGATGCTGCACAAGACCGAAAACGTGGAGCACCCAATGAGAATCGAGCACACTATTCAGACGTAACTGATCTTGCGAAACAAGCTTGCAAGTACCGACAACAATTTAGTAAGCGTATCTCAGGTGTTGCAATGTATGGAATACCCAGTGAGTATGGATCAAGCCAAGGTTGCTGATCATCAAACAACGTCGAATGCCCAAATGATTTTCTAAGCCTAGCTTAGGTGTGGTGTAAGTGTAAAAAGTGTAGAGCACCTGGCGAGAACGTGGTACAGGTGTAGAAAGTGTAGAGAACCGGGAGGGAATGTGGTAGAAGTGTAGAAAGTGTAGAGCACTGGACGAGAATGTGGTAGAAGTGTAGAAAGTGTAGAGCACCGGGCGAGAATGTGGTAGAAGTGTAGAAAGTGTAGAGCATCGGGCGAGAATGTGGTAGAAGTGTAGAAAGTGTAGAGCACTGGACGAGAATGTGGTAGAAGTGTAGAAAGTGTAGAGCACCGGACGAGAATGTGGTAGAAGTGTAGAAAGTGTAGAAAGTGTAGAAAACCGGGCGAGAATGTGGTAGAAGTGTGGTAATTGTAGAGCACCGGGCTTGGGTGTGGTACAAGTGTAGAAAGTGTAAAGCAGCCGGCGAAGATGTGGTAGAAGTGTGGTAATTGTAGAGCACCGGGCGAGAATATGGTACAAGTGTAGAAAGTGAAGAGCACCGGGCAAGGATGTGGTACAAGTGTAGAAACTGTAGACCACCGGGCAAGAATGGGGTACAAGTATAGAAAGTGTAGACCACCGGGCGAGAATGTGGTAGAAGTGTAGAATGTGAAGAGCACCTGGCGAGGATGTGGTACAAGTGTATAAGATGTAAAGCACCGGGCTAGGGTGTGGTACAAGTGTAGAAAGTGTAAAGCAGCGGGCGAGGATGTGGTAGAAGTGTGGTAAGTGTAGAGCACAGGGCGAGAATATGGTACAAGTGTAGAAATTGAAGAGCACCGGGCAAGGATGTGGTACAAGTGTAGAAAGTGTAGAGTACAGGGCGAGAATTAGGTACAAGTATAGAAAGCGTAGATTACCGGGCGAGGATGCCATACAAGTGTAGAAAGTGTAGAGCCCAGGTCGAGGATTAGGCACAAGTGTAGAAAGTTTAAAGCACCGGGCGAGAATGTGGTACAAGTATATAAAGTGTGAAGCACCGGGCGAGGGTGTGGTACAAGTGTAGAAAGTGTAAAGCAGCGGGCGAGGATGTGGTAGAAGTGTGGAAAGTGTAGAGCACCGGGCGAGAATGTGGTTGAAGTGTAGAAAGTGTAGAGCACCGGGCGAGGATGAGGTACAAGTGTAGAATGTGTAGAGCATCGGGCGAGGATGAGGTGCAAGTGTAGAAAGTATAGAACACCAGGTTAGGATCGAGGTCACTATTTAGTCGTAGTTGATCACGCGAGACAAGCAATGTATAGCAAGAATGATCGGGATTATTATATGTGTTATGATCATTATTATATGTCCTGTTTTTCGGACCAACGCTATCACCTTGAAAGTTTCCCGTCTAATTGGCGTTTACCAGGATGAATATTCCGGCCTCTTTTTCGGGAGGACAAATCAAGATGAAGTCTTTGTTCCATCACTTAATATTTATTACATTTCCTTTTTCTGTGTTAGTTTTAAGCAAATGTTCCAGGAAAACATTTAGTTTTAATACATTTCTTAAGCCGTCCATTCTTTCTTTGTCTTACGGCCATGTCACGTTGAAACATTGGTGTCCGGATGATCATCGTAGTTAAGCAACGTTGAACCAGGTCAGTCACTAGATGGGTAACCACTTGCGAATACCGGGATCGGAAAGCTTGGATGCGCGGGTGTTGTAATGAATAATGGCTCAGAATTGTTCATCGGAGAGCTGAGCTCCAATTTCATTTCGTTCCGTGATATCAGCTTATGCGCAAGTACACCTAGAAAAGATTGAATCCGTCTTTTCTCTCCAAGCTATGGATTAATTAGTAATACGTATTACTAAATAATTATTATGTAGAAGAAAAAGTCTTACAATCTGAATATGTCTCTTTGGTTTTAAATATTTCTTTTCTTTTTTTTTTTTCTTCGACAATATTTCTCACTTTTTTTCTTTCTTTCTTTGCTAAAATATCTTCTTTCTTTTTTCTTTCTTGCTTTCTTTTTTCTTTGCTAAATTTTCTTTCTATCTTTTTTATTTTTTTCTCTGCTAATATTTCTTTCATTGTTTTTCTTTCTTTATGCTTTTCTTTATTTGCGAATATTGCTTTCTACCTTTTGTCTGCCGTTCTTTTTTCTTTCTTTCTTTCTTTCTTTTCCTGTCTTTTTGTTTTCATCAATTTTTTTTTCTTTCCTATTTTTCATTGCTGATTTTCTTTCTTCCTTCTTCGCCAAAATGCCAGCCTTTCTTCATTTCGTTCTTTCATTGGCAATATTTTATTCTTAAAACTTTGTCCTTGTTTATCTTCTTCCTAATTCCTGGAGATTTCTCTGTCCGTGTGTACGAAAGTCCGTATACGCTGTTAATGACTTGATCCTATCTCCAAAAAAATCTCTTTGCCAAGCCACCACCGAAAACACCCCGAGACCCTTGTCCTCACTGACTTCAGTCTCACCCTCCTTTTCTTTCACTGATAAGTGCTTGTATAAATATCGCAAATGTATTTTCTTTTTGAAATCAGTCCCAAATTTGATAATGGTTAACCCACACTCACGCATTCACTCAAAGGAACGTATATACATATATGTACATATTTACACAAATACACATGGGTATAAGTATATATATATATATATATATATATAGAGAGAGAGAGAGAGAGAGAGAGAGAGAGGAGCATAAGTAAAAAAATTATCAGCTTATTTGTCATATTCATGTATATATATATATATATATATATATATATATATATATTAAAAAGAAGAGAAGAGAGGTGCCGTAAACTTTTGGTTGTAATGTGGATTTATTTAGAAAAAAATATTATGCTTTGTTTTACATAATGTTACTACACGAGTTTCTGGTCTCGTGACCGTCTTCAGGTAAAAGGTGGAGATTTCCACATATTATTAAAAATAATTAATTTTTTCTTTTGTTTTTCAATGTTAAATATTCTCGATATGAGACATTTTTTGTTTTTGTGTTAGTAATCCGAATTTCTTTCTAATTAATTATTTTTAATAATATGTGGAAATCTCCGCCTTTTACCTGAAGACGGTCACGAGACCAGAAACACATGTAGTAAAATTATGGAAAACAAAGCATAATATTTTTTTCTAAATAAATCCACATTACAACCAAAAACGTTTACGGCACCTCTCTTCTCTTCTTTTTAATATACATACTTTTCTCTCGTTGGAACCACTACAACCTCTTTCTTTATATATATATATATATATATATATATATATATATATATATATATATATATATATAGAGAGAGAGAGAGAGAGAGAGAGGTGGGAGAGAGGAGTATAAATAAAAAATTATCAGCACTTTCGCGGTAGCATATCTTTAGGCAAGAGTGCGTATAATTTTTGACTTTCCCCTCGTATATTCTGAGAATATAGATATATAGATATAAAGATGTAACGTAGATTTCAATATGTAAATATATATATTGCTTGATTAGATCGAATTATGTATATATACAGTGTAACCCGGATATAAGAGAGTTGTCGGGACCGGAGAAGTCTCTTATATCCGTGTTTCTTTTATATCTGGGTTTGGTCTATTTTGTTTAGGTAAGTATGGCTCTAATTTGGGCCCAGAGAAAATCTCTCTTATATCTGGGTTTCTCTTATATCCGGCTTACACTGTATATATATATATATATATATATATATATATATATATTAAATGATTTTGATATACATATGTATAAGAAAATAATCTACCTAAATATATATATATATATATATTATATATATATATATATATTAAATGATTTTGATATACATATGTATAAGAAAATTATCTACCGAAATATTCATATATATATATATATATATATATATATATATATATCCATGAATATATATATATCTACATGAATATACATGAATAAATACATACCCTATATATATATATATATATATATATATATATATATCGGTTATTTATACAATGTTAGGATCAATAAACAAATATTTTAAAATTTGTAGCATTTTTAAATTCCCAATGATATTATCATATACAATAAAATCCTATATTATAATAAACAAGGAATTCATATATTAGAATATGAAAAAACTAATATATTACAATATGTAATAAAATCATGTATTCGTAAATACAATAAAAGCACATTTTTTTCCTTAATAAATATTCATATATATACATATATATATATGAATAAATACACACACACACACACATATATATATATACACATGAATATACATGAATAAATACATACCATATATATATATATATATATATATATATAAATATAAAAGTGAACATAGAAGTCAACACTTAGGGGCTTTGTTTAAAATAAGCCCCTAAGTGTTGACTTCTATGTTCACTTTTATATTTACACACGCTCTATCTCTGATATTGAGCACTTTATTCCATAAATATAGCACACCTTAAGACTATATTTCTTTATATATATATATATATATATATATATATATATATATATATGTGTGTGTGTGTGTGTGTATGTATATATATTATGAAATGGACAAAGTCCTACAATAATTTAAAACATTTTTTACGTTATACATTCTTTTTATAGAGACAGTTCTTTAAGTAAATGCTTTGTTTAAAAGAAACAGTATTAAAGAACATTTACCGGCCTAAATTCAGAGAACGAATATTTTCTGTAAAAATTTTTTTTTCAATGTCGTCCGCTTGGCATTTCAAAACTATCTGTAATGATTAGACAGAAGAGGATATGCGAGAGAAAATGTCACCAATTGATAAGTCGACGGAAGATGTCGGGTGGGATGCGCGGCTGACAGGGCGGGGGTGGCGCCCTCTGGAGGGAAATTGTCTGTATAACAGGAGTCGGGTACGACCTGGAACATGGCACCACATGTGAAGACAAAAAGGACCTAGCCGGATTAGTTTTATGCGTGATCTTGTATTACTCTATACTATTGTTTAACCAATACAGTGCAGAAGAGCCTCTCAAGGTAGAGGGCTATTGAGCGGGGTTTTTGTAAATGTATAACAGGAGGAAGTTAGAAATGTGGATATACAGTGTAACCCGGATATAAAAGAGTTGTCGGGACCGGAGAAGAAGTCTCTTACATTCAGGCCGGTAAATGTTGTTTAATACTGTTTATTATAAAACAGAGAATTTACTTAAATATTTGTATCCATAAAAAGAATGTATAATATAAAAATGTTTTAATATATATATATATATATATATATATATATATATATATATGTGCAACTTATTCATAAGAATAGATGTCTATGTGCTTTTTTATGTGTGTGCGTGTTTGTGTCTATGTGTGTCCGCTTGTGTATATATGTGTGTGTTTGCGTATGCATGGGCGCGTGAGTGAGAGTACCTTTGCATGTATGTGTGCGTGCGGCATGCTTGTATGCGTGAGTGTGTGTGTGTGTGTGTGTGTAAGAGAGATAGAGAGATAGAGAAAGAGAGAGTGAGACAGCCACTCAGATTATGGAGAAGACAACCAAAAACATGATCGTGTGCACAGATGAAACCGAAAGTTGCCGAGCGCCGCTCTACACGGGCATTTGGCTGGGTGTGGGGGACGCTTATAAGACTACAGATAAAATAGTGGGTGGTTTGGGTAGGGTAAGTTGTCGGGAGTTGACATTCTTCAACTGAAAAAATTAATTTTCCACCCTGCGGACAGATATGCGTGGGAACTCGCTGTGTTCCTAACTCTAATCGCAAAGTGACCTACGAAAAAAAAAAAATAAAAAATGGTAAAAACAAAAAATCTTACAGCCCGAAGAATGCCGTAAAAATTTTATGAAGAGAAAAGAAGTAGACATCGTTGGTTTAAAGTGCGATTAAGATATTTTATCGGCATCAGTGATTTAAGCCCCTTCATTGGCTTTCGTTAAGTATCCAGTGGATCCTGAGAGAACTAGGAGTTCTGTCGGGATTTATATTTAGTGGGCCTAATCTTAACAACATAACATATGCAGATTACATCTTATTGATGGCAAAGAAAAACGCCGGACCTTCTAGATAATGGAATAAATTAAAACAAGAAAAAAATGACGAATCAGAGTATATAGTCGCCAGTTAAAGGAACAAGGAAAATTTAGAATTAAAAAAATGTTTTAAATTCAATTTAAAATATCTCCAAAACTGTGTGAATTAAGGAAATCAAGTTTATTTCTTCAAAATGCCAAGAAATCAGATTTAAAGTCAAAGGTTTAGGTTTTGACATTCCGTAGAGTTTGTGATTTCAAGAACTCAACTCAAGTCTGTGATTTGAAGAACACAGTTTTTGGCCTGAACTGAACAAAATACGAGCTACAAACTGGAGATATCAAAAACAAGCATTTACATAAATTAGACTCTCTGGGAATACCTAGTGAGAACTGCTTAGCATCACTGACGATCATGGCGCTCCACATCTTCCTGTCCCTTGTAGATCTTAATAAGTTTTGTCTTTTTGTTATTTCTTCCAATCCTGGTTCTACCAGTCATTTACTCAATTTCATCAAGTATCTTACACGTTGCTTTCCTCTGTCCCATTTTCCATCAGTCTGACCTATGAGTACAGCGTCCTGGGTATGACGATAAACTACATCCAACAGCAAGGCCTCAGATGTTTTTCACAAAAGTAATGTTGCCAGCTGTCCGTTTTTGAAACCATAATGTTGCCAGCTATACGTTTTTGAAACCATAATGTTGCCAGCCATACGTTTTGGAAACCATAATGTTGCTAGCCATAGGTTTTTGCAACCATAATGTTGCCAGCTGTACGTTTTTGAAACCATAATGTTGCCAGCTACACGTTTTTGAAACAATGTTGCCAGCTATGCGTTTTTTTTTTGAAAAAATAATGTTGCCAGCTGTACGTTTTTAGTTTTTTCAGCTCTCACCTACGTCCTGGGTATGACAATAAACTACATCCACGTCCTGGGTATGACGATAAACTACATCCAACAGCAAGGCCTCAGCTCTCACCCACATCCTGGGTATGACAATAAACTACATCCGCGTCCCGGGTATGACGATAAACTACATCTAACAGTAAGGCCTTAGATAAAGGTTTTTGAAACAATAATGTTGCCAGCTATCCGTTTTTGAAACAATAATGTTGCTAGCTATACGTTTTTGAAACCATAATGTTGCCAGCTATACGTTTTTGAAACCATAATGCTGCAAGCTATACGTTTTGGAAACAATGTTGCCAGCTATACGCTTTTTGTAAAAAATAATGTTGCCAGCTATATGTTTTAAAACCATAATGTTGCCAGCTATACGTTTTTGAAACAATTTTGCCAGCTATACGTTTTTTATAAAAAAAAACAAAAACAAAAAAAAAAAACAATGTTCCAGCTGTACATTTTTGAAGCAATAATGTTGCCAGCTGTGCGTTTTTGAAGCAATAATGTTGCCAGCTGTACGTTTTTGAAACAATGGTGTTGCCAACTATGCGTTTTTGACTTTTAAAGTCACTCAAAATCATTTCCAGCATAAAATGACCACTAAGGTTGAGATGCCGTTAAACAAAACAATCAATCAATCAATCCTATGAGTACAAGATTTCCTCCTTTATTGTCTCAGGAACCTCAACTTTCTCTTCCTGATGTTAAGTATAAGTTTCTTTTTTTTTGTTTTCATTCCCTCCAAAACCTCATTGTTCGCCCATGGTATCTGTTGTGACCAAGTAAATAGTTAAAGAAATAACAAAACAAATGTTGCAGGTATATCATATATTAAATAGTAAGTACAACAGACGAGTATTACACGACTAGTGAGTGTGTGTCGGTTGATCCAGCGTTCAATCTATTCGACTGTTGATATTTAACAGCCCCACCATGAACGATGTATGTGGCACAAAGCCGAGTTTAACGTGGGTTCCCCGAGCACGTAGGCTCAGCCAAAAAGATTCCCTTAGAACCCGTATAAACGGGTTACGGGTCTGTCTACCTGCCCGGACGAGGCTTTGCCGAAGGGCAAAGTTTCGTCCGGGTTCCTTTCTGCTCAAGGCAGAGAATCGACAGTAATGAAAAATTTATTCGACTGTTATATTTAACAGTCCCCCCACAAGGAATGTATGTGGCACAAGGCCGAGTTAAACGTGGGTTTCTCCGAGCACGTAGGCTCGGCCAAAAATATTCCCTTTGAACACGCCTAGACGGGTTCAGAGATTGTCTACCTCCCCTACCTTCGTCCGAGTTCCTCTCTGCCGAGACAGAGAGTTTGACAGTTGAACTATCTATGCGACTGTTCCCCCAAGGCCTTATCTCGTTCTAATCTTATAGTAGGCGGAAGAGTCGAACATAGATTCTTTAGACGGAGATGACGATACAACTATATCCTCATCTTCTTTCCGTAGAACCATATTTGAAGAGGTTGTCCAGCATCCGTTGCCATACAGGTCGACAGATATCACGTAACATTTCAGTACTCTTTTCTTTGTTGCTCACGAAATTTCTCTGTCTCTTAATATTAGGTTGGTGCAAAAATAATGTCGGTTTTTGACGTTAGAAAATACGTCAAAAACCGACATTATTTTTGCACCAACCTAATATTCAGCTTAGCTTTTGGAAGGTATCTTTGGCCATCCCAATACGCCTTCAGATCTCAGTGTCACATTTTCCGTCCTCTGTTAGAACAATTCCCAAATATTTTAATTTCTGTACTTGTTTGATTTTAGTATCCCTAATTTGTAATTTGCATTTCATGCTTTCTGTATTCTTTTAGTTTATATTTAGTCCTTTGTTCTTGCTTTCTTTTACTACTTTCTATAGGAGCTTTTCTAGTTTCTTTTCCATGTCTGTTATCAGTACTGTGTTATCTGCTTATTCAACCTATACAGTCAAGCAATATCGTGAGGGAATTAAAATATATCCCAGGATTCATTATTGGCAGCCATAATCTTAACAATGTGCAGATGACACAGTGTTAATAATAGACACGAGAAGAAAAATACAAAAAAAAAAACTGTTACAAAAAGTAATGAAGGAATGCAAGAAGAAAGGATTAAACATCAATTGCAAGCAGACGGAATGCATGGTTGTTGGCAACAAAATGAGCTCAACATGCAAATTATAATGTGGCACTGAAATCCGAAGAATATTGGAATAGTCAAAGATGAATTCCAAAAGCTAAGCAGAGTATTAAGAAATATAAACTTTTCGACAGAAAGGACTACTGAACAGTTATGTAATATATTCTCTCCTATATGGCAATGAATACTGGCCAATCTCCTCAAAGATGAAGAAGAGATTTGAAGCAACTATAATGTTTTTCTAGGGAAAAATGCCATAAGCAACGACAAGGTTTCGGAGGAAAAGAAAACAAAAACAAAACTTATACTTAACACCAGGGAGAGTCTTGTTGAAATTTCTAGGGCACATAATGAGGAAAGAGGGCTTGGAAAATCTGATACTCAGAGGACAGATTGAAAACAAGAAAGACAGGAAAAAATCGCATAACCAACCTAAGGGGCTTAGATGACAGAACAAGTTTTAAGAGATAAGAAAAAGACAAAATTAAATAAGAACTACAAATCTCAGGAAATTGTGGAGAGCCATGACCAACAATGTCCTGAAGGGACACAACTCGTAAAGGAAGAAGAACGGCCGACATAAGATTTGTTAGGCGCAATTTTTAAAAAGGCTCCTATAAAACATGACACAAATGACTTAATAAATGTACGACAGAACAAGGTTTAGGAGATTTAGCTAAAAGTCAACATTTAGTAAGCTCTACGAAGGACAGGAAATTGTGGAGAGTCATGATCGCCTACGTCCTGAATGGACACAAAGAGAAAGAAGTGTTACAACTGTTTAAAATGTATTTGTTCACATCCTTTTGACATACAAAATCTACTTTTCTTCAACTGCGACAATGAGTTCCTGTCGATAAAACTGTTGCAGATGATGCAAAGTTGTGTTCGATACTCAAGCGAAAAAACATGGCGAATCCAAATTCACTCTTTGCAAGTTTTTCCAATTCAATTTAAAGAAAACATTTAGTTTTGTGCCAAATCTCTGGCGCATTGACGTGTATTTAATTCAGTAGTCACTTCCAAATGTTCTTTATTCAGAGTGTCTCGTCTTCCAGAACGAGACTTGCCGAATATGTTCCAAGCGCCATTTCTAAACTTTTTATACCAAAGCTGACAGGTACGAGCCTTCTTTGAATCCGCATACACTGCACATATATATATATGTATATTATAGCAAGGAATAAGCGGAATGAAAAGGACATAATTATGAAAACTAAGAACTAAAACAAACAACCGGTTTCGTCCCAGTACTCCTCAGGTTTGATACACTGGGATTATTTATTCATAAACTTAAAAAGAAAAAACTATTCAATGAGGGGGGAGGGCAATATATATATATATATATATATATATATATATATATATATATATATATATATATCAAGTATGTGGTCCAGTTCAATTTACATTGCATGAATCATTCATACAAAAAACAGATATTGAAGTTAATTAAATTCAATATCTGTTTTTGTATGAATAATTCATGTAATATATATATATATATATATATATATATATATGACAGTAATACCTTTTGCGAATTTATACAAATAGCAATAGTGTATGTATTGGGTTTTTTTTAAGTTATAATCTTCGATGACGAAATGCACTATAAACGAAAGGCGATCAGATACAAGAGATCAATCTAGACACAGTTTCCAACCATTCAACCTTGGCTTGACCTTGATTCGTTGAATCATAATTCGTAAGGGGGAGATATGTAATTACTTTCCGAACAGTCTAACAGAAGACATGATATAATAATTCTAGACGCAGTTTACTATCATTCAAACTTGGTTCTGATTTGATTGGTTGACACATAATTCATAACCGTGAAATACGGCGTTACTTTCCGAACACCCTTATAGAAGAAATGGTGAAATAATTCTAGACACAACATCCTACCATTCAACCATAGTTCTGCCTTGATTAACTGACTCAGTTCCTAGCGGTGAAATACGTAATTATTTCCCGAACACGCTTATATGTAAAAGGTGTTTCATTAAGACGGATTATATATAAGGGTGTCTCATTAAGACGGATCAAAATCAGCAGTAAATAATTCAGTGTTATTTGTGAAAATTTATTTATTTTTCTATTGAATCATGTTATTTAAGTCATGGCAATTATGTGTGAAAAATAATATCACCTGAATGTCCGCCAAATCTGAAAGAAAATGAAAAAAAGTTCATTAGACGCTTAAACTTAATTCACATTTAAAATCGACACTTTTTATAAACTGTCTGTTCGCTTTGTAACATTTGTATTGGTAACTGACTATAATTTTGTTGGGGATGTGAAAATAAAGGCATAACGATTAAATGATGAAACTTCGGTAAATAACTGTTTGTCAAACACGCAGAAAAATTACTTTCTTAGCGCAGAAAATGAGAAAAAAATAAGATGGGGACTCATGCAAAATCTGAAACCTTGCCTAAGCGTATCAGGTTCAAATGAGGCCGGCGCTGAAGAAAAGCCATGATTTTGTGTTATTTTTCCATTGTCGCCAAATTACTAAGAATTTCAAAAGACAGGAAATTGTGGAGGGCCATACCCACCAACGTCATGAATGGACACGGCACATAAAAGAATAAGATAGGTCGTCATGAGATCCGTTAGTTGCGATTAAATGGATGGCAGAACAAGGTTTAGAAGATTGGATGCTGTTTGACTGCCGCATTAAAAATTGGATGCTGTTTGATATTTACAGCCTGTAAATATCAGACAGATTCCAATCTTTCGTACCAGCGTTCAATTATGGTGCAATAACTAGATGGAGCGCTTAGGGGCCATCGATAGCTGTGCTAGCACAAGTCATCGTGGCGGAGGGCTTGAGCGTGCTGGCCTTGTTCAAATTGTTGATCACGCTAGATAACAAGCTCCTTCCCAGAAACTGTAACTAAAGCCTGCTCATCATAGTAGCAGTATAAACCGCAGGTGGGGGTCTAAGGGTGTTGAATAAACACAAATGCGCCTGAGCAAGCGTCTTCAATAGGGACTGACTAGTAGTAGACGGTTATCCTCGAATACGATTGGTCAAATATTCAATATAGATCTGGATTATACTTAAAAAAATAAGCTGCGTTTTTTAGGTCGGCAAAGATGTTAAATGTAATGTTATTAAAAAATGATTTTCTGCCCGCCCCCACTTTTTATGCATGTGATTTTGCATGCGCGCATCTAAAATACACACGTATATCTGTATTGCGAGTAGTCGGTGCACCAGGAAAAAAAAAACTTACGTCACGTCGATGCGAAAGTAACTGAAGTTTTGATACCTGATCAAGATCGATTACATTGCAGATCCTTCTTTGAATTTCAAGAAGCTCGAGATGTACAGCAAGAGCAGCAGACCAGATATGGCTGCAGTATTCAATGCACGGATGAATGGTAGATTCGTAAATGAACAAGATCGATTCTAATGTGAAAAATTCTCCGACACAACACAATCTCTTTCTATAAAAGGCAAGATGTGTGTGTGTGTGTAACGAATGCACGACCGCAATTTTCGACGGATTTACATCAAAATTTACATGCACATGCACCAAGGTAGCGGATAGGCCAAGACCGACCTTGCATTTCCCAACTCTCATCGATAGAGGAAATAATCGATTTTTCATGCTTCTACGAAAGTTTTCATGTAGTTTGCATCCATTTTGTACTGGCCAGAGTGAGAGCCTATAGATGGCTGCCACGAATAGGCAGGAAGATCCTATTGGCCAGCGTGAGAGCCAACAGCTGACTGACACGAATGTTAAATAGCATGCTAGCATGCAAAAAAAAAATCGATAGCTGCATTCGTCACAAGTGGGAAAAATTTAAATCTGCATAGCACTTTACTCCAATTGGCTCATTCGCTTGCTTAAACTCACTGTTGATTCTGATTTCACAGAACTGGGTTGGGTGTGAAAAAGTATTTGTTGTTAACATTCTTTTTTTCATTCGGTTTTTCCAGTGACGAGTCGTTTTTTAAAGCTGATCGTTTTGTGTTCATTTTGTTTAGTTCTTTTTTCGTAACAGATTTAATGTTTAGTATAGAGCTTAGAAAAAATTCGCAGTGTGAGATAGGCAAGAAGTAAGGCATGTAGCAACATCAGCACGGCAAAGGGAACTCCTTTAAAGGCAAGGAATGGCAAAAATATATTAAGTCAAGTGATAGCGATTGCTGTATGAGTCGTGTGATTTTTTAATCAAGCACCGGCTGCTAGCGACGCATAAATTGAATTCAGTTAAAACTAGCAAAAGTGGAATAAGAGGTAAAAAGTTCACGACAAATGTGAATGCTTTCAACACACGCAAAATCAAAATACAGGGTGTCTCTTGACAATCAAAAAAATTATTACAAAGGCAAATAAACAGACAAATATTTGGAACTTGTTGCAAAATGAGTAGATATAGTTTTTTTAACTAATTTATTAGACCTCTATATGAACACCATTAGTTGCACGAAGCACATCAAGACGGTACTCGATTTCTTGCCATGTTTGCTGTAGCATAGCCTTATCAATGGTGGCAAAGACATCAATGATCTTTTGCTTTAAATCAATGATGTCCCGTATCTTTGATCGATACACGATATATTTAACCTAACTCCATAGTTTCGCTTAGTCTACGTATCCGATTTTTTTTCAATAAACCATGACACACATTGTGACTTTTCTTGTGGAGTAGTCATTTTTTAAGGATTCATTTAACAGTATCTCTTTCATCGACGCAATATACACAGAATGCAATGTGGTTAAAACCTTTGATAACTACTGAGTACATAGGACTAATTTGATTAAGTTATCTCGTCAATTGCCTTTGTAGTTTTTGGAAATTATTCGATAATAAATAAAATTATTTTTTAAAATTGGGTTTAAAATTTTCTCTAAATATTTTTAGGACTGTCATTTAATTTTATCAATCAATACATGCATATACGCAGATGTACATACACACGCAATTTGAATGAAATTAAACCGAACATCTATGTCTGGAGAGCTAATTTCTGACAACGACGCCAGGGTTAACAGAAAAAAGCGTATGAAAAAAAAAAAATACGGTGCTTTGAAGTGATTCTTGTGTCGCCTTTTGAATTTAAAGAGAATATAAATATTTGCTTGTTTAAAAAGTACAACATGAAATTGATAAAACCCAAAGAAGAATCGGCGATGTTATTGGTCCTGACCTGGCATCTCAGCTTTAATCAGTTTCTAACTGACGTAATGTAACTTTCCTATGCGTTTCTCTCTCTCTCTATTTTTTTCTCTCTCTCTCTCTCTATTTTTTTTTTCTCTCTCTCTCTCTCAAAATGGGTAACAACTGAAATAATTGAAATGGAAAGAAGAAAGAGAAAAAGAAATAAAAATCTATTAGCAGGCCGGTTATCGCTCCTCCATTTTCAGAACTCGGCCGACGAAAATAAAGTGAAATAAAATTGTGTCCCTAACCTGGCATCTCGGCTTCAGTCGCCGTCCCACCGTCGTAAAGTTGCTTCTCTGTGACTTTTCTATAAATACTTTCATGGTAATTGTTCTGGTTAACATTTTTTCTATGGATCCTAGATTTTATGAATTTAAGCGCAGTACTAGATTGGCGGCTAGGTCTCATCACTTTATTTTTGAAATGGTTAGATGTAACCGTAAGTTCTATGCTAATAGTTTCTTCACTCGTTCTTCTCGATTGTGGAACTCTCTTCCGGCTTTTTACTGTCCAGTCAAATTTAATCTTCAAAAGTTTAGATGCAACGTCATTCGTCATTTTATGTCTATTCTATTCTATTAATTCGCGTTATTTTACAGATTTTCCTTATATTCCCTCGAAATCATTAACCCCTTGCGTCTAAATGACTTTGCTAAGGGTGAAATGATTAAAAAATATATAAAGATTTAAAATTTGATCATCTCTGCAGTTAGAGAAACAATTGTGTACTAAAATAATTAAATAATATTTTAACAAATATAAAAAAAAATATATTTGAAGAGAATAACATTTCGATTACGACCCGGGTATTCTATAAGTAAATCTACTCTGGTTACGTGAATGACCTGAGTTCAATCTCTGTATAAGGCAGTGCAGAAATATGTACCGGCTTAGCAGAGAGAAGCAGATCATACAAGTTGTTGAATAATTTTTCGGAAGGACACCGGACGTGACAGGAAGGATGGCAACGGATTTCTGAGGAAAAGCAAAACGGTTTCGTTCAACATTACCGGAAGTTCTTTTTTTTTTGTTTTTTTTGTTTTTTTAAATTTCTGCAAACTCATTATGGAGAATAGGGAATGAAATAACCACACCAAACCGACATCGCTGCAGTTTCTCTAGCAAATTAGTTTTTTTGTGTTTTTTTTTTGACGGGGCCATGTTGCTTATCTAAGATGGAGTAACTTACACTGCTGAAGGCATTCAACTGTCCTACTACAGTGTAACCCGGATATAAGAGAGTTGCCGAGACCGGAGAAGAAGTATCTTATATCCGGGTTTCTCTTATATCCTAGTTTCTCTTATATCCGGGTTTCTCTTATATCAGGGTCTGGTATATTTTGTTTAGGCAAGTATGGCTCTAATTTGGGACCAGAGACAATGTCTCTTATATCCGGGTTTCTCTTATATCCGGGTTACACTGTACT
The DNA here is from genome assembly GCA_963932145.1 of Acanthosepion lycidas. Taxonomy (NCBI): domain Eukaryota; kingdom Metazoa; phylum Mollusca; class Cephalopoda; order Sepiida; family Sepiidae; genus Acanthosepion; species Acanthosepion lycidas. The sequence continues at coordinate 60,641,307 of OZ010602.1, read as the reverse complement.
TCATTTTACTCATAGCTGTACTTAGAAGCGGAACATTTCTTTTTCCAAGGGTGTTAGTAAGAAGAGAACACGAACTGCATCCAGGCAGAGCTTGAAATCGAATCACCCTTTCCAATCTCGAGGTTTAATTTCCGAAAAGAAACCAAACACGGACATCTAAGAGTGCAAGGAAGAAAGATTGTGACAAATAAATAAATAAATAAATAAAAACAAAAAACGGAACGTAAAATAAGTTTATACTGCGAATGACGGAAATTTCTATCGCAGTTGGGGGTTAATACTTCACAAATACCTGTAGGGAGACTGCAGTAAAAAGTCGCACAGATTGTCCACTCGGTTTGGCGGTTTTATTTTTACAGGGCGGCCAGCTGCCGTGGTTCAAAGACAGACTATAAGTTGGTTAATTTAACTTCTTGCTGAATCATTTAGTATGAAACATTTTATATGAGAAAAATCACATTAAAATAATATATAGGTAGATATAGGTGTGGTTTACATTGGAGTCAAATAATTAGTCATGGATTCTCGTTATTGGTGCGTGAAAATGTAGGTATAAATCTGATTTGGACTAGGGTCAAAATAGAGAGCCTATTTACACTTGAGTCAAAAGGCAAAAGTATATCCGATTTACACAAGATTATAAAAAGTAGATGTAAATTCGGTTTACACTAGATTTAAATAAACTACGTTCCGGTTATATCTGGAAAATACGAGTCCGTGTCAGAGTAGACTTGACGGCAATTGCAAAAAGGGTGATGACATACCTGCCATAACTCGTGAACCAAGAGCTTCTCCATTATGCAGTTTATTGTCATATCCAGGACACACACACACACACACACATATATATGTGAATAAAGATGAAAGGAAAATTTATCTTAGCCGACGCGTTTCGTCCTTTGATGGACTTTATCAAGGCAAATATCAGGATTTTAATCGTCGGCTTTATCTCGTGTGCAAGAATTTAATTTCCTCTTTGCTTATCGCTTCCTTTATGATGGTGGTGTTGATGACTAAATTCGGCGCTAACGTGGAGGTTCGGGACTAGAAGGTTCCAGTTTCACCAAAACTGACCCCGTCATCCTTTAACTATCGCCGTTTGGCTTTGTAAGAGTTGGTTGGTGGTGAAAGAAAGACAGAGTAGAAGAATGTGCCGTGAAAATGTTTAAGGTGAACCTCAACTTACCAAGAAGTGGTCACTTCCTGGTCAGTTGAGGTTCACCTTAAACACATTAGATTTTATGACCTTCCTCTGTGACATATATGGAATGGGACATGCAGTATCCAGTTATGAAACTGCAAAGGACTGCCGCTGACTCTATTATAATTTCGAGCGGCGCCTTCTCTAGCATGTCCGTAATGCGTAGCCCCCTTCAAACGCTGGTTCACCTGTTGAAATCTGTTAAAATCATCATCCGCTTGTTTCAGCGTTGGGATCTTTGGGGTTGGTCGCGCTTAGTCTGAGTCCTCGTCTTCGACCTTGCCACCAAATTTGGCCCTAACAGGAATTTAGAACTCCCGATAGCATCATTGGACCACGCAAGCCCCTCCACCGCGACAAGGAGCGACTATTAGAAAGGATTTTATTGTGTGTATATATTAAATACACTGTCGCAAATGCTTTGGGGGGGGGAATTTAAAAACGTATCTATGAAAACAAAAGGATTTTAATTTATCAAATGTATCAGTTGTGTATAGATATAAATTCAACCACAACATTTATCTAAATAAAGCCACACTTATTAAAAGAGAAAGTCATTTACTTAGACGGAAAATTCTCGAGAGTGCCGTTATAGAATCTTACCACAATATAAATGTGCGCCACACATTATTTCAAATGTTTCTATTTCTGAAAGAATTACTCCCTCCCCAAGCCAACATACATGACTACAAAGATGTTAAACGATCTAAATAAAACGGTTAAATTTATAACCTCTTGTTAATTATAATATATAATACATAAATTAATCCCAAACTAAAATAATTTAAATATTCATTGAGAAAAAAAATAACAGCATAATTCAATCGCTTTCTTTTATTAGACATTTAATTACGTTACTTAATCTGTCTATATTTCTGAGATGAGGTATTATGTACAGTATTTACATTATTCGGACTATTGTCCTCATCTTTGTCGCCATATTTATCACAACGTTTCGGCCGTTGTACGCTCCGGCCTTCTTCAAGTGGTTGGAATTTCGAACTGAACCCTTTATTTCGATCACTGGGGTAGACTGTTCAAACATGGCACGTGGAACTAGAACAGTCTACCCCAGTGATCAAAATAAAAGGTTCATTTGAAATTCCAACCATCTGAAGAAGGCCGGAGCGTACAACGGCCGAAACGTTGTGATAAATATGGCGACAAAGATAAGGACAATAGTCCAAATAATGTAAATATTGTACGTTACTTAATATCCTCCATAATTTACCTATACATTTCAGTTAACCTGATAAACATTTAGAAGCGACTCTTAAATTTAAAAAAAGGTTTGAAAAAATAACATTTTTACTTTTGTTTACAAATTATCGTTGCAAAATAAAATCCTTACTATCACCTTGATAAAGTTAATTTGAGGACGAAATATATCGGCTAAGATAAACTTTTGTTTTATCTTTATATATATTATCCATTGAGAGAATTATATTTTAGTTATATCTGAAATTTCACAAATATATATTTTGTGACGTACGGTGGCCGTTAGTAATTAAGTATAACTCAAGACTTCAATGATAAGATAAAACAGTATTTAATTACAACCGCAAATAAATACTTAACAAGAACAAAGAAGCAAAAGTCAACCAAAGATAATTAAACATTTCAGTGAATACCTTCTCAGTATATTCATATATATATATATATATATATATATATATATATATATATATATATATAAATAAATATATACATATAAATACACGCACACACACACACATATATATATATATATATATATATATATAAGTCAACATTGAAGTCAACACTCAGAGGCGACAGGCTGTTTCATGCTATGAAACAGCCTGTCGCCTCTGAGTGTTGATTTCAATGTTCACTTTTATATCTATATTTACCTACTCTCTCTCTCGCTCACTGATATTGAGCACTTTATCCCATAAATATAGCACACCTTAAAACTATATATATATATATATATATATATATATATATATATATATATATATAGATAGATAGATAGATAGCTTGTTTGTTCAGGTTGTTTGGGATTTTTATTCCCTGTTTAAATGTCGTCATCGAACGCATACACGTGCTCTGGCGACGCCTCAAAGCTTTCTGCTGTGTTTATTACTCGAAATTAGATCCTTAAGCATTCATTTCGTAACAAAAATAGCCGAAACGACACTGAAACCTAAAGGGAATATGTAGCACTTGCGCTTGAAGGATGAGGAGCAACCATATTTACTTACGTAATTTGACAAAAACAAACTGATGATTCATTGTTCGTAAGTGAACGACAAACAGCCCGGTAGTAATAAGTTTTTGTATTTTAAGTAATTAATTTAATCCGCCACACTTTATCTTGGATTAATTTTGTTTAAGAGATGCCTGGCTGTATCTATAAATAAAATTATGTTGGGTCATTTTACTTATCTTCACCGTGCCATATATACCACTATACCGGTCATAGAAGTCAGGTCAGTGGTGATTAAACCATTTCCCCTCAAGTGGTTTTTCTGGTGAGCAGAATTAAACATAAGATCTATCAAAGTGTGGATTAACTTTCTTGTAGAGTCAACGACAATCTAGCACAATTGGATGGATTGCGTTCCATACCTATGTATACAGCTAGAGGGGTTGCTGGACGGAGGACTTGGTAGAGTCAAGGGTATGGAATCAAGGCCCATGTGTCCGTGGCCAAGGCGAGCCTTCAAGATGAAGGCTGTAATCGTTGCTCTTTCCTGGAGAGGGACGGGCTTCACCAGGTCTACCGTGTTAAAAATACTTTTTTGTGATAATAATCGTTTAATGATACAAGACTTAATAATTAACCCATAGCTGGGAGGAGATAACAAGTTTATTTCCACGTAAACGAATAGAACGAACTCAGTGGGTATTTGAACTCGGCTCTCCGATTAACAATTCCGAGACATTGCCCATTACACGATCTGCACATCCAGTCTTACAACACCTGGTATTCTCAAGTGCTCACCCATATAGGTAGTGTCCAGGTTCGGTGTTGCTTAACTTCGGTGATTGTACAGAAACCGATGTTTTACCGTGATGTGACCGTAAGCCAAACAACGTTTTAGCAAACCAGTCTAAAGGCTTGAACAGGTGTAAAAAAAAAACTTGTCAAAGGATGATTAAAGCTTCTTGTAGGGGTCAACGGCCATCGAACTCAATTTAGTAAACCCGGCATGGTAGTTATGTATGCAGCCAGACAAGGAATCACGAGGGACTCTTAGGCTAAAGCCAACGGTCAGGGTGTGGTGTTCTTCCGATAGAATCAACGACCACGTACCCGTAACAAAAGCGAGCTTTCGAGTTGTGAAGACGCACGACTGAGTGCTCGGTCAATCAATGTCAAAGGGTCAATACTATGATTACCCTATACAGGTTTTGATAAATTTTTGTCTAAATTACTCAAAAATAAAATAACACTGACATCTCCTTTTAATAGATATATATTACCTAAAGAAAATAGATATATATTTATCAAAATAAAACAAAAATATGAAATACTAAAGAGTAAGTTTATTCACACTATTTACTTTGAATCTGGCAACAAAGATGAAGACGATAGTCCGTATCGTCCTCATCTTTGTTGCCAGATTTATCACAACGTTTCGGCAGTTGTACGCTCCAGCTTTCGTCGGGCGGTTGGAATGTCGGACTGAACCCTTTATTTCGCTCACTGGGGTAGACTGTTCTAGTTCCACGTGCCATGTCTAATGAATGTCAGTTATCATTTATCTCCAGTTAATTCCCCTCTCCAAGGTCTCCACTGTCTTAACCAGGGATTGAACTCACACTCTTTGGATCCTGTCACAGGACCTAACTAACGCTTTTATCTACTGTGCCATGTGTCCTTGATGACGATATTCAGTCACCCCCCACGAGGGCGTCATGTGGCACAAGGCCTTTTTAACGTGGGCTCGGCTAAAAATATGCCCATTGAACCCGAATAAACGGGTTCAGGGTCGGTTTACCTCCCCGAAAGAGAATCCGCCCTTCGCCGTAGCCCCCTTCGGGTTCCTCCCCGCCCGAAGGCAGAGAGTTCAACCGAACAGCCGGTCAAGACATGTGTACTTGATGACATCTGTGCATGAATGTCTGGGACTTATAAACCTAATGTCTTCAGCACTTATTTTTTACCAGTGCTCATATTGCAATTTTTGCTGTTATCATTGAATGTTTTTTTTACCAGAGCTCACATTGCAATTTTTGTTGTTACTATTGCTTTTCTCTGGTAATCTTTATTACTGTTTCCCATATTGTATTCATTTCTATGTTTAGTTGGCTCGGGAGATTTTTGCGGACTGGCATATGTGCTGATTTCTAAAGTTTACAAATTTTCTAATGTTGTTCTTTGTCTATGATTTCAATCTGATCCCACAGAGGGCGGTGATCTCATTTTCATCTCCATAAGTAGTCAGCCACACCTGATTTTTCCACTGTGATAAATATGTCAACAAAGATGAGGACGATAGTCCGAACAATGTAAATAGTGTACATAAAAAACCTCCAGACGACTTCAGAATCTCCTGCAACTCTTCTGGGCGGTCTCCTTGTTTAAGTTGGCGAATGCTGCCATAATCCTTGCCTTCAGTTCATCTTTGGTGATACAAGGAGTTTTGTTGGTCTCTCGCTCAACTGCACTCCACACATGATAATAAAGAGGGCTGCAGATGTCGAAGAAATTGTCTGACATCTATGACTAGGTTGTGTGGCATGGTGCAGAGTCTTGTTACCAGACATAGTGTCTTGCAGCAGCCACCCTCTTGACCCAGGGCAGCACTATCTTCTCAAGACATTTGATGTAGCCCCCTCCCCGTGTTGAGTCTCAGGTACTCGCCAACAAATTCGGGAGTTATTTTCGTATCAGCACGGTTAGATTCAGTTTTCTGAGCTGTCATATCTTCGTAGTCACCATTGGACTCATCCAACTCTTTCCGAATACAATGTACTATCCTCAGATTGAGACCCAAACACACTGAAATATTCGTATCGGAGCTTCCGGCGCAAATGCCAAGCGTTTCATGGCGTTTCCAAATTTCTCCCGGTGTGAATTACGTCGTCCCTACACCCAAGCTACCAAACTGCCACTAGGTGGCACGCCACAAGCGTTTGCTGCTGGTGGCCCGCTGTCGGACTTCCGGCGTGTTTGTCTCGGCAGTGTTACCAATGGCGGACCGCTAGAGGTCCACTGGTGACACGCCGGTGGCTGCCACCAGAGGACCGCCGGTCGTTGCCAACGGCGGCCCACCAGCGAGCCACTAGCGGCTTGCGTGTAGGGATGGTGATCTTTTTCTCACAGACGGTGCCCAACTGACTATACTGGACAGTGAACAAAATAATAAAAAACAGCGCGAAAAATATATAAAATAGAGACAATTTACCCATCGCGCCCTGTATATACATATATATATATATATATATATATATATATATATATATATATATATATATTAAATACGTTTTACACACAACTTTATTCTCAGCGTCATTTTTTCCTATGTGTGATTCTGTAGTCGCATCAACGTTGATATCAATTTAATCCGACGGCCTCTTAAAGGCCGAAACGCGACACAGGGAAAAATTTTCCACGTTGTGATATATATTATACTAAAAGGCCCAAAAATGTTGGTGTGACCACCAAAAAACTTAACAAATACAATACGTTAAATAGGAAACAATCAAGAACAAAGCAAAGGAAAGAAATGAAAGACTAAACGACAAACACCAACCTAAGCAGTAAATAAAAGTGCACAGGACTATATAGACAGAGCAAAAAACACTTCACGACGTTACCACTCGACAAAGGATAGAACGTGTCGCCGCTACCCAGATTTCATACTCTCGTGATATTCAGGCGGCTAGAATATATATATATATATATATATATTATATAATTTATTCGAAAATTATGACAAATTTGCTATAAAATCACTACAAAAATAGCCATTTTGTTTCAACACTTCTGGTGTTTTATTAAGTGATGGCGTCGAATGTAGAATAAAAGGGTTTAAATGTTCAAATAGACCAAACACCCCTCGTAAGGGGAAACACTGTTACATAAGCTGCAATGACCAATATATATATATATATATATATATATATATATATATATATACGGTGATTTTGACAATAACTATAATAATAAACTGCAGTTCCTCCCTCCGAACTGAAAAGAAAGTGGCTGTCGTGTAAAACACTTAGGAGAACATGAAAAGACAATTATATATATATATATATATATATATATATATATATATATATGTGTGTGTGTGTGTGTGTGTGTATAAGTTAGAAATGAGAATAAGCAGCTCCCAAAAGTGTCTGCTTAAAATTGAACACAGATAAAAACTGTCAAACTGCAATAACGATCGAAATAATAATAATAATATTAATAATGTATACATGTGTGTGCGTTGATGCATATATGTATATGAGCGTGTTTGGGTGTTATGTACGTGTCTAAGAATGCGCAGGTTTTCCGGGTTTTACACCTGAAGTCAGACGTCACATTTAAACGAACCTGTAAAGATTATACTTTGTTATTAGATGGTACGCTAGGAACGCTTGCTGACCTTGCAGCTCAACTGAGAAAAGTGAGAGAGAGGTTGGGCAGAGAGTAAAAAAGACATATAGAGGGTGTATATATGGGTAAAAGAGAGACAAAGAGAGAGAGAGAGAGGAGGGAAGAGAAGAGAGAGAGTGAAAAGTCGGTTGAGAAGTTCAGTTCAGCCTACTTTCTTCTGATTGTCGGCAGATTATGACCCCCCCTAACATAGACATTCTTACACGTTTTTGGCACTCATCTGAAAGCCAAACCCAAAATTCAAGCGTGATTCACTGAAGAAGCCTGCAAAACGTTTGCCATGAACTTGGATCATTGTACAAAAAGAAAAAAAAAAGAAAGAAAGAAAAGAAAAAATCCGCTGAGGATTGAAATAGTTTGATAGAATTTTATACCAATCAGCATCGCAGGAGGAAATCAAATTTAGTATATCCTATAAAAAAATATGTGTACTTTTAGACGGGAGATGGCTGAAAATTTATCGGCCCTACCAATAAGTCCTTCTTCTTCTTTGTGATGCGTCCCTATGGGACATAGATAATAATAGATCTCCACAACTCCCTATCACTTGTAGTCCTGAGCAGTTTTTCTCCGTATGCTAATGATTCCATATTCCTTTCCGTCACCCATTCTCTCCAGCTCATCAGCTAGGTTGCTCTCTGCCTTCCCCTTTCTCTCTTGTCCTCAATATGCCCTGTGAGAATTGTGCTTTCTGACCTTCCTTTCTCATTATGTGTCTAATTTTGATGTGGTGCGTAACAATTTTTCTCCCTTTGCTAATACCCTGACATCTGTTTCACCATCCGTTCGCACAAACTCGTCAGGTAAGGAGTTCGCTGACTTCCCCTGTCTTTCTTGCCCTCAGTATGCCTCGTGAGGGTTACTTTTTCCAAACCCTTCTTCCTTATTGTGTCCAAGGATTTTTCAGCCGTCTTTTCCTGATTCTGAGTATAAGTGTTATTCTGTTGGTATTTTCTTGAAGAATTTCTTGTTGCTAACTCACTCCGTCCATAGAATTATCGGTATCCTTCTGTAGATTCACATTTCTGCTGCATCCAGTTTTCTTCTTATTCGTGGGAAGATTGTCCAGTATTCACTGCCATATAAGAGGCTAGATATCACACAGCAATCTAGCTCTCTTTTCTTTGTTTCTAACGATTTTTTCCAATTCTCAGCATGTTGCTTAGCTTCTGGAATGCTTCCTTTCGCTAGTCCAATGCGTGTTCGGATCTCGATGTCGCATTTTTGAGCCTATGTTAAAACACTTCTCAGGTATTTAAACTTCGGCACCTGATTCATGTTGAATAATCCTCCACGTCCATATTTTCGATTTCTGGCTAATCTCTGACAAGGCCACAAAAGTACGATAATTCCAAATATTATTTATTGTTTATTAAACCTTTCTCTGTCTATATCAATAACGTATAACAATTATATATATATATATATATATATATATATATATATATATATATATATATATATATATATATATATATATATGCGTACGTATATGTTTATGTACATACACGTATATATATTTATATATGTATACGTATAAATATGGAAACAAAAGAAAATGAAAAGAATCTAAATGGAATTGACCAAATTATATACCCAAAATACATTTTTTTTAAATTCCAAGTCTAAAATTCCCAGCGTTTCTTATTCATTCAGACGTCAATTCACATCAACGGAAACGAATCTACTCTGACTAAGTTCTAAGTCACACTAAAACGTTTTCCATTTTGTCATTAATCTTTCCTCCCAAACCGTTCTTGATATATAAAAATGTATATATCGGTATCCCATATAGGTAATTAAGTGCAAAAATAGGAAAAAACGGAAGTAACGCGTTTTGTTCTTTGAAAGAACTTCTTCAGACTAATAATTTTATCTTACACAGGGTGCGGCAGAAATACCTCCCATATCTTAAACTGTCACCTGTGTGGTGAGAGTGAACTTGTGCATGTGGCAATGCTGTCTTCATCTAGCTAATGTCTTACCATTTCTTTTTCAGAAACCATCAGTTACCATCGTGGATTGGGCCGGTGCACATCGTGAGTTTGCCTTTGCTGCGATTTTTTTTAAAGATTGGTGAATCTGTAAATGCAACACAGAGAGCTTTGCGTGTTCATTTGAAGTTACGTCGGAATGATGCTGTCCGGATAGAAAATCGATACTGCTATGGTTTGAAAATTCCAGGGCCACAGGTTCAGCGCTTATAAGAAACCCACCTAGAAAACCTCGATCTTTAATCGTCTACCATGGTGTATGGAGAATAGAGGAGGATGTCATTTGTAAAACCAAACGGATAAAAACTGTAATATTTTTTTTACATTTTTTAATACTAGTTATCTCCAATAAGATTGTCGATATGTACTATATATTAATAGGCCTTTTGACTAAACCGAAGCACGATTTTAAAGTCGGAATTTTTGGACACGCCTGTGTCCTTTTTCAACGACACTAGAAATAAACAAAGACGTCGACTTCAATGTATATTTCTCGTTTCGTTGAAAAAGGACAAAGGCGTGTCTGAAAATTCTGACTTTAAAATCTTTCTCTTCGTGCTTCGGTTTCCTCAAAAGGCTTACTAATAAATAATATTGTCAATCTTACTCACAACATTGTTTTTATTTCGTTGTCTTTGTATTCCTCAAATTTCATTAAGAGGCATATTAAATCCAGCTATTATAAGAAGTAAACGTAGACCATCTTTCGATTTAATATATATATATATATATATATATATATATATATATATGTATATTTCGTTTTAATACACACACACACACACACACACACACATATATATATATATATAAAACGAAATTTTTTTTTCTCTCCTGATGATGGCCATGTTGGCCGAAACTAGTCGAGGAATCTAAATGAAATAATAATAATAAAAACGAAAGAATATTAGTCTACAACTAAGTGTATCTGAAGATTTTAATTTTTTAATATTTTTTATTGTTCAATATATATATATATATATATATATATATATATATATATATATATATATTTAGTTTATGCAAACTTAGGAAATCTGTAGGGGTAGACCCGAGGAGGATGATATCCGGAGAGCTCAATGTAAAATTCAGAGCAGATATGTTTGAATAAAAACAGACCACTTTAAGGTTCCATGTAATAAATTATTTCACCATAACCCCTTTAACAGGGCTCTGGATCATCAGACTTTACTTCCAAAAATTGAAATAAAAAAAATAAAAAAATGGTGAAATAATTTATTACATGGAACCTTAACGTGGTCTGTTTTTATTCAAACAAATATATACATATATATATATATATATATATATATATATATATATATATATATATATAGGCCGAGGAAGAAATGCAACAAATGTCGTTGACATTTTTAATCGAAAACTCTAAAATTACTGGGACGATTATGTAAATTATTTAAACTAGACGAAAACCTGTCTTGCAAACCGTTTCTTATGAAGAAATTTATTTATAAGTAAAGGTGTACAAAAGAAAATATTTGAAATTGAGAACTTTTTCTATTTCACTGAAACAGACGTTAAACACCTCTCTCTATCTGCCCTTCTTCCTTTCTTTTATTCTTTCTTTGCTAATATTTCTTTCTTTTTTCTTTCTTGCTTTATGCCCTTCTTTCTTTCACTAAAGTTTCTTTTTTTCTTTCTTTCTTTGTTTATATTTCTGTTATTTTTTTCTTTCTTTATATCTCCCTTTATTTGCCAGCGTTTCTTTCTTTATTGCCTTGCTTTTCTCCCTGAAACCTAGTAGCGTCTCTATAGATGCTAGTTCCATGTTTTGCGGTCAACACGGAATATTATTTATGTAGTATTAGCAAGGCGTAACGGTTGTGCGAAGTAACCAAGGAACGAACTAACGAAGGGAGGGAGGTACACGCACTATTTTAATAGATATTTTTTAAATTGTTCCCGTTTATCTATATGGATGCATAAGCAGACCGATAATATTAATATTTTTAGTAATTTTCTCTATATTGTCGCGCTAATCCTTATTTTCCGTTGTCTGTGTAGTACAAACACAGATTCCGGGTAAACAAGGCGACCAGTAACTAAGCATTACGAAAAAGGAAGCAGATGAAAAAAAATTCCTCGTCATAGACAGCGAAACTAGAACAATCTATACCCGTACCTTGAATAAAAAGATAAGTTCGAAATTCTCGGAAGGTTACACAGAACGATAAACACCCCGAAGAAGCCCATAGAGAACAACGGCTGAAAACTTGCCAACGATAACAATGAATATGAAGGATTTACTCCAAATGAACATAATGTAAATAAGAATATTTCGACCTGACAGATAAATAAATAAATAAAGTAAAAAAAAAAAAAAATCGGACTACATTGACTGATTCATTCGTTCTTTTACGGCTTATCAACCCTTTAAAGGTTATTTAAAGTCAGAAAATAGTTTTTTAGATTTTTATAATTTTATATTTTGGAGATAATAACGATTTAGTGATACAAGTCTTACTAATTAACCCATAGATGGGGAGGACGATTTGGATTCATACCTTTCACGTGCGTATTTGCGCGTAAGTGAATACAACGAAGCCAACAAGAATTGAAACTCAGACCACCGACTAAGAATTCCGAGGGATTATCTATTACACCACCCGCACACCCAAACTTAAAGCACCTTGGAATTCACCACGCTGTCAACTATCCAGATACTTCAGTGACTGTACGTAAATTTGCAATATTTACATGCTATTGTCTTTGATCAGTCAGTTATGTGCTATGCGTGATACACGCTTAGGCGATCATGTATCTTTCGATACATCACTGACAATGCAAATTTTTTCCAGCAGTTGGTTGCCATTTCTTTCTGCGATAGACCAGTTGCCATCTAAAGCTATAGATACCAGTCTCTCCTGCTATTTTACCCGTAGCTAGTGGGGAGAAGAAGAAGATTCATAGCTTTCCCAAGGGTATTAGCACGTAAGTGAATGTAATGGATTCGATTGGAATTCGAACTCGGCTCTCCGATTCCTCAATCCGAGCCGCTATCCATAATTTCACCTTGTGAACAAAAAATGTATTTCCAGGCATTAATCTTGACTTACACTTGACCCAGACTTCATCAACAAAAATTATCCATAAGCCCGAAGTTGTTTGACCGTTGATAACGCACTTGTTCCTTGCGTAGGGAAAATAATACCGAACAACAAAGACGAAATAAAGTACGTTTCCTACAACAGAAGGTTGCTTTAACAAACTCTTTCGTTTATTCACTAAACGTATTTTGTGCTGCTGGGCTCGCCTCTCCCTTCATCTCAAAGTTGAGTTTCATGGTGACATTCAAGGCAAAAATAGTGCAATGGCTTACCGGTCCTATTTGGACGTTGAATTTATAGCGTTCCTCCATTCAAAGAGGGCTTTATTTTCGAAGTTACCTTCTTCTGCTGATTGTCGAAAGAGGTAGGGCGTACAAGGCAGAAGGTGGTTTGAATACAAATTTTCCTTCTCTTAGATTAGTTGGCTCTCAAGTAAATGACGTAAGTCTTTGTAATGGATTCGACTGGAATTCGAACTCGGCTTTCTGATTCCTCAATCCGAGCCGCTATCCATTACTCCACCGTGCTTTTGATAACAATATCTTATGCATTGTTTTTAATATTCTCAATTTTCCCACATTTCGAGTAATATGATTTTTGGCCCTTAAATAATTTCAATAATCTTATTATAATTATGCTTGGCTCTCTTTTCGTTAGTTTGTACGTTCTACTAATAGCGCAGAATGGACTATTGTAATTTGATCGCGTGGAAAGAGGGATAGAGGTACCCATGAGAAACAAAGACAGAAGAGTTTTAAGATATTTTTTTATGTTTATACGTCAGGATATATGACGGTTCCGTATAGGATACACGTTCGATTCCTGTCGGAGGACGAATATTTCCAGGCCGGTAAATGTTGTTTAATACTGTTTATTATAAACAGAGCATTTACTTAAATATTTGTATCTATAAAAAGAATGTTAAACATAAAAATACATTATTCGGACTATTGTCCTCAGCTTTGTCGCCATATTTATTACAACGTTTCAGCCGTTGTACGCTCTGCCCTTCTTCATGTCGAACTTAACCTTTTATTTTGCTCACTGGGGTAGACTGATCTAGTTCCACATGTATGTCAGTTATCAGTTATCTCCTGTTAATTTCCCTCTGAAAGTTCTCCACTGCCTTTACCGGGTATTGAACTCTCACTCTTTGGGTCCTATCACCGGATCTAACCAACGTTTTTATCTACTGTGCCTCATGTCCTTGAGGATATGAATTTCTGGGTATTATAAACCTAATGTCTTCAGCAACCATTTTTACCAGTGCTCATATTGCAATTTTTTGCTGTTATCATTGCATGTTTTTACCAGAGCTCATATTGCAACTTTTGTTGTTATTATCGCTTTTCTCTGGTACTCTTTTTATTACTGGTTGAAACAAAGATGAGGATAATAGTACGAATAATGTAAATAATGTACATAATACCTCATCTTAGAAATATAGACAGATACTGAAACATAAAAATGTCTTAAAATAATTGTCGGACTTTGTCCATTTTATAAAGAAGCGTTTAACATCTCCAGCCGATACTCATACATAATGGACTATTCCTTTTTGACTGCGTGGAAAAACAAAACATTCCAGATCCACTCCTTGCTTTCAATGAGAAAATGAATAGATGAAAGAAAGAAGGAAAATTGTTTAACGGCTGTTTCAGTGAAATTGAAAAAGTTGTCAATTTCAAATCTTTTCATTTATACCGACTTCTTAAATTAACGACCAGCGAAAACCTAAAACGCATATCAGAGTCGCTACTTGATTTCAGTGAGAAAATTAATAAAGGAAAGAAAGGAAAAAAAAGGAAAGATAGAAATGTTTAACGTCTGTTTCAGTGAAATGGAAAAAAATATTTAACGATACGATAGCGGAAATTCTACGGATATTTTATTATGGTAGAGCCCGCCAAGAGCTTATTCAATCATTAACTAAATAATTAAGAGTCACCAGGATAATAAAATAGGAAAAGGCCGTGAAATTTTCATAGGTTAAAACTACAGTGTAACCCGGATATAACAGAGTTGTCGGGACCGGAGAAGAAGTCTCTTATATCCGTGTTTGGTCTATTTTGTTTAGGTAAGTATGGCTCTAATTATGGACCAGAGAAAATCTCTCTTATATCCGGGTTACACTGTAGTTCCAATAATTCAGTGAATAGTTGATATAATTTAAGATGAAAACAGTCTCATCTTTTTTGACAGCCTTTTTTAATTTTTTTATTCTAGTCTACCTTTTATGTGCCGTGTCCCTTCAGGACGTAGGCGATCATGGCTCTCCACTTTCTCCTATCCCTTGTAGTTTTTGTTCTTTTGCTACTTCTTCCAGACCCTGTTCTGTCATCCACTTACTTAAGCCCGCTAGGTATATCACGCGTTGTTTTCCCTTGTCTCTCTTTCCCTCTATCCGCTCTGTGAGTATCAGATTCTCCAAGCCCTCCTTTCTCATTACGCGTCCCAGAAATTTCAGCTGCCTCTTCTTGATGGTAAATATAAGCTTCCTCCTTGCTTGCATCCTTTGCAAAACTTCATCATTGCTAACATGTTCAGTGCATGGCATACTTAGCATCCTTCTGTAGAACCATATCTCCGTTGCCTTGAGTCTCTTCATGTTTGAGGAGACCGTCCAACATTCACTGCCGTAAAGGAGGATATATATCACGTAGCAGTTCAGTACTCTTTTCTTTGTTACCAACGAAATCCTCCTGTCTAGTAATACTCTGCCAAGCTTTTGAAATGTGTCTTTGGCCATCTCAATACGTCTTCAGATCTCAGTGTCGCACTTAATGTCCTCAGAACATTTCCAAGATATTTTCACACCTACTTGATTTTAGGGTCCCCAACCTGTAAATAGCATTTCGGGTTGATCTTTTTTACTGATGACCATATATTCAGTCTTCTAGCGGGCATTTAAAAAAATCGACCAGGAAGAAGCTACGATATAATTACACATGAATAACGTCTGCCGATATATGATCCACGTCTAAATCTACTCTAAAACGTCTTACCAGTCTATACCGGTTGAAAACCACCCGAGCGTACCATGAAAAGAATAAATTTAAAAAAAAATAAAGCAAAGAATAGAAAAGAAAAAAAAAAAACAATAAAAAAGCTAAGAAATGTGGGCAATATAAAATATGACACAGAAAATTGAATAGGGAAGAATGGAGCTCAAAAACAAAATTTGAATTTCCTCACTTTATACGTCTGAACCACAATCGGTAATGAGCTGTCCATTAGGGCAGGTTGAGTCTTCACTTTTCTTTTAGAAAATTAGCATTGCACTCGATGTCAAAGCTGAGGGTTGATGTGATAAGTACTGCTACCAAAAATTAGATTCATAGCTTTTACCAATTTTTGAGTATTTTGTTTTAAACATCGTTTAAAAATGTACAGTAATACTTAATTTCCGCATTTTTTTTTTGCTTAGAAAGTGACTTCAAAATTTTACTCTTTCAAGAATAAATCCAAAGAAAGTTAATATCTTTTGTATTAGATAAATGAATTCAAAATATCTTAAAGCCTGAATTCTAATTATGAATCGCCACAAACAAAATATGCAGTTTTTTTTTTACTGTATTCGATAAATAAAACTGTAAAAAGAATTGCAAAAGATTATAAAAAAGCTTCTCAATGAATAAGATTTGTTAGATCATTCATTACATCATAATTAATGAAAACAAAAAAATAAATAAACTGTATCTAATACCACTATACTGCTGGGCACAAATTATAAGACAAAATGTTTTAAATTTGCATTGTTCATTGAAAATCACACTGAAACTATTGCACTATATAATATATTACATCATAATATAGCTAAATTATTTAGTATAATTTCCATTAGATAGTTAGATGAACGTCTTATTTGATGATACAATAGTATATTAATAATATGTGCCATGCATTTTTTAATATAATATAGTTAATTAGAAATTTAAAAAAATATAATGTAGTTAATTGGTGCAAAAATAATGTCGTTTTCTCACGTATGTTACTATGTGAGAAAACAACATTATTTTTGCATCAACCTAATAGAAATTTTAGAAGGTTGTGCTATAAAACTTTCAATGATCACCCGAATTAAATCTTCACGCTACGATTTTTAACCTAAACTTAATATTTAAATTCGTTTTCTCAAAAAAGGATAACGATTTTAGAGAAAATATTTTGGACCATTATTTATCATGTCAAAACCCAACTTTCAAGTTGAGTGCAATACCACGGTTCCAAAATTGATCTGCCCTACTGCCCAAATTCCTAAGGATAGTAGTTTTCTGTTCAAATCTCGTCGAAAGCGAATGGGTGCGATGAGTAAATTGGCGCCACGTTATATCTTTTTAAATTTCGCGCATGCGCGTTATTTGTTTTGGATTTTGTTGACTGCATCGTATAGTAGGGTCAGGTAGGAACCGTGTGTGAAAACAAAAAGAACACCATGACGCAATTCCCTCCGCCAGAAGTTTGGATGCTGTACAACTTGGCATTCGCGCCGGAAGCTCTCATTGAACATTTCAGAGTGAATGTTAATCTGAAGACAGTGCAGAGGATCTGGAAAGAGATGAATGAGTCTAATGGTGATTACGAAGGTGTTTAGAGTGATTACTAGTAATGATAGCGTTATGCCTCCATTCATTTTCCCACTGGGCCTCCGACTCAACATGGCGTCCTACATCAAGTGCCTTGAGGAAGTAGTGGTGCCCTGAGTCAAGAGGATGGCTGCTGGAAGACCCTATTTTTGGCAACAGAACTCTGCACTATGCTACGTCAACATGAGAACCCAGTTATGGCTATCAGACCACTCGCCCTTTATATCTGGCCACCTAACTCCCCAGACTGCAACCCACTTGATTATTATTCAGTTGAGCAAGAGACCAACAAAATTCTTTGTAACACCAAAGATGAACTGAAGGCAAGGATTATGGCAGCATTCATCGACTTAAATAAGGAGACCGCCCAGAAAAGATGCAGGAGATACTGAAGTCGTTGGGTGGTTGAAGCCAATGGGAAGTTTATTGAATAAATTTACTTGAATAAATTTACTTGAATAAATTTATTTGAATAAATTTGTATTCCAAGATATTTTTGTGTAATTTTGGTTAATATATCTGTTAAAATGAGATATCAGTGTTTGTTTCGTTTTTGCGTTCTTCAGATGACAATTTATCCATCGCATCCTGTAATTCCGATACAATTTGATCGCTACCATAAAAAAGTTAAAATCTATATAAGCAAAAGTAATGTCAAAAATCAATAATGCATTTATCCTTAATACGAACAAACTAATCATAATCGCTTTATATTTGTATTAATTTTTCGGCTACTGAAATACCGCCCCCGAAGTAGTACTGAAGGCTAATCTCGATTATCTATGATTCATCATAAGATATATTTGGCTTAAAAACTCGAACTGAAATGTCGTAAAAATAGAATCTTCTATATTAAGAACAAGTTCTGAATAATGACCTAAAGAAACACGATTTTTTCCAATGTGCTGTGGTCAGTTTTAAAATGTTTCCGGAAGGCGCCAAATGAGTTCAGTTGCTGCAGTGACAACAGAGTCGTTATTAATATTGCCCTTGGTTCTGACCCATTATTTTGCTTAAATTTTTTAACGGCCATCTTTAGCACTTTAAGGAAATCAGCTTGCATTCCCCTACTTACATCTGATAGACGCAACCTATATTGGCATCTCCGATAAGTCGATTCTGTTTCCTCAAACATTTTCAACACATTGCCCTAAAGCAGTTTTGCTTGAAGGAGATCCAAATCAAGTTATTGCTCTGGCTTTCTCAGATATAAACACATTCGTCTATACAAATACAAAAAAAAATGTTAATTTGATAGTTTTATAGTACCTTAGTAATAAACTCGGTGTATATTTTTTTTACAATGGATTTGTGTGCCACAATATTGGGCCTTCTTAGACACGTGTGAATATCTACCTATATTTTGTCAGATGTGTGTGCTAACGTAGTTGTAGCATGTCTAGTAGTTTTATATATGAGATTATGTTTAAAATAAGATTAGGCATATACAGTGTAACCCGGATATAAGATACCCAGATATAAGATAAACCCTAAATATAAGAGAGATTTTTTCAGGTCCCAAATTAGAGCCATACTTACCTAAACAAAATAGACCAAACCCGCATATAAAAGAAACCCAGATATAAGAGACTTCTTCTCTGGTCACGACAACTCTCTTATATCCGGGTTACACTGTATATATATATATCGAGAAAATTTCATATATATGTGTGAAATTTTCTCGATATAACCAAGAAGAGAATCAAACTTAAGTTTTAAGGCTTGTTCATTTGGTAAGATTTTGAATAACATTTCATCCCAACCGTAGAAAAAAAGAATGCAGTATGACTAAGCGATGAAGAATGAGAGAGACATGAAGAAAGAACGGAAGAAAATACAGAAATAATTGACAGAATGCGCGGCATAAAAAAAAGAAAGGAATGAAAAAAGGAACAAAGAAAGAAGTGAAGAATAAAGAAAAGAAGGAAAACAAAAAAGAAAAAGCGACAAAAAATTGTAAAAAAAAAAGAATTAATACAAATAACACAAAACAAACAAAATTTAAAAGAAAATGATAAGTTAACAAAGAAGAAAACTAAATTATAAGAAGAAAGTACGCTCAAAAATGAAATCAAAGGCATATGCAATAAAATAATTAATATAACAATAAAGAAAAGAATGAGAAAATGAAAAAAATTGTAACAGAAAAGAATGAAAGAAATATCCATAGACGAAGAAGAAAACGCGAAAATAATAATTGGAAAGAAACTGAATAGAATGAAATAAAACAGAGGAAAGAAAAAACAAAGAGGAAAGAAAAAAACAGGAAAGAAAATAAAAGGAAAGAAAAAAAGAGGAAAGAAAAAAAGAGGAAAGAAAAAAAGAGGAAAGAAAAAAAGAGGAAAGAAAAAAAGAGGAAAGAAAAAAAAGAGGAAAGAAAAAAAAGAGGAAAGAAAAAAAAGAGGAAAGAAAAAAAAGAGGAAAGAAAAAAAAGAGGAAAGAAAAAAAAGGAAAGAAAAAAAGAGGAAAGAAAAAGCAGGAAAGAAAAAAAGAGGAAAGAAAAAAAAGAGGAAAGAAAAAAGAGGAAAGTAAAAAGAGGAAAGAAAAAGCAGGAAAGAAAAAAAGAGGAAAAAAAAAAAAAAGAGGAATGAAAAAAAAAATAACAATTCTCCCGAGACAGATTGCTGGTGGAATGCATGTAAAACTCATTTGCACCCTTCTTGGCTGATGGTTGTCTATGAAAGTTCATGTCTGCTACTTGGGTGCTTCGAGCCCGGCGATGAGGTTACAAAATAAACGCTGTTGGGGACGCGACAATTTAGAATGATTGGCGACCAGAGCGAATAGAAATCAGTAACATGAGCTTCGAGCCAAAGTCTCACCTGCAACGCAATTCACCGAACAGAAAGAAGACGTCAAAACAGAGACGGACTTTTTGGCAGTCAATTCTACTCACTATAGAACATAATGAATCGTATACACGTCGACAATAACGAATCGTTTCCTTAGACACTAATGCATCACAGACTAACAGGATTTATGGTCTTAGTATAAAGACATTTATCAATAGAATCCGGACAGGAGAGAAAACGAAGATCAAATCAGTGTTCGTTCTTGAAGATCTTGTTGGAGGTAGAAAATGTAATTATAGCAGAGAGGACTAAAATAAAGGTTAAAAAGGAAATAGAGAAAAAAAAATGCAGTGATTTACTATGGAAGAAGAAAAAGAAAGGAAAGTAAGAAAAAAATCGTGAACTGACCGGTTATCATTCTCAACTCTTTTTTTAAAATCCTTTCACCCGATGCAAGGCAGTAAAGCCACTAAGACACAAGAGGTTACTGAGTGTGAAAGAATAAAAAAAAGATAAACATTATTAAGGAGCGAGAATTATAGATGACTAATTAAGAAGACAGTAAGTAACGACTGACATTGCATTTAAATTTTTGAAGATCAAAGTTGGCTGGGATGCAAAAAGCCAGAATAGAGTTCTACAGGCGAGAAGTGCAAGAGAAGAAACGGTTAGCATAGAACTTACGGTAACATCTAGCCAATTTAAGTGTACAATATGAGACCTAATCGACAATCTAGTACTGCGCTTAAATTTATCAAATCTAGGTATCATAGCAAAGAGCGATATTTATTTGTACAATGATACAAAATGTGGCACAAGGCCAAAATAGGGAATGAGGAAAAGGACGGTCTTCTTCTGTCTTAACTTTAAACTAAGCTCGCCACAAATACTGACGCCAAACATACAACAATATTTCTTACACCCAAACAACGCATTCTTAATTACCTTTCTTACTACATCCGCCATGATACCTCATTGTATCATAGTGAAGAGCTCCCCCGAACAATTACCATGAAAGTATGTGTAGAAGAGGCACAGGGAAGCAACTTTACGGCGCTGGGAAGTAGGGGAAGCCGAGACACCTGGTCAGACAATCATTTTTATTACTTTTTATTTCCGTCGATCGAGTTCGGAAGATGGAGGAGCGATAACCGGTCTGCTTATACATTTTGCGTTCTTTTTCTCTTTCTTCTTTTGTGTTAAATTTTTGCAGTTGTAACCCCACTTTTGACACACAAACAGACAAACAGCGTGAGAGAAAGAAAATTCATAGAAAAAATAAAATAATAGCAGTTGAATTTAATTACCAGAGGTGTACGAGTAGCGTGACGGTCAATGGGGCTGGAAGTGGAATCCGCATGCCGAGTTCAAATTCCTGTCTAGTTTGTTGCGTTCCCTTTAGAAAACATTCTCTTGGGAAATACTTGATTCGGTCTCTTCTGTTCCCCAGCTATAGGTTAAATAGTAAGGTAGACAGCCAATCTAGAAAAATGGCAACTATCAATTCCAAACCATGGAGTAGGTAACGGCAAATTACTCCGCTATCTTTCCCAAGAAGTCATGGCAGTTCACGCAGTAACGAAAAGGAATTAGTGGAGAGCCATAATCGGCTACGCCCCGAAGGGATATGTCATTAAGAATGTGTTGCCAATGATCCTGTTTTTACTATATTCACCCATATTAATTTACAGCTATTCCATCGCTCTTCCCAAATATATTAAATTTGTTCTTACATTTGTTTGTTTTTTTTTTTGTAAAATGTGGCTGATTGTATATTATGAAAAGGAGAATGTAAGTTTTAAGAAATCGACGTAAATTTTACTTGTAGAATAGTCGTCCAGGGTATGAAGATAAACTGCATCCAGCAGCAAGGCCTCTGGTCGGGAAGTTTTGAGGAGAACCTTTTAACTGCCGTTGTCCACCATGACCCGGAGTGGTAGCACCTGTTAGGGTCCCAGCTAATGGCAAATACCGAACCCGCAAACTGGGGTCAAAACACTATGAAAGTATAAAAATCCATTCTCATAGTAAAAAATAATAGCAATAGATTTTAATAGTAAAACGATTCCAGCAATAGATCTTAGAAGAAAAAATTCTAGCAATAGATTTTCATAGTAAACAAATCTAGCAATAAATTTTAATAGTAAAAATAATTCCAGCAATAGATTTTAATAGTAAAAAAAAATTCCAGCAATAGATTTTAATAGTAGAAAAAATTCCAGCAATAGATTTTAACAGTAAAAAATTCCAGCAATAGATTTTAATAGTAAAAATAATCTAGCAATAAATTTTAATAGTAAAAATAATTCCAGCAATAGATTTTAATAGTAAAAAAAAATTCCAGCAATAGATTTTAATAGTAGAAAAAATTCCAGCAATAGATTTTAATAGTAAAAAAAAATTCCAGCAATAGATTTTAATAGTAGAAAAAATTCCAGCAATAGATTTTAATAGTAAAACGATTCCAGCAATAGATTTTAATAGTAAAAATAATCTAGCAATAAATTTTAATAGTAAAAAGAAATTCCAGCAATTAATTTTAATAAAAAATTCTAGCAACACATTTTAATAGTAAAAATATTCTAGCAATAGATTTTAATAGCAAAATCAATTCTAGCAATATATTTTATAGTAAAAAAATTCTAGCAATAGATTTTAATAGCAAAAACAATTCCAGCAATATATTTTTATAGTAAAAAATTCTAGCAATAGATTGTAATAGCAAAAACAATTCTAGCAATAGATTTTAATAGTAAAAATTTCTATCTGTAGATTTTAATGGTAAAAGTAATTCCAGTAATACATTTTAATAGTGAAAAGAATTTCCAGCAACAAATTTTAATAGTAAAAAAAGTTCTTGCAACAGATTTTATTAGTATTAGGTTGGTGCAAAAATAATGTCGTTTTCTCACATAGTAACATATGTGAGAAAACGACATTATTTCTGCACCAACCTAATAAAAAATATCTAGGAAGAGATTTTAATAGTAAAAATAATTACAGCATCTTGATAGTAAAATGAAATTACCAAAACTCCCAAGTAAATTAAATTTCAGCATTAAATGACCCATTAGAAGTTGATATGCCGCTAAAGAAATCAAACCAAACTAGTAGAATAGCGATAGTAGATGTAAAATTAGTGGGTAATTAACTTATAAAGAAGCTATTAAAAATGAAATTGTCAGTTTAGTTAATATGAAAAAAAAAATTACAAGTACAAAATAAGCTAGGAATTAATGCTTTTTCACTTCGGTTGCTACTTGTGATCTTTCTTAAAAGTGACAATGAACCTCACCTACCTTACACCTGCTGTTGAGCAGTTACAATCTTTAGACGTACTTAGACTATCCTCTTAACCGCCATGTAAGTTCGATAAGCCCACATTGAGTAAATAAATACACTTGCAATGGACACCTTTCCCAAAGGAAAGGCGTAAAACTGAAAAAAAAAAATAGGGGTCTTCCATTGATATCAGTTGTCAAATGGTTCCACCATTATAATTTTCTAACCACCCAGTTTTGGATTGAATCCCAACAGCTGTCCCTCGTGACACTACGATTTGTAATGACAACTTTGGCATAACCCATTGGTCATTTTTTTAACTCTTTGACCACTGTAGATTATATTTCCGGAGCGCAATATTTTGTTATTATTTCCTTTTTAAAGTCGTGTCCCATTTTTTTTTATTTGTCCTTTTGTAAAATACAGGCAACAGAAGTCGGTCAGTGTAAATAATAAGTCAGAAAACGAATTCTAGTTCGCCGTCCATAAATTAGCAAGAGATACCCTCGCTTGTTTATCGTGAAAACAATCGGGACAAAGCCTCATGAAAGAAATCAAGAACACACTCTTTATTCCAGATGTACAACCAGCGTACGGTTAATTTTACTCAAATATATGCCGTCGGACTGGTATAGACATCAGATATTTTACGAGTGACAAAGTAACAGTTAAGATGGAAGACTTCACGGTGAAGTAACGATAACAAGTGTCACTGATACGCCAATTGGAAGTCCTTGGACAGGGTCTGTTGAAAAACGCTCTACCAGTGAGCTACTTCTGTTCAGTGGAATACTTAGTATATTTTCATTCTTGAACCAATAAGTGTTATAGAAATAAAGAATATACTGGTTGTCCTACAATTAACTATATCAATGAAATCGGGTAATTTATTTTTTAAAAATAACACAACATTATGGTTAATAATTATGATGCAAATGCAACCTCAAACAAGGTAATACAGTTACCAAGTCGCAAGGTGTTACCGAGTGTGAAATAATAAACAAAAAAAAAAAAAAGCATTATTAACGAGAGAGAGCACTAAAAGAACAGGAATTACGAAAACAGAAAATAACGATTGACATTACATTTAAATTTCTGAAGATCTAAATTGACTGGAAAACAAGAAGCCGGGAGAGAGTTCTACAAGCAAGAAGTGCAAGTGAAGAAACTGTTTGCATAGAACTTACGGTTACATCGAGCTATTTCAACTGAGAAGATCTTGCCACCAATCTAGTGTTGCGCTTAAATTCTAGGTACCAGAGAGAACAGTTCATCATAACAATTTACATGAAAGTATTTACAGAAAAGGTACAGAGAAGCTACATTGAGACACTGGGAAAGTGACTGAAGCCGAGATGCCCGGTCAGGACCAGTAACATTGCCGATTCTTCTTTGGATTTTATCAAGAATCTCAAAATATATAGCAAGAGGACGGGACCAGATCTGGCAACAATATTCAAAGCATGGACGAATGGTAGACTTATGTATATGCAAGATAGATTCTGACGAGAAAGATTGTCTAGAGTCTGTCTATATTTCTGAGATGAGGTATTATGTACATTATTTACATTATTCGGACTATTGTCCTCATCTTTGTCGCCATATTTATCACAACGTTTCGGCCGTTGTACGCTCCGGCCTTCTTCAGGTGGTTGGAATTTCGAACTGAACACTTTATTGTTATGATAACAGCAAAATTGCAATATGAGCACTGGTAAAAAAAGGTTGCTGAAGACATTAGGTTTATAATACCCCGAAATTCATACCCCGATGTCCTCAAGGACACATGGCGCAGTGGATAAAGGCGTTGGTTAGATCCAGTGACAGACACGTATGACAAAGAGTGTGAGTTCAATACCCGGCTAAGGTGGAGAACTTTCAGAGGGAAATTTAGCAAGAGATAACTGACATCCATCAAACATGGCACGTGAACAGTCTACCCCAGTGAGCGAAATAAAGGGTTCAGTTCGACATTCCAACCACCTGAAGAAGGCCGCAACGTTGTAATAAATATGGCGACAAAGATGAGGACAATAGTCCGAATAATGTAAAAATGCAACTGAATTATAAAACTTTCGTGGAAAATTTTACAGAAAATTTTTTATCATGTGTATCTCTGTAAATTTCAAATCTAACCTTATCGTTGCGAAACACATTTTGAAGGAGTTATCGGCTGCGCTGCTTACTGGGTGTGTTCTTTAAGCTCAGTGTAGTGGATTGGTAAATAAGAGAGTACCTATTTGCATATGTTAAGTAGAAACTATATAATGTGCATACTAAACTAAGAAACAGTTGACTACTGACCACATATTGCAACTCAACTCAACTCAACTCAACTCAACAATATGCCGTCATCAATAGGATGCTTAAGTTCTTCGATGAACCAGAATTTATCGAGACTTGGATCCGGTATTTTTTAGCCCAAGCTAGGGTAAGAAAAAGACAACTAGGCAAATGGGGGAGAATAATAACTGTTCTCTTTCTAGCTTTGTCAGGTTGTGAAGCTATAAGGAAATTTTCTGTGATGGCATACCGCAAACAATTGGAGAAGTTAACTTTCGTCGAAATTTCAGAAGTTATAAAAAGAAGTTTATGACCTAAAAAGAAAATTGTCATAGTGGAAAGAACCAAATTTCTGTTTATTAAGCAGCAAAAAAAAAAAAAAAGATGAATCAGTTAGGCAATATCTTCACAGATAAAGAGAAGCTAACAGATTCTGTAAAATTTGAGAAACTTGGAAGTTAAGATTTGACTATTGAGGATAAAATGAAATCAAGATCTCCTTTATAAAGAACAGGGCATAAACCTCAAAGGGGGGGGGTGAGAGGAGGAAAGAGGTTGTCGAAGGTATTAAACCTCTTTGGTTCAGGAAGGTGTAATAAATTGGTAAATAGGATTGTACCTATTTGCTTATATTAAGTAGAAGAGATATAAAGTGTATAGTAAAGTAAGTGACAGGCAGAAGTTGACTTCTGATCACGATCACAACACAATACTCAGCTCAACTATTGATCTTTTAGCCATAAACAAATCCCATGCAAAAGAAATCCAGTGTGAGTGGCGGGTATCAACAAAGATGCTTTCTTGCGTATTCATTTATTAATAGGGTTCTGAAAGGGAATGAAAATAAAATTAGAAAAATAACTTATACACTTCTAACTTATATCAAACCTGATGAGGGCACCTCGAGGTGGTGTAATTGTTAAGCAAGCTTGTCACGCTAGGACAATTGTGACTGAATAGTGAGTTTGATTCTCATTGGGTACCCCAAATTTTCAGCCTTGTGCCACATCTAAGCTGAGCTAAGAAAAAATACCATATTAAACCTGATAAACAGAAATAAAAGTGAGTTTTAAAAAGAAAAGTTCGATTTCACTGGAATAGATAGTTAATTCTCGGATATCCAGCAGTTAGCGAATTAAACTCAGACAACCGCATTGAATTCTGTCTTTAGTTTTCATTTTATAAACATTTACAAGTGCTGCTCATTAGATCGTAGCCTTGTGCCAACCCAACCTAAGTTTCTTATTAGAAAATAAGCTGGCTGTCCTAACACACAATTGCAACCATAGTGAGATCGATGCCAACTTGATGCTGCAGGCTTACGGCCACATCACGTTGAAAAGCCTGTTCCCGTACGATCACCTAAGTTAAGCAAACTGTTCAGTGCCTACATGGATGACTGCTTGGGAAGACCATGTGCTGTAAGCTTGGATGTGCGGGTGGTGTAATGGATAATGGCTTTTTATTGTTAATCGGAGAGCTGAGTTTCAATTTCCTTTGAGTTCGTTATATTCACTTACGGGTAAATATCCGTGTGAAAGATATGAATCCACCGCTTCTCCAGCAGCTAAACACTTCTATCTTTCCTTCTTACTTTCATTCATTTTGTCACTGAAACCAAGTAGCGTCTCTATGTTTTGTTTTTTCCACGCACTCAAAACGGAATATTCTATCATTTATGATGTATTGGTAGGAAACGTTATACACTTTTATCTTTCTTTCTTTCTTTCTTTCTTTCTTTCTTTCTTTCTTTCTTTCTTTCTTTCTTTTTTCTTTCTTTCTTTCTTTTTTTTCTTTCTTTCTTTCTTTCTTTCTTTTTTCTTTCTTTCTTTTTTTCTTTCTTTCTTTCTTTTTTTCTTTCTTTCTTTCTTTCTTTTTTCTTTCTTTCTTTCTTTTTTTTTCTTTCTTTCTTTCTTTCTTTCTTTTTTTCTTTCTTTCTTTCTTTCTTTTTTTCTTTCTTTCTTTCTTTCTTTTATTTTCTCACAAACCAAGTAGTGTCTATTAAATGGAAATAGTTCATTATTTATGATGTATTGGCAGGACGTAACGGTCGTGCAAACTAACGAAAGGGGAGACAAGCATAATTATAATAGGATTATTTGAATTATTTACGGAGCAAAAATTGTAATTGCTTGAAATGTTGTCCCAAAAAGAGAAAAACTGAGAATCTTATTAACAATGGGTTAAATATTATTATCAAAACGATAGCGTATAGGTATTGCAGATTTTACCTATTCACGATTGTACTCCTGATGGAGGGGAGGGCTTACAGTCACATACCGTACTATCACCGAAGTTAAGCAACGTCGAACCTTGTCAGTATCCGGATGGTTGACAGCTTGGGAATACCAAGTACTGGAAGTTTCGGTGTGCGCGTGGTGTAATGGATAATCACTCAGAATACTTAATCGTTGGTCTGAGTTTCAATTCTCGTTGGCTTCACTTAAGAGAAAAACTGAGAATCTTATTAACAATGGGTAAAATATTATTATCAAATACAATAGCAGGTAGGTATTGCAGATTTTTACATATTTACGATTGTACACCTGGGAATGGGGAGCTTACAGCCACAACCGGTACGAAGTTAAGCAATGGGTGACTGCTCGGGAATACCAGGTGCTTTAAGCTTGGGTGTGCGGTTGGTGTAATGGATAATGTCTCGGAATTGTTAATCGGAGAGCCGAGTTCCAATTCCCGCTGGGTTCGTTATATTCACTTACGCGCAAATACCCTTGTAAAAGGCATGAGTCCACCTCTTCTCCTCCAGATATGGGTTAATTAGTAATACTTGTATCACCAAACCAATATTATATAAAAAAAAAATGCTTAAAATCTAAAAATACTTTGTGGCATTAAATAACCAAAATAATCCATACAAAAACGAATCTATTAATCAGTTGATGTCCTACACTTGTTTGTGTGTAACAGTCTAAGCTAAACGTCGCAACACCTTAGAGTGATACTAAGTAAGCTTGTATAATAATCATTTATTCAAAACTCAAGTCGAAGAATTAAATCGACCTGATGTTTACGATAAACGTGGCAAAAATATAGAAAAATTAGTCAGAAAATAATAATAACAATACTTTATCCAAGATTTTCACAAAACTGATGACTATAAAACGCACTGAATCTAAATACGTGGGTGAATCAAAAAGTAATGCTATTTGTCTTATTACATAAGAAATAAAGAACGCAATCAAACCTATCATACATCAAGATACACCTATACATCACAGGTCCACATTCCTACTTCTTAAAATCAGTCACCATTTCTTTCAGTGGCAGTGTTCCAACTACAAATGAGGGTTTGTATCCCAGCTTCGTAAGGTTCGGCTGGCTGCTGATGTAGCCATTTCCTTACAGTAGTTTTCATTTCTTCATCATTACCATAAAACTATCTTCACACATTGCTGTAGTTTAAAGTTTATTTTTGTACGCGTTTTTCGTTTGTGAACACTTACAGGACTTTCTCCTTTGGCCACAAAGAACTTGATTACTGCCCTTTTCTTTTGATGGAATTCCACCGCTGTCAGCCATTTTCATATCAGCTCATTTATTCATAGAGCTGTAAAAACAAAATCAAAAGCAGATCATTAAAGATCAAGAGTGTAAGGTGCCTTTACATATGTACCAATATTTAAATAACTAGAAATTTTTGTAACACACTGACCTGTGCTGAAATACTCACAGTATTAAAATAATGGACATCTTATTCTGTTATTATTTTATTGATGAAATATTATCGCATTTCTTTTGTTTAAAATAAGTTTCCAACAATCATGTTATCAAAATAAGCATTCTTTTTTTTTTCTTTCTTTCTTTCTTTTCTTTTCTTTTCTTTCCTTTTCTTTTCTTTTTTTTCTTTACATTTTTTGTCGAGATTTACAAATCGATGAAATTTGAATAAACTGATTTGTTTCGAGAAAATACTTTTATACGACTTCATGGCAAACAATATTTTTTAAGGAAATTTCTTTTTTTTCTTTTTCTTTTTAACAGAGAAGAAAAATCTGTGGTATTTCTTATTCTTGCGCGTGCAACATACAACTGGCCATGCGTAAATATTTCTTTCTGGAGCCAAATTCCAACATTTTGAAGCATTTGGCCCTGTGCTTTGTTTATACTTCTCTCAAACGCAAGGCGAACTGCAAACTGGATTCTTGTATATGTAAAACTTAACGAAAAGATATGCAACAAAAATATTGCATTTTTATTAAATAAGTATTTGTTATTTTAATCATTAAATTGTTTTTAAAATAGTGGGAGCATTTTGTATATTAAATAATAAAACTTTTACTTTTTCCAATCAAAACTAATGAAAATTGATTGTACTAAGCTACGCACCCTCGTAAAACCAGTTATACTTTGTACCCGTTTACCAGTTTGTACTTACCCCCCAAATCTTGTTTCAATCGGTCAATGTATGGCTATTTTGACGGTGTGACGAACGGACTGACTAACGGAAGTCACATAATTGTATATATAGATTTCATTGAGAAATATATCTCCGACGAGAAAAACTACTTTTTTACTCATCCTCCTATCTACTTCTGAACATTACCGATGAAACGTTCGCACCCCAGTTGGGCGTAATAATTGCACCACCATTTTTTTTTGAATTATCTTTACCAACGAAGTTAGTTGAAGTTATATATGTTTGTTGTCTACAGAATATCTTCAAAAATTACCGTTGAATTTTAGTGACATTTTGTTCAAATGTGTAACGAAGAAAGAGATAAAAATGTAAGGGAGATCAGCCATTACAGATTTGATTCAATTAGCCTCTTTTTCATCTGACCCACAACGCATGAAACGAAACAAACCTGAATGTTTAGGAAATTCAAAATTATCGGCTTCAATTTTCATTTTAATGGAAACAACATTTTCCCCCCCACTTTACTGGTTATGCCGAGCGTGTACTCCTCTCTGGTCATGAATTCTTCAAAGACACTGTTCAGAACTTTTCGAATAACTCTCGAGGCCATTGTTAATATTTTTTGATTGTTATATATTTTATATATAAAACTCAATATGGAAGAATCGAAATATAGCCTATGACTTTTCAATATCTATTTATTGCATAACAGACCGATTGTGTACGTATGTAGAATACATTGTGAAACGTATTAATATAAAAATCAATTGTGAATATTTTATTAGGAACATTAATTGCAAAAGATAATAAAGCGAAATAAATATTTTACTATAAAAATGTGTTAAAAATTTACTATAATAATGCATTGTAAACCATCTTAATATAAAAATGTATTGTAAATAATTTCACTATAAAATCTTTGTAAATTATTTTACCATAAAAATACAATGTATCAGATCTTATTGTAAAAATGCATCGCTAATAGATTTGTAAAATGCATTTTAAATGAATTTAATATAAAAATGATTCGCAAATTATTTTACTATAATTATCCGTTGTAAATAATTTTACCATAAAAAATGCATTGAAAAAGATTTTACAGAAAGAAACGTATTTTTGTTTTATCCATATAAACTTATGCAACCACTAAGACGCAAGGGATTACAGGGTGTGGAAGAATTAAGAACGAAGACATTAATGATGAGAGAAGTGACTAATCAGGTGGACATTAGATAGCGATTGACATTGCGTTTAAATTTTTGCAGATTAAAGTTGGCTGGAAAGCATGGATCCGGGAGGGAGTTCCACAAGTGAGAAGTGCGGGAAAAGCAACTGTTAGCATAGAAGTTACCGTCCCACTTAGTCTGCTCAACTGTAAATTGATGAGATCTAGACGCCAGTCTAGTGCTGCGCTTAAATTCAAAAACTCTAGGTACCATATCAAAGAGCTCATCCGAACAATTACCATGGAATTTTTTATAGAAAAGACATAGAGAGGCAACCTTACGGCGGTGGGAAAGTGACAGATGCTGAGGCGCCAGATCAGGACCAATAATATTGCTGATTAAACTTTGGATTTTATCAAGGAGTCCAAGATAAATAGCAACGGGGCCGGGCCATATGTGCCAGTAATATTCATGGCTGGAAAGACTTTATTGAAAACTAGCCTTGAATCCGCCCTTTCGGGCGAACATTAAGCTAGCTACTGTGGAGTGCTTTTAGGCCTTCGGCCTTTTACGTTCAGCATTCTATGTACCTAAAAGTTATAAGAATTTAGAAATAATAAAATCATTTTATCTTTATTCGACACCTTAATTCGGCATAATCTTTCTTCGTATACGCAACCGATCTCCGTAATTTGTTTACATATATTTTTCGCGCAATTTTTTATTTTCTTTTAAAATCACCATTCTTTATGATCCTTTCACAGAAAGTCACTCTTAAAAGAACCCGAATTATGTAATATTTCGAATATGTTCGCATGCTAAAAAAAAAAAAAAAAAAAAACATGTGAGCAACGTACCGTGCCCCGATTAAATTTTAATTACAGTTTAATTAGACGATATCAATTGAAAATGCGACGAAAAGCGAAATTACATTTAAAACTTTAATAAAGAATTGTTTTTTTTTTTAAACCTTTCACTCTATTCGATATTTAAATTTAACTTTAAATGATTTATTTATTTAATTTTTAATCGCGTGTCACTACAGTAATTATTACTTGTTACATCAGATTGTTTATGATTTGCCGAGATCGAAAAACAGACGGACGGACGGACACACGTACACTGCGCTTTATTTATATAAATCATGGTAAAAATAGAAAAATTGAATAATCAACGCTCAGGGATTAATTCAAGTGTTAACGAGAAAACAATATTATTAAATATATGATTAAATATAAACGTAGGTTGGATTATTTGTCGTGTTTTTCTTTATTTTCAGGTGCTCGAGAAGTCCCCAATAGCCGAACCATTTGATAGACAAGATAAACGAAAAGCGGTTTCCGGATTTTACGCCTTTCGTTTGGGAAAAAGTGTCTATTGTAATTTTGTTTATTTTCTCGATGTATGTTTATCGAATTTACATGGCGAGGGCAGTCTAAATGTGTCTACAGACTGAAGGTTAAGATATTTGAGACGACCCAACAGCAGGTGTCAGTCAAGTGAGGCTCATTACCACTCAAGTATAATTATCCCACTCGTATGTTGTAAAACTAGTTGAGTATATATATAAAAAACAAAAAAAAACATCTCCGAAGCAAGCCGAGCGGGACAGAACGACTCATGCTAACCGGGACTTAATTATTCGAATGAAGTCTTTTCAAAATCGGCTACTCTGATAATAATTCTGCTGTATTAAATCAATAATTTGTATGTAAAATTAGATGATTTTAGAACATTACAAATAACTTGTATTAAAGAAAAATAAATTCCTCAAACCAGAATAGTTTGTCCTGTTTCATTAATTGAATTTTCGTTGCCGACCCTTAAGTTTTCTCCCCCCCCCCACCGAAGAGTAAATTTCAGAATGAACTCAGTGAACCCATGTTTTGTCTGACTCGCTTATACGCGAAACAAAACAAAATGACGCTTTGCTCTAACTCCAAACTGTCAGCTTCAATTCTCTTTTGAAATGAAAACAACAGATTTTCTCCGCTCCTCTTGTTGGGTCAAGAGTTTACTCCTCGCTGATTATGAGAGATAGCTTTATTAATTCTCCAAGGACATTATAATAACTTCGCCATATTCTTCGACATCAGTTTTTGCTTTGTTCGATGGCCTTGTCTTCACACACACAGAGAGAGAGAGAGAGAGAGAGAGAGAGAGAGAGAGAGACAGAGAGAGAGAGAGGGAGAGAGAGAGAGACATACACAGAGACACAAAGAGAGAGAGACACAGAGAGAGAGAGACACACACACACACAGAGACACAGAGAGAGAGAGAGAGACACACACACACAGACACACAGAGAGAGAGAGAGACACACACACACACACAGACACACAGAGAGAGAGAGAGAGACACACACACACACAGAGACACACACAGAGAGAGAGAGAGAGAGAGAGAGAGACAGAGAGAAAGACACAGAGAGCGAGAGACACACACACACAAACACACATACATATATATATATTGTCTATCATTTGCAATTCACATTGGACGGTGACATGGAATCAAGCGCCAATGTGTTGTTCAGGCGAAAAGATTTCCTCTTTAAAAATGTATAGTAAACGATTTTAGTATAAAATGTATTGTAAAAGATTTTAATATAAAAATGAATTCGAAATTAGTATACAAATACATTGGAAATTATTCAGCTCACACGCATACACACACACACATATATGATATATGATACAATATAGTTTTATGGTATGTTTATGGGTGAAAGTGTTCAAAATCAGGGATAGAGAGTATGCAAATATTGAAGTGGACAGCAACACCCACAGGCGATAGTCTGTTTCATGCTAAACGCAATCGTCAATTCCTATTTTTTATACATGGCCTGACGATTGCATTTAGCATGCAACAAACTGTCGCCTCTATATGTTGACTTCACTGTCCACACACACACACACACACACACACACATATATATATATATATATATATATATATATATATATATATAAGTTAAAGATCAAATGCAGATCAAATATGGTTCGGAACTCGACAGGATGATAAAATGACAAATAGGAAGGATATTTCAATCGAACATGTTTCATTTTTATTAAAGCTTTGTCAGAAATTGAGAGAAAATAGACAAATTTGGGGGTGAGTTCTCATTGATCAGTCACGTGTCACATGCATTAAATCCTTGATGATTCTATATGTATGTAAATTTTAAAGATTCATGTTTCTCTCTCTCTCTCTCTCTATATATATATATATATATATATATATATATATTAGGTTGGTGCAAAAATAATGACGTAATAATGTCGTTTTTTGACTTATTTTTTGACGTCAAAAACGACATTATTACGTCATTATTTTTGCACCAACGCTATGATTTGGAACCTGAACATAATCATCGAACTCCTTTCCTCAAAAAAAAAAAGTAACGATTTAGGAGAAAAAAATATTTTCTCATTATTTATCATACGAAAGGCCAACTTTCAAATTGAATGCAATGCCTAGATTCCAAAATCGACCTGCCTTACTGTAGAGCTGGACAGAAACTTCATACATAAGGCGACAGACGAGGTTACGTCGAAGGGCAGAGTCTCGTCTCAGGAAACAGCTACCTGACCCCGATCCTCGGTTTACGGGTAATTTTTGACAGAGCCTACTGGCTCGGATACCCCACATTCGACCGCGTCGGGTGGTTAGTGAATATCTCAATCTCCAGATTACTTCGAAAGTGTGCTGGTCAAACTCTCGGCCCGGAGGCAGAGAAGATACCCAGGCGAGGCAATGTCGAAGGGCAGAGTCTCGTCTCGGGAAACAGCTACCTGACTCCGTTCTCCGGTCTACGGGTAATTTTTGACAGAGCCTACATTAAATTCGGCCTCGTACCACATCCGACCGCGTGAGGCAGTAAGTGAATATCTCACTTTCCAGATTACTTCGGAAGTGTGCTGGTCAAACTATCTACCCTGAGGCAGAGAGGATCCCCAGACGAGGCTACGTCGAAGGTAAGAGTCACGTCTCGGGAAACAGCTACCCGACCCCGTTTCTTACGGGTTTCTACGGGCTCGGATAATCTACAATAAATTAGGCCTTGTGCCACATCTGACTGCGTGGGGCGGTTAGTGAATATTATCATACAGATAGCATCACTCTTATAGAAATTCAGTCAGATTTACCGCGTCAAATGTCTTCATATTAGAGTTTTTTTCTAACTCCTTTAATGTCCTAACGGGATTGAAAAATGCCGAAGTAAAGTAGAATTTCTCCAACGGAAAGCAATTGTTTTGTGCTCCTTACACAACCTCAAGGCTTGTCAATGGAAAGTCGATGTTTCCGAATTTTCTGTCAGGTTCGACTAACATTCTTTTTATAAGAGGTTTTACACGGATTTTGCCTAATGAATTTTTCCTCTACGATGTCTTCCGTGGCTCCGTTATAAGAGGCTAGCGTCTACAGAAATGATGTCAATAACCTCGCTTTGAGATCGCTCACTGGAGACCACGCGCTAGACAGGCATACTTCGAACTAAAGTCTCCTGCCCGTTGGAAAACGCAAAAGAAACAAAATAAAGAAGCTAATAAGCGTTGAAAACAAAGAAAAGAGTGTTGAATTGCTATGCGATATCAATGGTACTATCATATGGCACGGAATGCGGGACAATCTCCCTCACAAACGAGACGAGAAAATTGGAGGCAGCATAAATGTGATTCTACAGAAGGATACTGAGAATTCCATGGATGGAACGAATAAGCAACAAAGAAGTCATAAAGAGAAGTGCAGTTGGCTAGCCGCTGTTGCAGGCAGGTGTGCTCGGAAAACGCGAGTAGCCGGCCATTATATATATATATATATATATATATATATATATATATATATATATATATATCAATAAAGGTGCAATTAATTTACAAATTCATGAATTATTCATACATAAAACAAATACAAAGGTTAATGATTAAATGGCGAGAAATCCATCTTCGCGAACAATTCAATAATATACAAAACCCCGAATCTGTTTATGAATGAAAAGATCCTGTTTTATAAATTTCCGTTGCATTAGATCTTTTTATTTTACAAGCTTTCGTCTGTTCCTACAGACATCCTCAGATATGAAATAGATTGTGTTTTTGTTTTTACTCTCAGTAATAAGTGGACAAACGAAAACAAGGTTGTAATCCGAAAAATGCTATGAGAAATGTGTGTTATAGTTTTGGAACGTGCACGTATATATATATATATATATATATATATATATATATATATTAGTACATATACTGTACCTACGTTTTTGGCGTGCGACTCTAGTTTCGCTGGGTAGTGTTCCCATTTCGTCAGGCATGGGGTCTGACGAACTGGGAACACCACCCAGGGAAACTATAGTCGCACGCCAAAAACGTAGGTATGCGTATATGTACTAATTAATACATATCTTTGTTCTGTATAAGCGCATAGAGTACTATTACGTTTACACTTCATGCATAAATTTAACGATTATTTATTTGCTTGCCTGCGTATGCACAAACCGCACACGCGTACACGCTTACTTATATTTGGCCTATTCATTTATGGCTAAATTCAGAAATGGCTAATTTATTTATACATTTATGCATGGAAAGCCGTTGGTATAAACCAATGGCTTCTGTTACCAATTATAGACATTTAACAATATTTGTAGAGATGCCATAATTGATTTTGTTTACGTTGGGTTTCAACTGTTTGATATATATATATATATATATATATATATATATATATATATATATATATATATATATATGTTTTCAGCGAAGGGCAAATATATATATATATATATATATATATATACTTATACTAATAAATATACTTATTATGCCTTACCGATAGCACGACTCGGAATGTCATGGATAACACAATCTTCAGGTCCTGAGCATAGACTGGTCGTTACGTATTTTAAAATTTAAAAATATATCCAGTTACAGCAATGTTGGTGCAGTTATATATTATACGGGGGATTACAGATTTTTTTTTCATTTTAAAAATTATATTTGGCATTTAAAATAAACAGGAGTTGTATGTATATGATAAAAAAAAATCAAAATTTTTTTTGAGTTGTCAATATTAATTTTTATTTTTATATTAAATCGGGATAATATGTAAATTTTTTAAATTAAAAAGAAGTGAGGTAAGAAATGGACTAATGAGAGAAAGGAAAGAAAAAAATAAAAGATAAAGAGAGAAGGAAAGAAATAAAGACTGACAAAAGAGAGAAAGAAAGAAAAGATGAAAACTGATGAGAAAGAGAGAAAATAGGGGAGAGAGAGAGAGAGGAAGAAATATAAACTGACAAGAGAGAGAAAAGAGGTGGGAGAAAGAAAGAAAAAAGACTGACAAGAGAGAGAGAGAAAGAAAGAAAAAGAAGAGAGAGAATGAAAGAAATAAAAACTGACAAAAGAAATAGAAGAAAAAACTGATGAGAGAGAGAGAGAGAGAGAGAGAGAGAGAGAGAGAGAGAAAGAGGGGAGAGAAAGAAAGAAATAAAAACTGACAAAAGAGAGTGAGAGAAAAGGGAAGAAATAAAAAACCTCAAAAACAAACCGTATTTTACATTAAAAACAGACGATAATTTATATTCACATTTAATCAACGTAGTTAAGCCGATATTTATTCCTCTTGTTTAATAATCTAGACTTATGTATAACCATTTTTTTTAACAAGAAATAAATTACACATATTATAAGATTTGGCTCTAGATATCATATCCCAGTTGATAAAAGATGAATTACCATCATCCTTTAATTGCCAGACTTATTTGGAGAGAGCAGTGCTGTTTTTGTATTTTATATTGCTTAAACTCATTCGATAATGGTAGAAACGAAACGTCCAAGAATTTTCAGTGGAACTAAAATAAAATTTAACATCTGAAATGTATGCCTAGCTCGATATACAATTTTATCATTCATACATTGACCGTTTAACAGGTCATATTTTTTACTGGACGAAAAAATATATACTTATAATTAATATAAATTATAACACTTATACTTCCAGCTATGGGTAAATAACAGAATAGACTTGGTTCTATAGCCTTGGATAGCAACTGGTCTAGGAGAAGTACAACTCTGAATTTAAAACCTGCAGAGGGTCGTTTGGGGACCTTGTGGCACGTAGTGCACCAGGTCTCTGTATTGGGACCTTCAAAAAGTGTGACTGGTTCTGCACAAAGCATTCACCACTAAAATCATATCATATGTGCCTTTGGCCTGGTTGCGACGGGAGAGTCCACCATATATATATATATATATATATATATATATATATATAAATTTGCCCTACATTTGGCACTTATACAAGGTGAGAATAAAGTCATAAAACTGTTACTTGCAATATAATTAGGACAAGGCCATTAATCAACAGTACAGAAATTTATTAATAAAATAGTTCTGTTTAATTCTGGTTAATAAAAATAAAATGCTATGGTAAACAATGTTAAATTAATTACCGATATTGTTCGAACTGCAAGACACCTGTTTCAGTGCTTTGCTTTTTTATTGTAAGTAATTGTATAGTGACTTTAATGCTACGCTATATATATATATATATATATATATATATATATATATATATATATATATATATATATATATGTGTGTGGCCTGACGATTGCATATAGCATTAAACAGATTGTCGCCTCTAAGTGTTAACTTCTATGTTCACTTTTATATATATATATATATATATATATATATATATATATATATATAGTGAATATCGGTTAAACAGGGTTAATATCTCGCACCTGTTGATGACATATAAATAAGTAGTAAAAGCATTATTTTTTTTTTCTCACCCGTTTCTTAAAAATAGTTTAAGTTATTCGGTTTCATAAACAGAGGTCCCAAAAGGTTTTTCTTCCAGGCGAGGGTTTTTACCTCTGAGATCTGGACTTAAATTACAAGTTGAAACAAAAGCGCTACATCAGCTGATATGTTTTGGTGCAAATTTCCCGCTTTTGTTGACAGGAAATGTCTTTCTCAAAACATGAACAGAGAAAAACTTTCACTAACGGAAAAACAATTTTCTAGCGAAAAAAAAAAAAAAAAAAGAAGTTATATCTACAGAGT
Organism: Acanthosepion lycidas; assembly: GCA_963932145.1. Taxonomy (NCBI): domain Eukaryota; kingdom Metazoa; phylum Mollusca; class Cephalopoda; order Sepiida; family Sepiidae; genus Acanthosepion; species Acanthosepion lycidas. Next base: position 60,601,905 of record OZ010602.1, on the reverse strand, counting down.
AGATGGGTTCGCCGATAATCCGGTTCAAAATCCCCACCCCAGGGCTTACAAGGGTAGAAGTGTATTCCTCGTTTCCTGCTTAGGATCGGGTTTCCGGTTCATTCTATAGTCTGCCTATTCTCTTTCACATCCAGTAGACTCTTGCATCTTAGTGGCATTATCGCCTTGCTTCGGGTAAATTGTTAAAAATATTATTAGGTTGGTGCAAAATAATGACGTAATAATGTCGTTTTTTGACGTATTTTTTAACGTCAAAAACGACATTATTACGTCATTATTTTTGCACCAATCTAATATATATATATATATATATATATATATATATATATGTGTGTGTGTGTGTGTGTGTTTTTCTTTAAATAGGATACAGAAATAATAATAATAAGATACCACAACCTGAAATAATATACTACCATGTGAAAAATATAAAAACGTATAACAAATACAAACAATATATATATATATATGTGTGTGTGTATGTGCGACATATATATATATATATATATATATATATATATACATTAAGAAATGGACAAAGTCCGACAATTTTATTTATTAAAGACATTTTTATGTTTAACGTTCTTTTTATAGATACAAGTATAAATATAAGTATATATAAGTATATATAAAGTATAAAAAGAACGTTAAACATAAAAATGTCTTGAATATATATATATATATATATATATATATATATATATCATATATATCCATATTTATATATGTATTTGTGTCTATGTTTGTGTATAGGAAAACAAGACGTGTTGAAAAAAATGGTTATTTTTGTAATGATTTTATAAAATATTTATGTTACAAGTTTCGAATAAATTATATTTGCTCTACTCTGTATTGAGCACTCATTTAAGAATATTATTTTTTTGATTATTGGAATTTATTTCGTATACACCAATCCTATACTTGGATATATATATATATATATACATATATATATATATATATATATATATATATATATATATATATATATATATATATATATATATATATATATATATATATAGATAGATAGATAGATAGATAGATGGTTATTTTTAATTTATTTTTAATATATATATATATATATATATATATATATATATATATATATATATATATATATATGTATATATGGTTATTTTTTATTTTAATTTTTTTTTATTTGTTTAAATACTTTTCCATTTCCTACATATATAATAATAATAATAATAATAATAATAATAATAATAATAATAATAAAATCTAAAATCACCTCATATGGGGCATTTCGCCAGTCGAAGATATCGGTGGCTAGTTTTGTCAATCCCGTTGTGGACTGAGTTCGTATCTGAAATAGAAATTTAACTGTTAAAGCCAAAAAATAAAAAAAAAATTAAAAAAAATAATAATAAAAAACAGAAGTTATCCATTACAATTTTTCAGTCAGACAAAAGGCACAAGACATGGATCGGGGGTGGGGGGGATCTTTGTAAGTTTTTTATATTAAAGGAAAGAAGGTTTATAAAATTAAACGCGAATATTAACCTTATAACATTAATTTGGGGTTTTATGAAGAATGAAATATTAATTTAAAACTAAAAGTGGAATAAAAAGGGGTTTAAAAATAACTTTAAAATATATGGATAAAAGGATGTAAGGAATTAATAGAAAGAGATTTGGGGAGATTTTAGAGTAGGGGAAAGTTTATAAATTATAATTAATATAGGTAAAGGGGTTATAAAGGGTGAGAAATATATAGAAATTAGAATTAGTTATACATTCAACATTTGAAGAGCTAGAGGGAGTGAACATTATGGAAATATAGTAGCTAATTAAGTTAAACCTATATTATGGAAATTTGAATTTGTTTTTATGTCGAAATTTTAGCACTAATTCATTCCCCTGATTTAATCTGATTTTATTGTTTATTAAATATATTGCTCTGCAATAATAAATGCATTCAGCTATTTTTGCGGATTAGCTTTAATATTTTATATTACTAGTATCCATTTGGATTATATACCAAAGGATTTGTTACCTTTAATATATATATATATATATATATATATATATATATATATATATATATATGTGAGAGAGAGAAAGTGTGTGCGCGCGTGCGTGTGTGTGTGTGTGTGTGTGTGTGTGTGTACTGGCATATAGGCGTCACAACCCATTTGCTAAAATCTCAAAATTTGACTAAACAGATTTTATATCTGAATCCATTTTTAGTCTGGGTGATATTTTCATTATCTATCTCATATATATATATATATATATATATATATATATATATATATATATTGCAACTGTAGCTGCACATGAGAACAATCTGGATCATAGTATTGATAAGGTCAAATGAGGCCTTTCATAGTCTTCATCTAAATACCAACAATAACACTGAAATTCCGATTTAAAATTCATTTTTAAAGTATTAAATCTATCTACATACACGAGATACACAAAAGAACTCAATGTATTTATATAGCAGAGCATATAAATTACACAAAAAAAAATCCAAAATGACTTTCTTTTGATATAAAAGCATATATATATATATATATATATATATTACACAAGAAAATGAAAAATTACCTCATTTAGGTATAGATCTCAGCAAACGCGAAGTACGTCGGTGTTATTCAACCACGGTAGTTGGACTGTCCATCTACCGGGGTTCAATAAAAAAAAAACAAAAAAAAAAAACGAAAAAGATTTTTTAATTATATCTTAATTTAGCATTTTTATATAAAACTTTCCTGCTGTAAACATTTAAGAACTTTATTGCTATATACGTAGTTGAAGGATGTCGGTCTTACTCAGCCCCGGTGGACGGGCTGTTCATCTACCGGCGTTGAATAAGAAAGAAAAGAAAAAGGGTTTTAATTATATTTTAATTTAGCATTTTTATATAAAACTTTGCTGTTACAAACATTTAAGAACTTTGTTGCTATACACGTATTTGGGGTACATAAGTCTTTTTCAACCCCGTGGATAGACAATCCAACTATCGTGATTGAATAAGCCCGACGTACTTCGTAATATATATATATATATATATATATATATATATATATATATATATATATATATATATATATGTATTGAACAATAAAAAAATATTAAAAAATTAAAATCTGGGTTGTAGATTAATATTCTTTCTTTTTTTTTATTATTATTCCATTGAGATTCCTCGACTATTTTCGGCCAAAATGGCCATCATCGGGAGAAGAAATATTTCTGCTTGCTGGTAGGAGTAAACTACAGAAATGAATGTCTTGATGGAGAAAATGAACTTTTGTCTGTAGTTTTCATTTGTTTTTTTATTTTTTTATCTTTTTAACATGAATCTTTTAACATTCCTTGTGTTGGTCAAACAGTCTCTTTTAAGTTGTTATTTGAGATAAGAGCTGGATGGATCTATGCTTCCCTGAATTGCCTTGGTCAGTTTGACAGTTTTATTGGTCCTAGAGATGGGATGTGTCTCTGTTTAGTGTTTGTGTGTGTGTTATTTGGTTCTTAGGGAGTGAGTGAGTATGATATGTGTAAGCGTGTGTATTGCTGTGAGTGTGTGTTATCATTTGGCTCATTAGGGAGTGAGTGAGTATGATGTGTGTAAGTGTGTATATTCGTGTGGGTGTGTGCATAAGTGTATAAGTGTGAAGCCTTCACACCTCCGTAAGCATGTCTGACTTGTGTGGGTGAGAAATGTGGGTAGGTTTTGATTTGTTGAGTTATATATTGGTACTATCTGTATTGTTAAATTTATGGTTTAGCCCGGCTGGATATTGTGTTTTTAGACGTTGTATCCTCTTATTTTCATGGGACTTTAAAATCTTTCTAAAGTTATCTTCTCTGAACTTTTCTATTCTCTCAATTATAGTGAATTTGGCATGGGTTTTGAAATCGTGCTTTTCCAGTCGGAAATGCTGTTCTACAGGTAATAATTTTTCATGGAGAGTCGACTTAATTCGATTACGATAATTATTAATTCTGTAGTGAAAAGGCCATTCAGATTTTCCTACATATTGTTTCTGGCATATATATATATATATATATATATATATATATATATATATATATATATATGCATTTATATCAAAAGAAAGTCATTTTTTAAAAAAACAAAACAAAAAAGCACATGTTTACTTACAGAACCATAGAAATGTGACATTTTTTTCGTATTTCTTATTAATGTAAAAGACGCAAAAGAAATGTGCGGCGAGAAAGAACTGTGCATTTTTATTATGAGGAAAGAAACTTGCCGTCTGGTGGAACTCCCAGGAGATTTCTGCCATTTCCGTAACCAGTGTAAGAGAAGACCGCCTGATGACGTCTCAAAGCTCCCAAATCACTGTATCCCGGGATCGCCAACGAAAAGTAAAGGAATGAGGTGCACAAAAGTAAATAGTTTTGGAAAGGAAGTTC
>OZ010602.1:60587501-60592501 GCA_963932145.1 Acanthosepion lycidas | reverse complement strand
GACTTGCTGTCCCTTAATTGAAAACCAGTAGTTACTCGTATGGAAACACAATGTGTAATATTATTAATAATAATGATACTGTTTTGTTTTTTTGTTGTTGTGGGAGTCGACTGTAGTTTTGTTTTAGGAATCTGAGGACGAAATAGTTGATTTGATCATTATCAACATAATAAATTTACTTACTTCAAAGTGTGTACGTCCCATGGGCTGCATGGAAATTTGAGTAATGTTTGAACACAATTCATGACAGCGGCGGAAAGAAAGAATTCAAGTAAGATACAATCACAGACATTGAAGAAAGTCGTGAAAAGACTTATCTCGGTCACTGCAGACATATGCGCACCAGATGTTAATATGGGTCGGAGGCGTACATCTGGACAGAACTTAAGAATATTAGCTCAGTGATTACTGTCTGAGACCACAGACATCAGAGCGCTGTATACTCGTCTTCATCTGTGTTCCTTCAAGACGTGGGCGGTAATGGCTCCCCACAACTTCCTACCCATTATAAATCTTAGTGAGGTGTTTTTTTTTCACTATCTCAACCACCTCTTTTCTGCCATCCGTTTACACGTGCTCGTTAGGCAGGTAACTTGCTGCTTTCCCTCTGGCGCTCTTGCTTTCCATATATCCCGTGAGTGTCAAATTTTCCAAGCCAACTTTCCTCAAGAGGTGTCCTAGAAACTTCAGCTGTCTCTTTCTAATTGCCCATTTTCTCTAAAACTTCGCCGTCGCTCACTTGTTTTCAGTCCATGACATTCCCATCATCCTTCTGTAGAATCATATTTCTGTTGCCCGAAGTTTCATCTTCAGTGATTACAGTCTGAGACCACATACATCAGAGGGTTGTATACACACCTTCTTCTTTGAGCCGTGTCCCTTCAGGACGTGGTCGATCATGGGTCTCCACAGCTTCTTATCCAATGTAGATCTTAGTGAAGTGTTTCTTTTCACTATCTTTATGATTCCTTTTCCTGACATCCATTTGCACAAGCTCGTTAGGCAGGTTACTCGCTGTTTTTTCTCTGTCTTGCCTTCCATATTATTCTGTAGGTGTCAAATTTTACAAGCACATTTTTTCATTATGTGTTCTGTAGAATCACATTTTTTTCAGCCGCTATCCATTACTCCATGGATTAAACAGTCATCAAACCAGGTGCGATGATTGGTTAAGGTCTCTCCTGCTATTTACCAATAGATGGAGGGAGAAGAAGCAGATTCATACCTTTAATGGATTCAACTGGAATTCGAACTCGGCTCTCCGATTCCTTAATTCAAGACGCTATCCATTTCTCCACCGTAGAAAGAACCGATATTACATAAGAGTTTAGCACTATTTTCCTTACACTGTTTACATTGATCGGACTGTTATACTCATCGCTAATGTCATATTTACGACGTTTCGGCCGTTGTATGTTCCGGTCATCTTCAGGTGATATACTTTGGAATTTCGAATGGAACCCTTTATTTAGTCCACCGGGGCAGTTATTTCTAATTCCACGCGTGATACTTTTTTCTGGATACCTCAGTTTCAGTTATGTTCATTTAGTAACTCAAATCTCCAACTTTTTGTTCACCTTTGCTGTGGTCAGGTATTGAATTCACCTTCTTTTTTTTTTGAATTCTTCAACCAGTCCATGACAGTAACGATGAGGACAAATGTTCGAACAATGTAAATAGCATAAATAGCTACAATACTTTATCTCAGAAATATAGACAGACTGTTTTTCTTGTTTTTAAGAAAATTTTCCTTTTTCTCAATACTTTGCTTTGATTTTGGAAGGCATCTTTCGCTATTCCGGTGGGTCTTCGGATTTCGGTGTCACATTTTCTGTCCTTTCTTAAACATCAAATATTTTCTAAATTGTATGATCTTCGTAGTTCGGATCTGGAGTTCTTCCTCTTGCCGACAACTATACGTTTTGTTTCCGTACAACTGTTAATTTTTAATCCATCCGTATAACAGTGACGCTTATTGCAAACTACGATAAAATACAGTATAAATTTTAATAAGGAGTTGTTTTATCTTCATTGATATGAGGGGTTGCGTAAATGCCCAGGCTGTTAAAATGTCCTGGCCAGGCGCGAACTCCCAAGGCTTTTCTTAATTAATTATGGCTGACCGTACGTCAGCTAATAAATATGCATGATATTATTATTATTATTTATTCTACAAGTTTTAAAAAAACAACAGCATGAAACATAAAGCAACGGGATGTTTTTAATCAAATTCACCCCAAGCAAGGCAGTAAAGCCAATAGCAAAACAAAGAGTCACTGAGCGTGAGAGAATGTGAATATAGGAAGCACGAAGGAGCGGGAACAATAGAAGGGTAATCAGGAGGGCAGTAGATAACGATTGATATTGTATTTAAACATTTGAAGATCAATGTTGGCTGGAAAGCATGAAACCGGAAAAGAGTCCCACAAGCGAGAAGTGCGAGAGAAGAAACCGTCAAAGTAGAACTTACGGTTGAATCTAGCCAATTCAACTGTGAATTGATGAGACCTAGCTGCCAATCTAGTACTGGGCTTAAATTCATGAAGTCTAGGTACCATAGCGAATAATAGCCATGAAAGTATTTATAGAAAATACACAGAGAAGTAACTTTAGGGTGATGGGAAAGTGACTGAAGCCGAGAAGCCTGGTCAGGACCAATAATATTGCTGATTTTCCTTTGGATTTTTTTCAAGAATCTTTAAATAAATAGCAAGAGCACCGAGCCAAATGTCACTATGCATGGGCGAATAGTAGACTTATAGATATGTAAGATAGATTCTGGAGAGAAATTTACAATTAAAGATTGATTGATTTTTACGGCTTGTCGACACTTTGTGAGTTATTTAAAGCCGAACCATATTTTGGGATTATAGGATTTTTTTCGAGAATAAATATTTCATTAATAATTTGTTTGAGAATAACAAAGATTTTTTTTCTTTTTACAAACCATACTATTTAACCCATAGTTGGTGGGGAATATGGATAGATTCTTCTCCTAGGGATATTTGCACATAAATGTACGACCCGTATCTCACATAGGAAACGTCGCCATCCGTTTGTTTCTCTATCGTCATTTCCATGGAAAAATGTTCAGACGATCTATATTCCTTAGTTCCGCCAGTTCTAACCTTCACGGTTATGACCCGCCATGCCGCCCGCATTGTAGCGAACCACCCTCATTCCCTTCATATCTCCTTGGTGAGATGTAAGTTCAACTCGAGTAGCTTCTTCCCACGAACCGCTCCTTTGTGGAACAACCTGGACCGATTTTAAATGTGAATTAATTTTATGCGTCTAATAATTTTTTTCTTTTTCTTTCAGATTTAACAACTTAAGTCTTTGGCAATTTCAACCAATTAGTGTACAAATTGCTATAAAATTAGAGTTGAGCCCAATTATCTAACGAATTCTGGGATTAATATAGGTTTTATTCAATTAGCTATTATGTTTCTCTAACACTTCAAGTGCTGAATGTATAACTAATTCTAATTTCGATTTTCCCATCTTTGTAGATTAAATGTACATTAATATAGTGTACTATTAGTTTGGTGCAAAAATAATGTCGTTTTTCTTTTGAAGTTAAAAGTCAAAAAACGGCATTATTTTTGCACCAACCTAATATATTAATTTTATCTCATAAGTTGTCCCCTGTTCTGTCACCCATGAAATAAAAAATAATTGTACGGAAAATAAGGATCTACGTACATCAAATCATCTTTAAATTAAGTGTCAGCAGAAGAATTATCATCAGACTTTTAAAAGATGAGCTTAAACATTAATTCAATACATAATTACAACGATCAATTTTTAGTTTTTCTGTAGTATATTGATGCTTATTGCATCTACTCTTCCCTATCTATTGTGATGATGGCCAGACCAAGCGTCCTCCACAGGAGCTAGCTTAAGTGCCGCCCAATAGGGCGGATTTTAAGCTAGTTTATAATAAAACGTTCACTGCAATTTTGTATACAAAAGGAAAATAAGAGTTACTTCCCTTGAACCATGAACGCAACGATAATGGCTAGTATAATATATTAATATATATTTTTAACCTCGCATAATCTGGCAACCCTGAATCTGAGCTCAACGAAAATCGTTCCCTGCACCTAACTTTTCTAGGGCTTTTGAATGAGCTATGAACCATTGAAATCGGACTTGTGTGAACGGAGGAGTTGCTTGGACACACACACATAAACACACACATTCATACACTGTACTTTTATATAAGATTATTAAATCCTTGTATCTGTGTGTTCAAACTAGAATTTATCATTGAAGTGTAAGTGGCCGGATGTCTCATTCACTACTCTATTCTCACCACAAACCCCAGCAATTTAATCATTTTAATGTCCACAACATCACATTTTGGGAGTTGAGTGATAAATGTAGATGTCCCATGACGACAAGGAGCAGAGTAGAGACTGTGGTTGAGATTGTTGCCTATTTCCTACCAGTGCCTGTGGTCAGGCTTCGATCCAAGATTACGAATGCAATGCAAAAGCATCCTTCCCACTGGAAAGGTTGGCGCAACACAATCTTTCTAAGTATATTCCCCAATTTGTCATTGTTCAGTTTTAAGATTATTAAAAATAAATAGTTTTAATAGCTGCCTCGGAAAGAACATTAATTAGAAAGTAAAGAATAGCAGACAAGTATAGAGGCAGACTGATAGATATATAGATAGATAGATACAAGGCTATACATTAGAAGATACACAATATCCAAAACATTGTGATAATAAAAACAAATATGAGGATATTAGTTTGATGATAGATATAAACAGCCTTAGATAGATAGATAGATAGATAGATAGATAGATATCGCGTGTAACAGCAAAATTGTCCAAATCGAGTAACAGCATAATTGTCCATCCCACAAAATGTTTAATATCTAAAAAGCACTAAACTAAAATAAAACAGGTAAAAATCGTTTTGTGTCAGCCCCAAAATGAGTAACGGTGAGAGGAAAAAAGATCATTCAGGTCTTCAGTAATGATACCA
>OZ010602.1:60472501-60517501 GCA_963932145.1 Acanthosepion lycidas | reverse complement strand
ATAGATAGATAGATAACAGATTGCAATAGATAATGAACAAACCAAGATAGATAGATAGATAGATAGATAGATAGATAGATAGATAGATAGATATATAGATAGATAGTTAACAGACTGCAATAGATAATGAACAAACCAAGATAGATAGATAGATAGATAGATAGATAGATATATAGATAGATAGTCAGATAGATAGATATATAGATAGATAGATAACAGACTGCAATAGATAATGAACAAACCAAGATAGATAGATAGATAGACAGATAGATAAATAGATAGATAGATAGTCAGATAGATAGATAGATAGATAGATAGATAGATAACAGACTGCAATAGATAATGAACAAACCAAGATAGATAGATAGATCGATAGATAGATAGATAGATAGATAGATAGATAACAGATTGCAATAGATAATGAACAAACCAAGATAGATAGATAGATAGATAGATAGATAGATAGATAGATAGATAATAGACTGCAATAGATAATGAACAAACGAAGATAGATAGATAGATAGATAGATCGATAGATAGATAGATAGATAACAGACTGCAATAGATAATGAACAAACCAAGATAGATAGATAGATAGATAGATAGATAGATAACAGATTGCAACAGATAATGAACAAACCAAGATAGATAGATAGATAGATAGATAGATAACAGATTGCAATAGATAATGAACAAACCAAGATAGATAGATAGATAGATAGATAGATAGATAGATAGATAACTGATTGCAATAGATAATGAACAAACCAAGATAGATAGAGAGATAGATAGATAACAGACTGCAATACATAATGAACAAATCAAGATAGATAGATAGATAGATAGATAGATAGATAGATAACTGATTGCAATAGATAATGAACAAACCAAGATAGATAGATAGATAGATAGATAGATAGATAACAGACTGCAATAGATAATGAATAAACCAAGATAGATAGATAGATAGATAGATAACAGACTGCAATAGATAATGAGCAAACCAAGATAGATAGATAGATAGATAGATAGATAGATAGATAGATAGATAACAGACTGCAATAAATAATGAGCAAACCAAGATAGATAGATAGATAGATAGATAGATAGATAGATAGATAGATAGATAGATAGATAGATGGATAGATAACTGATTGCAATAGTTAATGAACAAACCAAGATAGATAGATAGATAGATAGATAGATAGATAGATAGTCAGATAGATAGATAGATAGATAGATAGATAGATAGATAACAGACTGCAATAGATAATGAACAAACCAAGATAGATAGATAGATCGATAGATAGATAGATAGATAGATAGATAGATAGATAACAGATTGCAATAGATAATGAACAAACCAAGATAGATAGATAGATAGATAGATAGATAGATAGATAGATAGATAGATAATAGACTGCAATAGATAATGAACAAACGAAGATAGATAGATAGATAGATAGATCGATAGATAGATAGATAGATAACAGACTGCAATAGATAATGAACAAACCAAGATAGATAGATAGATAGATAGATAGATAGATAGATAGATAACAGATTGCAACAGATAATGAACAAACCAAGATAGATAGATAGATAGATAGATAGATAGATAGATAACAGATTGCAATAGATAATGAACAAACCAAGATAGATAGATAGATAGATAGATAGATAGATAGATAACTGATTGCAATAGATAATGAACAAACCAAGATAGATAGATAGATAGATAGATAACAGACTGCAATAGATAATGAACAAATCAAGATAGATAGATAGATAGATAGATAGATAGATAGATAGATAGATAACTGATTGCAATAGATAATGAACAAACCAAGATAGATAGATAGATAGATAGATAGATAGATAGATAACAGACTGCAATAGATAATGAATAAACCAAGATAGATAGATAGATAGATAGATAACAGACTGCAATAGATAATGAGCAAACCAAGATAGATAGATAGATAGATAGATAGATAGATAGATAGATAGATAGATAGATAACAGACTGCAATAAATAATGAGCAAACCAAGATAGATAGATAGATAGATAGATAGATAGATAGATAGATGGATAGATAACTGATTGCAATAGTTAATGAACAAACCAAGATAGATAGATAGATAGATAGATAGATAACAGACTGCAATAGATAATGAGCAAACCAAGATAGATAGATAGGTAGATAGATAGATAGATAGATAGATAGATAACAGATTGCAATAGATAATGAACAAACCAAGATAGATAGATAGATAGATAGATAGACAGATACTTACTTCTTTGAATCCAGAATGAGGAATAACTGAGCTTTACGTAAAAGAAGCAGCCGAGTTCGACGTAGATTGAGCAACGTAACCCGGTACCGGATGTGACAAAAATATTTGCCCATTATTTAAACATAAAAATATGTTTCAATTGATGTTTAAATAATGTGTGCATACATTATTTAAACATAAATTGAAATATACCTATACGTAAAAACGGTTTCAAATTTTGCATAAGGCTTCCTATCATTCTTTTCTTTTCCTGTTTCCCGTTTGATTAAATAGGGCGACTCAAACAAAACAGGATTCATTTTTTCACATTGAAAATAGCTGTTATGAAATATTTCTAGGTAATAAATCATTTGGACGTTTGCTGGAGAGAAAAAAAAAACCTGTTTTTAATCTTTATCACTCTGTAGGTGACTCTTATACAAGTTGGATTTGAATTTCTTGGTTGTGTCGTCATATCCATCTATGGCAACAACTCAAACACTCTTGACTAAAATTGAGAACCTGCTTACTGCAATTTCAAATATATAGAACTAATATATTTAACATTATATTTTGACGGGTTTCCATATACAGTGAAAGGGGAAGTAACATTTATAAATAATGCAGAATGTTAAATGTTAATGTATAGAAAAAGTTTCAAGTGGTTCAAATAACCTCACCAAATCCAATTTCTGGAAGAAACCATTCAGTTCGTATCAGCAGAATCAATGAACCCGTCTAGAAGAGGATGATAACTTATCCTACAAAAGCATAAAGGAGCTGACAAGAGGACTGCGGATTTTGGATAAGCGGCTGAGCAGGATTATGAAAGGGCACATGGCAACAGCTATATATTAGGTTGGTGCAAAAATAATGTCGTTTTCTCACATATGTTATTATGTGAGAAAACGACATTACTTTTGCACCAACCTAGTAAGATTGAACGACGGTAGCTCATATTAGGTGCTTCAAAACCGACCCAGATTGTCAGATGGATGAAATTTGTTGGATAATATGTAGCATGACGAAGACAAAAATCTTTGTTTGGTCGGCTAACAGGCTTTTTACTCTGGAGGTTGTGATCAACTATAAAAAAAATAATAGGCTTTACGCCAACTAACCATGAAACATACCCGGGGTTCTTAGAACACATTTAAAACGACAGTAACCAACTTGTATCACAGTTTTATTTGCTGTTGCTTCTAATTGTCTAAAGTCACATGTTGTTTCTTGGAGAAGGAAAAGAAAGAGAGTGATTAGGATGGTTTACCATCAAATGTTAGAGAGAGATTCTTTGCCCTGGTTGCCAGCCGCATTTGGAAATCACTATGTTTTCACTCAAGACAGAGCTCCCGCACACACAGCCATTTTGACGTAGAACTTGAGCAAAAGATACTTCCGTGGAAGATTTGAGAAATCAATTTTGTTATTCATAATGACGGTCGACTTCGAGTATAGAATCCAGGGGTTAGCAGTGAATATTTCGAAGATAGTAGGAAAGCGTTGTTCAGGTTAGCAGCGGATATTTTGGTAAAAGGTAGCAGAGCATAGTTCGTCCTTCTGTTTCTCTTCGCCTGACAAAGCTGGAGTGGACATTCGGTTAGAGTGAACAAAAATGGTCGCCTTTATAGACGACGGATTGAATGTTCTACGTCTTCTGATTGGTTAACCTTCTATTGGTGGACTATAAAGTGAGTCAAGTCATTTGAGCTAACTCATTAGTTACATTATATATATATACACAAAAAACTGTAACAAATTTGACCACCATCAAGCCCTGACATTGGGCATTCCGACGAAGTGTAATGGTTAAAAAGCTTGCCTCACTATACCAATAACAACTGAATAGTGAGTTCGATCCTCACTGGGCGTCCCATATTTTCGGTTTTGTTGCACATCTAAGTTGCGCTTATAAAATCGCCATCGAGTCCTGGCATTAATTCTATCCTATAGGATATGGCCCGTATTGGAGTGCGATGTCTCTCTTATTTCATGCTCAATTGTGTCAAGCATGACGTCGTGGTACAGTTTTACTGAAGAGTGTTGGTGAAGCGGCCATGCACCTCAACTGAGAAGAGGTTAAGGGTTATGATGAAAGCAAATGGGTGGGTGTCACATTGAATTTTAAATAAATATGTAAAGTATTCTTAATAAATATAACTATCAACCTGTAAACGCTCATTAAACTAAACTGAAAACGTTTTATTTTACGATAAAAGCAATAAATGGTAAATGTATATGCAGCACACGCTAAATTTAATAAAGTGTCCAGTTCGATATTCCTTGGAGGTTACCGGGATTGACAAGCACCTGATGAAGGTCAAAGGTTAGAATGGACGAAACGTTGCGTTAACAACAAAAACGAGGACAATGATCCGATTATCAACAATATAAATAAGGACACCTCACCCCAGAAATCTAGATTGAAATTTTCGTTGTAAGTCAACAAGATAAGTTGTCTCCATATGTTTTTTGTTTTTCTTTGATTCATATTTAAGTACTTGATAACATGCTCCTTCTACAGTCACCTGACTTTATTTATAAAGATCTGGTCCTTAATGTAAGCTCAGAAGTCAATGTCTCTATTTGAGACGTTAGTACTCCGAAGGACACAACATACGGTTATAGACGAAAAAAAAAAAAATGTCCAATTCCGTCTACATACAACAAAGAAAAATTCTATTGTTCCTTAACAGATACGGTGCCGCAATGTCTGGAACGAAGTGGCCGTTCCTTATTCTTTTACCTAGCGTCATCGAAATGACGCTCCATCTGGCGTACAGTAAGTGTCGAACGTACTGTGGAGCGGCAAACTTCAAGTCTTACATCCGTTTTGGAAATTTTCTCTTTCTCTGGCCTCTCTAACTTTTTCTTTCGTTCTCTTTCACTTGTTAAATTCGTATATATGTTGTTACTCACAATTTGGCAGACGTGCATTCACAGATATGTTTTGTAATCTTGATTGTTTAATTTTTATTTACAGTACTGAAATGAACCTGACGGAACTTTCAAAAGGAGTGTGAGAAGTATAGGCACGTGTCAGATTTCCGTTCACGTTTACTCAATAGTTAATTGTCCCGTACCAACTCGACTTGATATCCCCGGGACAGAGCACTGAACACGTAATCATAACTAAATAAAAAAAAAAAGTACCAATAAATTAGCGAACAATGATAACGTGTAGTGTTAATTTTCGTCAAAATAACCTTAAATTTGTTTTTTAATAGATTCACCCCAAGCAATGCGATAATGCCCCTAGGAAGTGAAAGAGAATAAGAAGACTAAGAATGATGAGGATTGATGAGAGGACAAAAAAAAAGCCAAAGGGTTCAAGAAGACGGAAGATGGAGACTGACGTTGCATTTAATTTTTTGAAGATTGTAGTTATGAGAGAAGCAAGGCATTGAAAAGGAGTTCCATATCTCAAAACGTGAACACAGAGGGTTACAAGGAGTGAAATAGAATGGGAAAATTGAGAATGGGAAAGATTGAGGAAAGGACAAAAAAATCCGAAAGGTTTTAAAAGACAGAAGATGGCGACTGACATTGCATTTAAATTTTTGAAGATTGTTTAGAGAGAAGCAAGGCATTGAAAAGGAGTTCCATATCTCAAAACGTGAACACAGAGGGTTACAAGGAGTGAAATAGAATGGGAAAATTGAGAATGGGAAAGATTACGGAAAGGACAAAAAAGCCAAAGGGTTCAAGAAAACTGAAGATGGCGACTGACGATGGATGTAAAATTTTGAGGATTGTATTTATGAGGGAAGCAAGAAGACGGGAAGGTGTCCCACAGATGAGATGTGCGAGAAAAGAAATTATCAGAATAGATAATAAAGTGAGGGTTACATCTAGTTAGTTCAACAGTAAAATGGTGAAATTTAGTTACCAATCTAGTAGCACGCTTAAATTCATGTAATCTGGGCACCCGGGAGGGGGAAAAAAAAAACTCGTTAGAACAGTTGTCATGAAAAATATGAAAGCCACGTCACGTCGGTGAGAAATTGACATTACATCAGTCTTACGTCATCCGGGTGAGTATAGGAAGGCGAATCCATTCAATGTACTACTCTCTCTAATTTTGAGACACTTCAGTTTAATATCCAGGAGATCATGTTTGTCTATTTCTACTACATGTCAACTCTAGTTCGGTTATTTTGCATAGGGCACGCAGTAAGGCTCAAACTCACTACTTATTAGATGCTGGAATCGTTTCGTGGGTATATCTATCCACGTATATCCTTTCAAGTAGGGGCCCAGTTAGAAATAACTTCATGTCGTGTAAGCCAGTCAGCTCTGATAGTCCTCGATTGCTGTTGTTTCATAGTACCTAGTTCATGAACCTCATGTGCATAGACTTTTATTGTAGCCCATCTTAATTCGCCAAAACAACACATGCAGGTGCTAACACCCCTAATCAATTAAGATCAGAAGCCATAAGGCCATACTTGTAGTAGTAGTAGTAGTAGTAATAATAATAATAATAATAATAATAATAATAATAATAATAATATGATGATGAAGAAGAAGAAGAAGAAGAAGAAGAAGAAGAAGGAACTCTATTCAGTAATACAGGAAGCCAACAAATTCAAAAGAGAATTTCAAGCCGGTGAAGAAGAGCAAATAACCATAATGCACCTACTGCAGCGGCATAGGAACCTAAGAAAGAAAGCAAATGCAATGTTTCAAAAGATAAACCTCTTTTTGTCAATACTCTGCCCTTCCCAAAAAAGCTGATGTAGACAAACCCCGTACCCATCAGTGGTTACGTTTTGCGGGATTAAAAGCTGCAACCAAGGATTTTATTCTTGCTGTACAGGACCAATGCGTGCTAACTAGAATTTACCAAGCACACATACTGAACAATTGTATTAACCCGAAATGATGATTCTGTGATAAATCTCCAGAAACAATTGACCATCTTGTATCCGGTTGCAAGGTGTCAGCACCCACTGAATATAAAACTCGGCATGATAGAGTGGGTCAATATCTGCACTGGAAAATATGCAACTTTTATGAGAAAGAAACTGTAAGAAAATGGTATGAACATCATCCAGACCCGGTGACAGTGATAGGCCCTGTAACAATTTAGGGGACGATATTAAAAACACAGACGGAACAATCAAAGCTACTCGCCCAGACATCGTGATCAAGAACCACAAAAACAGAATGTGCCTTCTTATCGACATGGCAGTCCCTTCAGATTGTAATCTATCTTTGAAGATCTTCAAAAAAAACTATTTCAGTTGTAGTTGGGGCCCTCAGCGTGAATGCAAAATATTCCGATAAACTCATTGAAGTGGACCCTGGTAATCCATGTCTGAAAAAAAAAAATAAATGTACTCACAAGTACATTTCATACATTACAAAGAGCTTTATCTGTGTAAAATGTGTGTCATCTTTTTTTTTATGAAAATGATCGGTGGAAAATGTAATGAAGCCATTTCTGACCTCAGTTCTCTGGTTGAGACCCGGAAAGAAATGAGTATACACCAAAAATCAAAAGAAATAATAATAATAATAATAATAATAATAATAATAATAATAATAATTAAAAGAAGAGCGTGATTCAAGAAAAGGAATAGAAATGAAAAACGCAAGTATAAAATTATATAAATCTACAAATAATTATAAGTCTTTGTACAAACGTTGCTTGTCTAAGATTTATTACTGATACAGTAAATGTAGAATTTCGAATTCCTTCGGAAAGGTACGAAACCTCTTCTTCTCTCCTTTATTTATTGGTAAATAGCAGGACAGACCGGGTTCTATAGCCTTGGATGGCAACTGGTCTACCGCAGAAAGAAGTGGCAATCTACTGCAGGAAAAAACTCTGCCTCGTCAGTCATGTATCGAAAGCTCACCTAAAAGTGTAACACGTATGAAGCATAACTGTAGCACAAAGCTGAAAAAATTGGGTAGGAGGGGCTGGCTAAGGTTGGTCATCATTTGCTATTTTCTACCTGAGCTCATTGGATTCACGACCCATTCATTCGTCTCTTGTCTTGTAATGGAAAAAAAAAAAAATTAAACGCCGACAGCGTGAAGGCATGAAACTGAAACGTGCTTAATATGATGGCGATTTTGTTCATCTGTGAATTTTCCGTTACTAAGAGGAATTAATCAAACAGCTTAGCATAAATCTTATGGAACTCTCCTGTCATTCTCTTAATTCCCCGGGGGCGGGAAGTTTGTCATGTAGATTTATATATTTTTTAAAGTTGAAAAGATTTTTTTAAATGTAACTCGAAGAAGATAGACATTCTGTTGAATTATTGTTTAATATTGTCAAACACTGGGTTTATTCGTTTTTAAAAAGGCACGCTCTTCCCTTAACTGCGGAAATTTTCTTTAAGTGTTACATTATGTTCAATAATAATAATCATAATAATGATAATCATGACGATGATGATAATAATAATAATGATAATATTGATAATGATGATAATAATAATAATAATATTAATAATCATGATGATGATGATGATAATAATAATAATAATAATATTAATAATCATGATGATGATGATGATAATAATAATAATCATGACGATGATAATAATAATAATAATAATAATTATGATGATGATGATAATAATAATCATGATGATGATGATGATGATAATAATAATAATAATAATAATCATAATGATGATGATAATAATAATAATCATGATGATGATAATAATGATGATGATAATAATAATTATGATGATGATGATAATAATAATGATGATGATAATAATAATAATGATAATAATAATAATCATGATGATGATGATAATAATAATAATCATAACGATGATGATAATAATAATAATCATGATGATGATGATAATAATAATAATAATAATCATGATGATGATGATGATAATAATAATAATTATGATGATGATGATAATAATAATCATGATGATGATGATGATGATAATAATAATAATAATAATAATCATAATGATGATGATAATAATAATAATCATGATGATGATAATAATGATGATGATAATAATAATTATGATGATGATGATAATAATAATGATGATGATAATAATAATAATGATAATAATAATAATCATGATGATGATGATAATAATAATAATCATAACGATGATGATAATAATAATAATCATGATGATGATGATAATAATAATAATCATAACGATGATGATAATAATAATAATCATGATGATGATATTAATAATAATAATAATAATAATAATAATAATAATAATAATAATAATAATTAGTTTTACTTCATTTGACTGTTTTTTCTTATTTTTTATTAAGTATTTTTACTATTATCAAAGCTGCAATGTTTTTAACAGTTTTCAATATCAATGTTGCTGTAAACCTCGAAACCAGCAGAATGAATCATCAGATAAAATCTTTTCTTTTTTTCAAACGGTTGGAATTTCACCCCTGGGGAATAAGTCCTTAATCGAAAGGGTGTAGACCAAGCGCGCGGCCAATGGGAACTGCAGTTTTTTCGGAGAAATCTGCTATTAAAACCAGCTAAATAAACATTTCCTTCGCCCCTCCATGCAGTCGAGAAGTTCTTTCATTGCGACAATTTACATTGAACATAAGAAAAAGTGTGTACACTAACATAATTTCAGATACAAATGACATTGCTACGAAAATGTTTCTAAATGTATCATTACTTCCAGCTTAAAATGTGTAAAGAGGAAATTCAGGTCAGAGGTCAATTTTAGCAGCATTTAAAAGCAGGAACCTTTCTAAATGGAGTTATGTTGTAAATTACAGTCTGTGATATTATCTCATATTATCACGAATATTATAAGTTGAAGTAATGTCAACTATTATTTATTTTTAAAAAAAAATATTTTTATTTTTTAATTTTATTTTTTATTATTTTTTATTGCTTTTATTTGTTTTCAAAAATGTTTTTTTCTTCACTTGTAATTTCAGTAGAATGATTTGCACTTGCAGAAATAGTAATATTATCTTGAGGTTTTATTAGATTAAGGATTCTCAACTATTATGAATTTGGGTTTAATATTTCCTTCAATTTTATGCAAGTGCTTTATTTACACTTTTAGCAGTAGTAATAGTAATCTTATCTTGAATATATATGGAGATTTAGCATTGTCAGCAATTATTAATTTTTGATTTGTATTTATTTTCCTCTTCAGTTTGTTTTATTTACAATTAGTAATAGTACTAATTTTTCCTCAATTCAAGGCCTAAGAGCCACTCAGTAAAGATGGTTAATGTATGGTGTTGTATGAACGTAAGAAAAGGGAAGCAGTAAGGTTATTGGGATTATACAGGAAAGATAAAATCTAAATCTTGACTTGAAGAGGTCAAGATTTAATTAGTGAATAATATTTCACAGTTCAGACAGAGACGTTAGACGTATAGACTGGAATTAGACTTTAGAAGAAAACGGAAATTGAATCCTAAACAAGAAATAAGGGATAAACCCCTAATCCTGTTAAAAAGACCGAGGTTCAGGGAGTATTAGTTTTTTAGTAGAATTTTTACCTTAATTTCAGACACTTTTACAGTGGTGGACAGAATTATTCGCACCCGCCTACAAATAAAGCTGTAATACCTCAAAATTCCGTGTGCATTTTTTTTCAAAAAGGATGTAATAATCGACTTGAAAGAATGTGTAATGATGCCAAGAACAACATTTTTATTTTAATATCAAACAATAAGACAAAAAAATCTTCTGAAAAATGTGACATTGGACAAAATTATTGGCTCTAGCTGCAATAATAAATTGTGTAAACTTTATTCTTGATTATTGCTTTAAATCGTTTTTGATAGTTCCTTACAAGGTATTAGGCTGGTGCAAAAATAATATCGTTTTTTCACGTATTTTTTAACGTCAAAAAACGATATTATTTTTGCACCAACCTAATGGAATGGAGCAAAATGCATATCAGTGCATCTTGACTACAGTCACTGATATGCATTTTGCTCCATTCTACCTTGACAATAGCTTCTAGTTCATCCAAATCCGAAGGACTCCCTTCTCTTACAATTTTCTTTAAATGTGCCCATATGTATTCAATGGAGTTTAGGTGCGGGGTACCCCAATACTTTAATTTTGATGTCATCTAAGTATTTTTTAAAAATTCGTACCGTGTGATTCGGTTAATTGTCATGGTGGAACATCCAGTGACGTCCCAAAGACAGCATTCTTGCACTTTGTTTTATATTATTTTTTTAAGAATAGCCAAATCCTGCTCTTAATCCATGATACCCTTTACTCTCACTAGTTCTGCCGGTGCAGAAGCAGCCGGACATCCTCAGAGCAGAATGTTCCCAGTACCGTGTTTAATTGTAGGGAGGTTATTTTTTGGTTTGTGAGTTTCATTAAAATTCCTCCATGGATAACGGGAGTTCATGTGACCAAATAATTCTAGTTTGGTTTCATCTGATAATAAAACAAAGTAGCAGTATTTATCTCATGCATTGATGTTTTTTCAAGTACTTACTATCTCATTAGCATAGTATAATAGATCAAAACTTCTAAAAAAATTCACGAATTATTCAAAACTAAATACAGAATCACCTATTTAAATTGTTTCCGTATTTCGCTTTGAATAATTCAAGCTTTTGTTCTATAGCTAAGGATAGAAAGTCCAGATCAATAAACAAAAGAACATACTAAGCTTCAAGCGAATCACAATCTTGAATTCTCTTTACGGTTGAATTCTCGTGACGGTTTTCTATGAACGACATCAGCTTTAATATTTGTTTAGTCATTTCACTCCAAGCAAGGTGATAATGCCACTAAGACGCAAGAAATTCCGGGCAGTGAAAGAGGAGAATACTTTAGAAGAATGAGCCAGAAACCTAATCTTAAACAGGAAACAAGGGATAAACAAGGAATCATGCTCAAAAGAAGAGGAAGGAGCATGAACCGGGCAATGGGTAACTCTATCTACTCCCATTGGCCAACCTATCAATTCCTAATAAGGCGAACTCTTTTCTTTCTCTCACACCAACACGTGGTGTCTTAGTGGCTTTATGACCTTGCTTGGGGTAATATGATTTAAAAACAGCAGTGCTGACTATCTTATTAGCATAGTAACCTTCAAAATTGATAGTATTGTTTATGTATGAACTTTTGGAAAAATTTGTAGGCTTACTTATGAGTACAAGGTAAATTACGGTGTAGATTACATCTGGGGCGTCATTTTCCTATCGGGCGGCATTTAGGCAAGATTCTACCGTCTGTGTGTGTGGGGGGTCTCTTAATTAAGCCTTAGGCCTTTTCAGGAGGGTCTCTAAGTCTTTGCATATTCTCAGCATTGGAAGCTCTCCGACTGCCGTTTGATCTGGGTTTACATTTGCACGGGGCTTACTTTTCCTAGCTGTAGCCTTGGTTCTTTTGATTTCAATCTGGTCCTCCTGTTGGCGAAGATTTCTTTTTGTCAGACATATTACTGCCATATGAGATATGCAACAATAAATTACAGAAGAGCTCAAAATTGATCGCAGCATTTAAGTATTGCATTAAGATTTAAGCTTATCTCTTAAAAGTTTAACGATAATTCTTCTGCCGCCACTTAATGTAAAGACAATTTGATGTACGCAAGTCCTAACTTTGCGTACAAAACAATTATTTTTATTTCATGTTTGACTTTCGCTGGATTTCGTAATTAATTTCGATTATTCCCAAATTTATTTCCAAGTTATGAAAAATTGTATCGTCCAAAAAAATTCGTCACAAAAACCATCTAAAAAATTGCCGAAAACAATCGCAGTAATGAAAACTTAGGAATCAAAAATTTCAGGATTGCGGATCAGGATCCGGGTCGGAATGTTTTTTAATTTGCCCTCGGAATCGGTCTGATTTCAGAATAGTTTGATATGTTGGGCTATGGCCTCTAGGAGAAAAGTTGAAAAAGTGTGACACACTAAAAGTCGCATTTATTTTGCGTGCTGTCTTGGATGGAATAAAAAACAAAATGTCCATTTAATGTGGAGATCTGCAGAACTTGTTTCTTTAAGAAAAGAGGGAATTATCGGTGTTAGGAAACAAAGACTCCCCAATTAATTCTTTAAATCCGAGGTTTACTGTAAATTTTCGAGATTTATTTCAAGCGTAAAAATAGTATCTTCGACAGAGGTAAGTACTGTAATTACACATCATTGTTCTTTCCTTTTTATACATTAAAAGGTCATATGCTGAATTTTTAATAGATCTAATATTGTCAGCTATTATCAGTTTTTAGTAGTACTTGTTTCATTTTACTTACCCTTGCTTTACACTTATAGTATCTTGCGTTTTATACATGTTTTATTGTTAGGTTGGTGCAAAAATAATGTCGTTTTCTCACGTGGTAACATATGTGAGAAAACGACATTTTGCACCAAACTAAGAGTATTGTTAGCAATTAGTAAATTTTGACTAGTATCTATTTCATCTTAATTTCTTAAGGTGGACACTAGACAATTACATCGTAAACAATTCTCTTAAAAAAGAAACGAGGCTTTCGTTAGACGAGATAATATAATAACCAATTCGCTTAAAAACGAAAACGAGGCTTAATTTGACTAAATATCATCATGGACGTATTGTCCATGATGATATTTAGTCAAATTAAGCCTCGTTTTCGTTTTTAAGCGAATTGGTTATTATATTATCTCGTCTAACGAAAGCCTCGTTTCTTTTTTAAGAGAATTGTTTACGATGTAATTGTCTAGTGTCCACCTTAAATAAATGAAAACGAGGTTTTCATTGAACAGGGAATATTACAATAAACAATTTACTTAACAAATGAAAACGAGGATTGCTTTCACTAGAGAATATCATGATAAACAATTCCCTTAGAACACGAAAACGAGGCTTTCTTTGACTATGAAATACCATTATAAACAATTTCTTCAATAGACGAAAACGAGGCGTTCTTTGACTAGAGGGTATTGTCGGAGTTAACTCCTCCTTAATTGTTCAAATTGTTCACTAGGGCAACGCTTTCGCTACACTATAAATACTGGGCGATTTATTGCCTTGTTCTCTTTTTACTTTGCATTTCAGCGGACACATTTAAAATGTGATCACTTGTGGGAAAACGTCATGAAATACACATACACGTACGTACGAACATTCACGAAAATACAAACTCTTTACGTTCACACACAAACACAAATGTTAATGTCTATGTCCATTGTAAATGTTGTTGTTTAATACATACACTTGTTTACACACACACACACACACACACACACACATATATATATATATATATATATATATATGTCTTGTTGGTTTTCTTTACACTTCTTTATGGTGGATTCAATCTCTGAGTCCGCCATGTTGTTGTAGTTGGACCTTCTTCTAACAGGAATAAACACACGTGTTCTTAATGTAACAACACGTAAACTCACCGCTAGAATATCATTATATACAATTCTCTATAATATCATTATATACAATTCGCTTAAAAACTAAAACGAGATTTTCTTTAGATTAGAGAATATCCTTATGAATAATTTCATTAAAAACGAAAACGATGCTTTTTTTTTTGACAAGGAAATAGCATTATAAACAATTGACTTGAAAACGAAAGCAAGGCTTTCTTTGAGTAGTTTAATAGGACTAATTACTTAACCATTAATTATAATGGTAACATTTAAATTCAGAGAGAGACAAAAATATACACAGGAACACCTAGGTTTTCTTTGACTAGAGAATATCATGATAAACAATTCGCTCAAAACCGAGAACGAGGCTATCTTTGACTACAGAATATCATTATATAAAAAGCGCTTAACAAAACGGAAAAGGGGACTTTCTTTAGATTAGAGAATATCATTATAAACAATTTGTTTAAAAACGAGGCTTCCTTTGACGAGAGAATAGTTTATAAACAATCAACTTAAAAATACGAAAAACAAGGCTTTCTTTGAGTATTTTAATAGGACTAATCATTTCACCATTACTTATAATAACATTTAAATTCAGTAAAACAAAGAAAACATGATATTCTTGCGAAAGAAATATAAATATACACAAGAACAACCAGGCGATTTTTTCTTCACAATATATGCGAACCAAATCATGTTATCGAACGATTCACTTAGAATCAGGTAACGTATAGATACGTATGCCTTCACAACAGCTACTTTATTTAACATCTTTTCAGGCGTAGAGGTCGCACCCAGATTTTAACTAGTAGAATAATAAAAGATACATTAAATTACATAAAAAGAAAAAATGTAACCATCCACCTGTAGGAGGCAAGGTAAATATTTTAAATTTATTTCGACGGTAAAAAAAAGGTCTTTGACGTCCGTAAATACTGTAATTACACACCTCTGTTCTATTTTGTTAGGCATTAAATACTCAATCAAAAATGAAATAATTTAAGCCCAAACTAATTTGAAAACGAGAAGAGGATATCCATGTTTAAATCTGTGAAACGTGTACCTAAACAGGTGAATCGATTTTATTAAGCCCGTCCATTACCGTCAGTTCGAACTGCACGTTTCGAAAATCACATGAAAACCTCTTTTCGACTAATGACCAATCCCCCCTGAAAAATATTAATCAGAGACACGGGACCATTTGAGGTGATTCAAGTTATGGCATCTTCTGTACGCGTCTTTTTTTTTTTTTGTTCTTTTTTTAAATAAAAAGTGCTTCGTCAGAATTAAAATGTATGACACATTCAACGGAGGAGGGGCGTATTCAACATTTGTAATTTTGCGGCAATATGCGCTTAAAGGTTGTAGGCAGTTTTGATCAACATTTCTTTTCATGGTTAGCGTAAGGAATTGTAAATGTAGGTCTGCCTTACACTTAAGTAAAATAATAATAATAATAATATTTATCGAGTATTTATTACAGGAAATATCAAGTTTTACGGAAACATTGTTGACAATTATGCATTTAGTTACATAACAGATAAATAAAAATAATATAAATTTTAATGCTATATTCAATTCGTTGTTAGGTTATTTTAATTTTCTCTTTTGTTATTGGCAGCATTAAGTTGAATAAACTGGAGCTATTTCATTTTCATTTTGTTACTTCCCTTTTCCATTGTTGTTTTTAGATCGCTTTCTTCCAGTCATTTTGATGAGCAATAGCGAAATTCTGAAATTTAGAATGATCTTATTCCATTTCGAAAATAAAGCGTGTAAAAAGGAATATTTTAAATTAATAAACGACCAAAAAATAAAATGCTTTTGACAAAAAACTTAATGATTTCACCAAAATTACGTAACAATAATGTAATGATATTCAGCAGACAAATCTACAGTTGATGTTACCTTATCTCATTGCATGGTTACAAACTATAAACCTAAACTGAGCTTGAAATATTGTGTAATCGGCTGTGATTTTTTTGTAAAATATTTGGATATGATATAGTGAATAATTTGCAGAGAACAAAGCAATTTTTGATTTTTTTGTTGAATATGCCCCTCCTCCGCCGAACGCGTCGTATACAATCGAGATAAGAGTAGATAGGTTCACCTATTGTACGGTTCGCACACCACTTCGTTCTTTTGAACAGGAGTAGAGGTTTCCTTTGCAGGATTAGGTTTCTGGTTTCCTCAAAAGTCTTCTCATTCGCTTTCACTCTTAGCAGCCGTTTGCGCCTTACTGTTATTATACCCTTGCTTGGAATGAATTGATTAAAACATTGTTCCACGAAATATATCTAAAAACAAGATCTATTGTCCTCCTAACTCACTGATTGGGTTACCAACTCTGGTAAGTTTTGATAAAATACACAATTGATCAACAATTTTGTGGGTTATTCAACTCAGAACTAATTTAAACTCTAGGGCTAGGGTTTGCGGTTAGAGTTAGGGTTTGTAAATCGAGTTGAAATTAGTTGCGAGTTGAAAATAGTTCTGAGTTGAAATTAGTTCTGAGTTGAAATTAGTCCTGAGTTGAAATTAGTTCCGAGGTGAAATTAGTTCCGATGTGCAATTAGTTGTGAGTTGAAATTAGTTCCGAGGTGCAATTAGTTGTGAGTTGAAATTAGTTCCGAGGTGCAATTAGTTGCGAGTTGAAATTAGTTCCGAGGTGAAATTAGTTCTGAGTTGAAATTAGTTCCGAGGTGCAATTAGTTGTGAGTTGAAATTAGTTCCGAGGTGAAATTAGTTCTGAGTTGAAATTAGTTCCGAGGTGAAATTAGTTGTGAGTTGAAATTAGTTCCGAGGTGAAATTAGTTCCGAGGTGAAATTAGTTGTGAGTTGAAATTAGTTCCGAGGTGCAATTAGTTGCGAGTTGAAATTAGTTCCGAGGTGAAATTAGTTGTGCGTTGAAATTAGTTCCGAGGTGCAATTAGTTGCGAGTTGAAATTAGTTCCGAGGTGCAATTAGTTGTGAGTTGAAATTAGTTCCGAGGTGCAATTAGTTGCGAGTTGAAATTAGTTCCGAGGTGAAATTAGTTCTGAGTTGAAATTAGTTCCGAGGTGCAATTAGTTGTGAGTTGAAATTAGTTCCGAGGTGAAATTAGTTGTGAGTTGAAATTAGTTGCGAGTTGAAATTAGTTCCGAGGTGAAATTAGTTGTGAGTTGAAATTAGTTCCGAGGTGCAATTAGTTGCGAGTTGAAATTAGTTCCGAGGTGAAATTAGTTGTGAGTTGAAATTAGTTTCGAGTTTAAATTAGTTCTGTCACTCTCCATGTTGGCTTGTCGTTGTTCAATAGTGACACTAATCGTCGATATTAACCATCTTCTTTTTCTATTCTCCGTTTCCCTTTAGCATGTTGGTGATTATGTCTCTCCACAATTTCCTCTCCTTTGTAGCACTTAATTGTTTCTTGACCTTTGTAGCACTTAATAAATTTTATCTTTTTGTCATCTCCCCGCAAACTCCGCTCCGCTATCCAAGTAGGTTGGGCGTTGTTTTCCTCTTACCTTCTTACCTTCAATCTGACCTGTGAGTATCCAATTCTCCAGCTCCTCTTTCCTTATTATAAATTTGCACATATTATTATAAATTGTTGAATACATCCTCAATAAAAATGATTAAGGAACACATCGAATAAAAGTCACCATGGAACACATTCACAAATAAGAGTCAGTAAGAAATGTTATGGAAAAAGCAGCAAAAATTAGTTAGAAACAGAGAAGAGTAGTGAACGGTCATGTTTGTTTTTAACGGCATGCCAACTCGTTATGGGTCATTTATTGCCGAAACTTTATACTTTACTTTGGTCATTTTTTTCCAAAAATGTTGGCTGGTTGTTTCATTTTATAGCATATCGACCTCAGTGGATCATTTAATGCCAACAAAATTTTTGAAATAGATTCATAGCGATAGTTTGGTAAAAAAAAAAAAAAAAAAAAATGTGTGTATGTATACATATATATTAGGTCGGTGCAAAAATAATGTCGTTTCCTCTCTTATATCCGGGTTTCTTTTATATCCGGGTCTCTTATATCCGGGTTACACTGTAGCTGGTAATAGTTTTTTCTTCAAAAATTTATTTTTGATAATAATTTTTACAAAGTATTTCTGGTATTAAAACCTATTTTTACACTTTTATAATGCTTTTTACGTCAGTTTCGTCGTTAACTATTTGCCCATAGCTGGGACCCTAACAGGTGCTACCACCCCGGGTCAGGGTGGACCTGGGAACACCAGCAATTAAGAGGTGGTTCTACGCTCCTCAAAACTTCCTGATCAGAGGCATTGCTGCTGGACGTAGTTTATCGCCTTACCCTGGACGCGGATGTAGTTTATCGTCATACCCACAACGCCCCATTGGAGGTGGTCTTACCCCTCTGCAGAGGTGCAATCGATGTATTCTACAGCCCCAACCGACAGAGCGTTCCAAAAATGTATCGCTGGTAATTTCATTTGTTTATACTATGAAAATACATTGTTGGTAATTTTTCTAATGTATTTTTATAGTTTCATGTTTTGACACCAGTTTTTTTTAAAGGGGGGGGGGCTATTTGCCCATAGCTGGGACACTAATAGGTGCTACTACCACGGGTCAGGGTCAACCAGCACAAATAAGAGGTCGTTCCACGCTCCTCAAAACCTCCAGATCAAAGTCCTTGCTGCCGGATGTAGTTTATCGTCATACCCAGAACGAGAACTGTTATGTAATATCAGTTCTATTTATAGAAGTGAATGCACAGGTGAAAAAGGTAATTTTAGCAACAGAAATGTTGTTCTACAGAAGGATGCTAAGGATACCATGGCGCGAACATGGAAGCAATGGTGAAGTTTTAGAGAAAATGGAAACCAATGGGAAAAGATAGTTGTAAGGGATGCGGCGTGTGTAAATAAAAAAGAATATAAATAAATATAAAATAAAAAATGTTAAATAAAGTAAATAAATAATAAATAAATTAACAAACTGTAGAACTGCACGGATAAACACAGCGAAGTAAGATTAATTACAATAATTAATGAATAAAGACAATGTAGATCCATAAAAAATTACGAGGTAAGTTACCAAAAAATATTATACAAGAGCCATAGAATAACCGCATTCTGTCGTTTCATTGTTTCTAATATATTAGCCTTTTGAATAATTTAAAACATTACCATTAGCGATTGTCCAACAATCGTTAGGATAACAAGAAAACGGAAATACCTGACCTTGCAACCGATAATGCGCCATTGACCATATATGAACAGTTGCGCAATATACGTGAGCTGAAGATTGGGTTCACGCATGGAACCCAATGTTGTGACAACTCAGTATTGAACACAATCAACACACACACACGCGCACACACATAGACACACATATATATATATACATATATAATAACATATATATATATATATATATATATATATATATATATATAGTAACTGCCATAAGCAGGTCTATGATCTGGAGGTTTTGAGAAGCGTGGAACCACCTCTTATTATATATATATATATATATATATATATATATATATATATATATATATATATATTAGGTTGGTGCCAAAATAATGACGTAATAATGTCGTTTTTTACCTATTTTTAACGTTAAAAAACGACATTATTACGTCATTATTTTTGCACCAACCTAATATACATATATATATATATATATATATATATATATATATATATATATATATATATATATAGATATATAGTCGTACATACAGACATTTTCGCTGTATCAAGGCTCCTTAGTGTGGCTAGACATCCGATTGCTTCAAGCCAGAATCGAAACATGACTGATTTGACATCAGTGAGATATCTTACCCCCATCGTAGAAAGGAAAGGAATTTTAACATTTTTCTCTATATGAAATACCCCAGCGGCTCGGAGAACTCAATTCATACTTGAAGAGTCATGCCTAGTAGCAGTAGGAGTCGCCCTTTTTAAAAACCTCTTTCCCTAGAGGGCTCAACCGGATTTCTGGGAGCATATATAAAACATGTGTGTGTGTATTTATTTTGTTGGAAGAGCGAATGGTAACACATTTCGGATTTTCAATATTGATAATTCTATTTACTTCCAACTTAATAATGAACTTTAAAATAGTCAGTTCTTTAGGAACTGGTGCCTTGTAAGGTCATCATCACAAAATTATATTTTCGAGTTCATTTTTTTTCATCAATCCCCTCTTGGCAAGGGGATAATGCCACTAAGACGCAATCGGCTCCTGGGAGTGAAAGAGAATGAGAAGACTTTAGAAGGAACCGGAAACCCAATCCCAAACAGGAAACAAAGGATAAACCTCTACTCCTGTTAAAAAGGAGTATGAACCGGCTGATGGCCGAACCTATCTCCTGTTCTTATAAAATATATTTATTTAAAAATTATCCGAAAACAAGTGTTTTCTTTTCGGAACTTTTCGGAACTTCGTTTAGAAATACGTAGTGGCGTTTTTTTTTTTTTTTTTTGTTTTTTTTTTACCCCCAGATACTAAGATTAACACGATGCATTGACCTTGTTTATAAAGATAAAAAAGAAATCCTTTGAAAATAACTTCAAGCTTATAACAACCTATACTTCTCGCAAATGTCTGAAATCATCATTAGAGCGTTGAGTTTCCACCTCTCCTTATGTCGGTCTTGATTATACAGCAAATTGACCAGACACTGGCGCTGATGAATTATCGACCATCGCTTGTCGTAACTCACCACAATCCTTATCTAAATGCCTAGTCTGCTTTCTGAATAAATTTACAGTGGCTTTGCGTTATTAGAAAAAAACAAACAAAAAAACAAAACAAAAAAAAAACAAGTTACTGGGTCTTATGTTTCAAATGGATATTTATTAGCCGATAGCATTTTAAAAGCATTTTTCGGGTCGTATAATGTTGATTATTCTCAAGTAATGTCGCAATCAAATGATTTAACGCTCTGGGATGGAATAATGGTCTTTATTCTTCTTCTATGTGCCGTGTTTCTTCCTGACGTTGGCGATCACGACTCTCCACAACTTTCTGTCCAGTGTTGCTCGCAATAAATTTTGCCTTTTCGTTATCTCTCCCAAACCTTGGTCTACCATCTATTCACTCAAGCTCGTTAGGCAGCTTAGGCGTTGTTTTTCTCTGTCCCTCCTGCCTTCGATCTGTCCTGTGTGTATCAGATTTTCCAAGCCCTCTTTCCTCATTATATACCTCAAAAACTTTAACTGTCTCACGCTGATATATACATAAGTATCCTTTTTGTTTCTATTTTCACTAAAACTTCGTCGTTGTTGGCATGTTCGGTCCATGCTAGTCTAAACATCCTTCTGTAGAACCACATTTCTGTTGCTTTAAGTCCCTTCTCTATTTGCGAGGAGAGGGTCCAGCATTTATTACCATATAGGAGGATTGATAATACTTACAGAATTAGTTTATTCCAAAATTAAAACTTAGTGAGTCCGATCCGCACTGAGCGTCTCATATTTATGCTTCTGTGCTAAGATAAATAATTATTTTGAGCGTCTGAACAAGAGGCATTGCTTAGCGAACTAGACTGGTTGAACGTTACAAATGAACTCCATTTTCACAGAATGCTCCATAAATTTAGCCTTGTGCCAAACTAAGTTTAATAAATATTTTGGGCAACTCGGTGTGTGATAATGGTTAGCGAACTAGTCTAGCTGAAAGTAATTACTGAGTAAGGAATGTGATCCTGGTGCTCCATACCTATGGCCCTGTGTCAAACTTAACTAATTTTAATAAATATTTGGTGACTAGGTTTAGTTTAATATTTAGCGAGGTAATCTGGTTGAACATTACTATTGACTGTTAATGAGATCATCCCTCAGTGCCCCATACCTGCAGTTTTGTGCCAAAACTAAATAGGTTTAGTAAATAAATAGACCCTCTTGGTGCAAGGTTATTTCACAAACCAATTTTTCACATGTTCGATCTTTCGCAGTACCTTCTCCATAAAATACATAGATATTATTTGCGTCTGAGTAGCATGTTTATCTTTTAAAATTTAATTATTCAGCGAGGCAATTCTGAAAGAATTATAAGTCCTATCAGGGTTCATTATTGGCAGCCACAATCTTAAGATATGATGACACAGTGTTGATAGCAAACACAGAAATGAAACTACAAAACTCCTACAGAAGGGAGCGAAGGAAATTGGTAAGTACTAAAAACTACAAGAAGACAGAATGCATGGCTATCAGCAAAAAGGGTGAGCCCAAAATGCAAATTACAAATAAAACAAGCAGAGAAATTTAAATATCTGGGAAGTATTCTAACAGAGGACGGAAAGTGCGACACTGAGATCTGAAGACATATTGGGATGGACAAAGATGTCTTCCAAAAGCTAAGCAGAATATTAAGAGACAGAAAAATTTCGTTAGAAACAAAGAAAAGAATACCGGACTCTTACGTGATACCTGTACTCCTGTATGGCAGCGAATGTTGGATAAACTCCTCAAAGATGAAAAAGAGTCTGGAAGCAACAGAAATGTGGTTCTACTGAGAACATCATGGACTGAATATGTAAGCAACGACAAAGTTTTAGAGAAAATGGAAACAAAAAGGAAATTTATACATAACATCAGGAAGAGGCCGTTGAAATTTCTGGGACATGTACTAAGGAAGGAGGTCTTGGAAAATCTGATACTCACAGGGCAGATTGAGGTTAAGAGTGACAGAAGGAAGAAGCGCATAGCATAGTAGATGGGCTTTAGTAAACGGATGGTAAAAAATAATGACGTAATAACGTCGTTTTTTGACGTTAAAAAAATACGTCAAAAACGACATTATTACGTCATTATTTTTGCACCAACCTAATAGAACAGGGTTTGGGAGAAATAACAAAAAGACAAAAATAAGAGCTACAAAGAACAGGAAGATGTGAAGGGTCATGATCGCTTACGCCCGGAAGGGACACGGCACATAAAAGAAGATATCAAGCCGAAAATTATCCTTATTCTCTTTCATTTTCAAAAATATTTCATTCAGTGCATTTTTCGCCGCCACTGTGGTCTTCACTCCCCTCCATTGTGGTTGATGGTGACGTTCAATGAAGAATAATGCTAAGACTTGCCGGTTCCTTTTGCACCGGGGATGTTGAGGCTACTCCATCCCTCCTCACAGTGGTGGATTTGGTTTTGATGTTACCTTCTCGCCTTTGTCTAAAGAGACAGAACCTACAAGTCAGCAGGTGGTTAGAATTCAGGGTTTCCTTCTCTTCGATTGGTTGACACCCGAGTCTATAGGATACATTCTGTCCTGCTATTTTACCCATAGCTTGGGGGGAAGTAGAGTTGGATCCATACTGTAACTGAATGTAATGAACTCGGCTAAAATTTGAACTCGACTCTCCGATTACTCAATCCGAGCAGCTAACAATTACTCCGGCATGCTTCCAACTTATACCAATATCAACATGAAAAAATAGGCATTTAGTTGTCGCAGTACAATCTCAACGCTCCTAATGCCATTCGACGACAAAAAACCGAACGAACACATTTATGTTGCCGGATAATATGATAGTGAAAAGATAAGCCGAAAAATGAGGCTTATTCTCTTTCATTTTCAAAAATACACATATTTCATTCAGTTAGCGCATTTTGCCCCACTATGGTCACCACTCTCCAGCATCTCCCAGTTATAGTTCCTGGTGATATTCAAGGAAGAATAATGCAATGGCTTGCCGCTTCCATTTACACCGTGTTTATTGAGTTTATCCTGTCCCCCATCTCAGAGGTGAATTTGTTTTTGAAGTTACCTTCTTCCAACCTTTGCCTAAAGAGGCAGAACCTGCAAGTCAGCAGGTGGTTAGAATTCAAAGTTTCCTTTTCTTCGATTGGTTGACACACAAGTCTATAGAACACAATCTGTCGTGCTATTTTGCCTATAGCTTGGGTGAGGGAAGTAGAGTTGGGTCTATACTGTAACTGAACGTAATTAACACGGTTAAAATTCGAATTCGGCTCTCAGACTACTCAATCCGAGCCCCTAACCATCACCCCGGCGTGCCTTCAACCTACACCAAAAATAGGCATGTAATTGCCGCGGTACGATCAAAAGCGAATATTTGTAATCTAAACGCTCCTACTGCCATTTGACGACAAAAAACAAAGCGAACACATCACCGGATAGTGAAGAGATAATTACTAAGTGACCTACAGTAACGCATCCTGTTATGTTCGCAAAATATAGATGAATATGACCTGCAACTATAAAAACATAATTGGAAAATTATGTTACTAATAATGATGGTTTAGGGCAAGAGTACATCCTACGGAATTCTGAATTCGAATCTATGTCGTCACCAAGATTCACACAATGTTAACCTGTAATCAGTAAAGAAGCCTATTTTTCGATCTTTCAAGACAGGATACTTGCAAAATAAAGGGAGGAATTATTGTAATGTTTTGATTTGTATTTATAAAATTCGATCAGTCAGTCAGGTATCTGCCATGCGGGATACACGCTTAGACGATCATGTATTTTTCGATACTTGACTGACGAGGCAGATTTTTTCTCGCAGTAGGTTGCCATTTCTTTCTGCGGTAGACCAGTTGCCATCCTGGTCTCTCCTGCTATTTACCAATAGATGGAGAGAGAAGAGGATTTATACCTTTGCCAATGGTATTCGCACGTAAGTGAACGTAATGGGATTCGACTGCAGTTCTAACGCGGCTCTCCGATTCCTCAATCCGTGCCATTACTCCAACGCAGTTAGTGAATTAATATCGCAAACTCTGACTGGATTCTGACTTTAGTTTTCATTTTATAAATATTTACGAGCAGCCTTGTGCCAATCCAAGTTTCGTATTAGAAAATAAGCTGGCTGTTCTAACATAAGTGAAACCATAGTGAGATCGATGCCAACTTGATGCTCCAGGCTTACGGCCACATCATGTTGAAACATGGATTCGACTGGAATTCGAACTCGGCTCGCCGATTCCTTAATCCGAGCCGGTATCCATTACTCCACCGTGCCTCCCCTTGCATAAAACTTATGTAAATTGTCAATGGAGGTTTTAAAACTTTGTTGTAAAAAAACAAAAAATATATTAAAAAAAAACACAAAAAAAACGATTCTAACAAGCACTGCATTGAACAATAAAGAAAATACCCAAAAAGACTGTTATTAGGTAATATATCTTTTTCAAATGAATTTTTATCACAGTTGAAATTATGAATGAATACAAGTAAATAATAAGCGGAAATGACTTAGTTGTTTACATAGGATATATTAACAGTGGCGTATCTAGGCTATGACAAGTAGGGTACGTTCTGGGGGGTGGTTGTTAACGACGCCACTTGAAAAATAATTCGTGGTGTAATATTCATAAATTAAGCATTACGAACTATATCATTTGGCAACATTCCAGACCCTATTTCGATGTTGGACGTTTGTGATTGACGAATTCGCTTCGGTGAAAGGAAAGAAGAGGAATTTTGGTAACAAAGGTAAAAAATGCTAAAACGCTTAGTAATATGGTGATTTTCCAAGCCTAGCTCAGATGTGGCACAAGGCCTAAAGTATGAGGTACCCAGCGAGGATCGAACTCACTCGCACTTGTTCTAGCGAGACAAGCTGGCTAACCATTACATCACCTAGAGGTACCCAAACGTTGAGTAATATATAACCTCGTATATTGCAGTTAATGTTGGACAATTTCTTCACAACTTGAAGAAGTTGACTTGAACCAACAGAAATCTGGTTCTGTTGCCGAACGCTGAGAATTCTATTAGACAGAACATCGAGGAATTCTGAAAAAAAACAAGAACCAAGTAACGTATACTGACAATAGGAAAGAGACAGCCGAATACTCTGGAACGTAACGACGATAGAGAGCCTAGAATATCTCTACTCACACGACATGCTGCAAGCATTGTATGAAGTGGCAGTGGTGAGTAAATGAGTTTAGAAGCAAACCGCGAGATAACGTTAAGATCTTTGCAATGAACTGCGTCTGTAACTCTATGCTCGAAGACAGAGGCCATTTCCTATCCGACTTCTCCCCTCTCCCAAGACATATCTTTGTGATATATTTGTCTCGGCTCAAGAAATTCTTATAATGTGCATCCCTTGCCACCCACCTTGTACGCTCTTACAACGGCCTCATTTCGTACCATCTACCTTGATTTAAGTAGCTCTTTTGCTGCGTATTGAGTGTTTGTTTTGTTTAACAGCATATCAACTCCTTACGGGCCATTTAATGCCATAATTTAATTTTCTTGCAAGCTTTGAAATAATAAAAATATGATATATGTTATTCTGCTTTCACAATTGA
This sequence comes from Acanthosepion lycidas, assembly GCA_963932145.1. Taxonomy (NCBI): domain Eukaryota; kingdom Metazoa; phylum Mollusca; class Cephalopoda; order Sepiida; family Sepiidae; genus Acanthosepion; species Acanthosepion lycidas. The sequence continues at coordinate 60,490,606 of OZ010602.1, read as the reverse complement.
ATACATGGTAGATGATACTCAGCATTTTTGTGTTAACCATGTTTGCCGTAGTCTCTGAATATAGAATCCAGTGAAGTCCGTAATGTGTTCAATATCAGAGGTTGGTAGTGAAGATATTTTGGAAGAAAAAACAAAATGGCTGCCTTTATACACGTCGGATTGAATATTTCGAGCTTTCTGATTGGTTAACCCTTCTATTGGTGAACTATAAAATGAGTCAGCTCATTTTGACTGGCTGACTAGTACAGGCTACCCAAAAATTCTAACATTGTGCACATACATGTTTGTGTGAACATAATTACAAGAATACGTTAATAATTACAAGTGATACGTGTGTTTTATGTTGTACTATTGTTGAAGCGATATTTTGGAATACAGTTTGATTTCTTTAAGAAATTGTAGGCTGTTATATGGATTATTGCCATGAAAGTATTCTTTCATGTTGATTGGTTGGTTGATTTTGTTTAGCGGCATATCAAACTCTATGGGTTATTTAATGCCAAAATCTAAATATTTGGATTTTGGTTGGTTGATTTTGTTTAGCGGCATATCAATCTCTATGGGTTATTTAATGCCGAAATCTAAATATTTGGATTTTGGTTGGTTGATTTTGTTTAGGGGAATATCAAGCTCTATGGGTTATTTAATGCCGAAATCTAAATATTTGGATTTTGGTTGGTTGATTTTGTTTAGCTGCATATCAACCTCTATGGCTTATTTAATGCCGAAATCTAAATATTTGGATTTTGGTTGGTTGATTTTGTTTAGCGGCATATCAATCTCTATGGGTTATTTAATGCCGAAATCTAAATATTTGGATTTTGGTTGGTTGATTTTGTTTAGCGGCATATCAATCTCTATGGGTTATTTAATGCCGAAATCTAAATATTTGGATTTTGGTTGGTTGATTTTGTTTAGCGGCATATCAAACTCTATGGGTTATTTAATGCCGAAATCTAAATATTTGAATTTTGGTTGGTTGATTTTGTTTAGCGGCATATCAACCTCTATGGGTTATTTAATGCCGAAATCTAAATATTTGGATTTTGGTTGGTTGATTTTGTTTAGCGGCATATCAACCTCTATGGGTTATTTAATGCCGAAATCTAAATATTTGGATTTTGGTTGGTTGATTTTGTTTAGCGGCATATCAATCTCTATGGGTTATTTAATGCCGAAATCTAAATATTTGGATTTTGGTTGGTTGATTTTGTTTAGGGGAATATCAAGCTCTATGGGTTATTTAATGCCGAAATCTAAATATTTGGATTTTGGTTGGTTGATTTTGTTTAGCTGCATATCAACCTCTATGGCTTATTTAATGCCGAAATCTAAATATTTGGATTTTGGTTGGTTGATTTTGTTTAGCGGCATATCAATCTCTATGGGTTATTTAATGCCGAAATCTAAATATTTGGATTTTGGTTGGTTGATTTTGTTTAGCGGCATATCAATCTCTATGGGTTATTTAATGCCGAAATCTAAATATTTGGATTTTGGTTGGTTGATTTTGTTTAGCGGCATATCAAACTCTATGGGTTATTTAATGCCGAAATCTAAATATTTGAATTTTGGTTGGTTGATTTTGTTTAGCGGCATATCAACCTCTATGGGTTATTTAATGCCGAAATCTAAATATTTGGATTTTGGTTGGTTGATTTTGTTTAGCGGCATATCAACCTCTATGGGTTATTTAATGCCGAAATCTAAATATTTGGATTTTGGTTGGTTGATTTTGTTTAGCGGCATATCAAACTCTATGGGTTATTTAATGCCGAAATCTAAATATTTGGATTTTGGTTGGTTGATTTTGTTTAGCGGCATATCAAACTCTATGGGTTATTTAATGCCGAAATCTAAATATTTGAATTTTGGTTGGTTGATTTTGTTTAGCGGCATATCAACCTCTATGGGTTATTTAATGCCGAAATCTAAATATTTGGATTTTGGTTGGTTGATTTTGTTTAGCGGCATATCAACCTCTATGGGTTATTTAATGCCGAAATCGAAATATTTGGATTTTGGTTGGTTGATTTTGTTTAGCGGCATATCAACCTCTATGGGTTATTTAATGCCGAAATCTAAATCTCTGGATTTTGGTTGGTTGATTTTGTTTAGCGGCATATCAACCTCTATGGGTTATTTAATGCCGAAATCTAAATATTTGGATTTTGGTTGGTTGATTTTGTTTAGCGGCATATCAACCTCTATGGGTTATTTAATGCCGAAATCTAAATATTTGGATTTTGGTTGATTGATTTTGTTTAGCGAAATACCAAGCTCTATGGGTTATTTAATACCGAAATCTAAATATTTGGATTTTGGTTGGTTGATTTTGTTTAGCGGAATACCAAGCTCTATGGGTTATTTAATGCCGAAATCTAAATATTTGAATTTTGGTTGGTTGATTTTGTTTAGCGGCATATCAACCTCTATGGGTTATTTAATGCCGAAATCTAAATATTTGGATTTTGGTTGGTTGATTTTGTTTAGCGGCATATCAACCTCTATGGGTTATTTAATGCCAAAATCTAAATATTTGGATTTTGGATGGTTGATTTTGTTTAGCGGCATATCAACCTCTATGGGTTATTTAATGCCAAAATCTAAATATTTGGATTTTGGTTGGTTGATTTTGTTTAGCGGCATATCAACCTCTATGGGTTATTTAATGCCGAAATCTAAATATTTGGATTTTGGTTGGTTGATTTTGTTTAGCGGCATATCAAACTCTATGGGTTATTTAATGCCGAAATCTAAATATTTGAATTTTGGTTGGTTGATTTTGTTTAGCGGCATATCAACCTCTATGGGTTATTTAATGCCGAAATCTAAATATTTGGATTTTGGTTGGTTGATTTTGTTTAGCGGCATATCAACCTCTATGGGTTATTTAATGCCGAAATCTAAATATTTGGATTTTGGTTGGTTGATTTTGTTTAGCGGCATATCAAACTCTATGGGTTATTTAATGCCGAAATCTAAATATTTGGATTTTGGTTGGTTGATTTTGTTTAGCGGCATATCAAACTCTATGGGTTATTTAATGCCGAAATCTAAATATTTGAATTTTGGTTGGTTGATTTTGTTTAGCGGCATATCAACCTCTATGGGTTATTTAATGCCGAAATCTAAATATTTGGATTTTGGTTGGTTGATTTTGTTTAGCGGCATATCAACCTCTATGGGTTATTTAATGCCGAAATCGAAATATTTGGATTTTGGTTGGTTGATTTTGTTTAGCGGCATATCAACCTCTATGGGTTATTTAATGCCGAAATCTAAATCTCTGGATTTTGGTTGGTTGATTTTGTTTAGCGGCATATCAACCTCTATGGGTTATTTAATGCCGAAATCTAAATATTTGGATTTTGGTTGGTTGATTTTGTTTAGCGGCATATCAACCTCTATGGGTTATTTAATGCCGAAATCTAAATATTTGGATTTTGGTTGATTGATTTTGTTTAGCGAAATACCAAGCTCTATGGGTTATTTAATACCGAAATCTAAATATTTGGATTTTGGTTGGTTGATTTTGTTTAGCGGAATACCAAGCTCTATGGGTTATTTAATGCCGAAATCTAAATATTTGAATTTTGGTTGGTTGATTTTGTTTAGCGGCATATCAACCTCTATGGGTTATTTAATGCCGAAATCTAAATATTTGGATTTTGGTTGGTTGATTTTGTTTAGCGGCATATCAACCTCTATGGGTTATTTAATGCCAAAATCTAAATATTTGGATTTTGGATGGTTGATTTTGTTTAGCGGCATATCAACCTCTATGGGTTATTTAATGCCAAAATCTAAATATTTGGATTTTGGTTGGTTGATTTTGTTTAGCGGCATATCAACCTCTATGGGTTATTTAATGCCGAAATCTAAATATTTGGATTTTGGTTGGTTGATTTTGTTCAGCGCCATATCAAAATCTATGGGTTATTTAATGCCGAAATCTAAATATTTGGATTTTGGTTGGTTGATTTTGTTTAGCGGCATATCAACCTCTATGGGTTATTTAATGCCGAAATCTAAATATTTGGATTTTGGTTGGTTCATTTTGTTTAGCGGCATATCAAACTCTATGGGTTATTTAATGCCGAAATCTAAATATTTGGATTTTGGATGGTTGATTTTGTTTAGCGGCATATCAACCTCTATGGGTTATTTAATGCCGAAATCTAAATATTTTAAACACACCTATATGCCTTAAACCACAGATAAAATGTATTGCTGGTCATTTTTCTTTAAGATTTATTGTTGGTAATTTTACTATAAATACAGAGTGCAAAAAATAAAACTTGTCATCTAAATTACGCATCAAATAACACTGACGTCTCATTTTAACAGAAATTTACCAAAATTACACAAAAATATCTTGAAATACTAAAGAGCTTCAAATACGGCCTCCACACGACTTCGGAATCTCCTGCAACTCTTCTGAAATATCTTCTTGTTTAAGTTGGTGAATGCTGCCATAATCCTTGCCTTCATTTCATCTTTGGTAATTATATTATAAATATATACAGTTGGTCATTTTTTTTATATAAAATGTATTGCTGCTATTTTTATTATAAATACATTTTTTTTTATACTTTTATATAGCGTTTTCCTTTTTTTTGGTGGTTCAATATTTTCCCATAGCTGGGACCCAAACGGGTACTACCACCGCGGAGCAGGATAGACCGTTAAAATAACATAAATTAAGAGGTTGTACCACGCTCCTCACCACTTCCAGATCAGATGCCTTGCTGTCGGATGTAGTTTGTCGTCCTACCCAGAACTATTGTATTGATTGAACAATAGAAAAAAAAAGGGATGTTAAAGCAAGGTAAAGAGGTATGGTAATGATAGTTATTTGGGATGCATTTTTTGAGACTTTACTTAATGTCGCAGAAAAATGTTTACGTTTAATGAAGTTATTAATTTTTTAAGAGATAAAGTAATTCATGGAATACATAAGGATGAACAATTTCCAGACAAAAGCTTATAATTCTGGGAATTGGTTAGGATAACTCAGTAATTCTATGAATAAATGAAAGTATTTTATCTCTTACGGATTTAAGAGCTTGTTGGGAAAAAATAATTCTTTTTCGAAAATGGTTGGCCGTTTTCAGTTTAGAACAAGTGTATGTTTATATTTTTTGTTTTTTGTTTTGTGTCCGGATTCAACTTTATAAATAAGAAGACGAGTTCACATAGATAGTTATCAAAAACAGTCGGGTCAGAAAACAGATTCGAAGCGAAAACATTCCCGACAATACTTGTTATGCCGTCAAAACATCCCTTTGTTGCCACTTTGATGGCAATGTACACTTGCTTGATAGTTCGTCAGTACCAATTTAGTAGGAATTTGTAATGCTAGATACCAATTATAATACGACATTGAATAATACTGGTGTCGGTCGCCTTAGAATAATACTCGTAGTAATAGTACTTCGTATAGTAAAAAGAGTATAGCAATCCGAATAGTATAGGGGTAGAGGAGAAATAGTGAACACCTAGTATAAAGAATAGGCTAGAATAGCGAACACATACGTCACGCGAGTTCCTCTCTTTAAGCGTTTTCTCTATGGTCACATGATCTACTTAATTTAATGAGATCGCCTTTGTTTGTTTTTGGCGATCTTTGTTCAAACACACGTGTCAGTAGTGGCACTTTATTCGTATATAACAATACTAAAGGAAGTTGAAGATATCATGGACCCAACATGTGTGCAACGACGACTTTTCAGAGAAAATAGAAGCTAAAAGAAAACTTATAATTTTTAAGAATTTCACCACAAGCAAGGCGGAAGCGCGAATAGCAGGCTGTGGGTTACATAGAGTGAAAGTGACAAAAAAGACTGAATACAGTGGCCCGGGGGGTGGTCGATTTAGGAAAAGATAAAAGATGAACGGGAATCAAGGCTACAGAAGATTTTAAATGCATTTAATTTTTTGAAGATTGTAGTTATCAGGGAAGCAAGTGAGAGGAAGGAAGTTGCACTGTTGGGAAGTGTGAGAAAAGAAACTCAAGTGCTGGTTACATCTAACTATGTCAACCTTAAAACGGTGGGACCTAGATGCCAATCTCGTAGCACGTTTAAATTCATGTAGTCGGCGCACCAGAGCAAAAAGCTCATCAGAGCAGTTTCCATGAAAATTGATATGTCCCAGAAAGGGATATATTTGAACGAAGTAGCAAAGTGGTTTTGGTTACAATAACCAAATAGAATACGGTAGCAGTAATCGACTGGTACGCGTCGTAGCCGCAGGTAAGAAGTGTAGATCAATGGCGTAGTCCAATGGGCGTCGTTATAGACTTAGCTCTCAGACTAAGGCTCTTCTGACTCTCCTACACGTCCGTCGATATTTATGACGGACACCAGCCAATTATAGTCCAGTGAGGGGGAACACAGGTGTACGCATATTCTGTGATATCAAAAATATTTGTAGAAAAGACAGAGAGAGAGGCCACATCACATCCGTGAGAACGTGACGGAAGTCGAGATGCCAAGTCAGGACCGATTACATTGCAGATCCTTCTTTGGATTTTGTCGAGAACCTCGAGATGAACAGCAGGGGCACCAGATCAGACCAGACCAAACATGGCAACAGTAATCAATGCACGGACGAATGATAGAGTTGTAGATGTGGGAAGAGACAGTTGAAATTTATAGTGGAAATGAGGAAAGAGAACTTAGAAAATCTGATACTCACAGGACAGATTGAAGATAATACGGATAGAGGAAAACAACGTATAGCCTACCTAGCGAGCTTGATTAAATTTATGGCAGAATAAAAAGACAAAATTTATTAAGAGCTACTACAAAGGAGAGGAAATTGTGGAGAGTCATGATCATCTACATCCTAAGGGGGTGTGGCACATGAAGAAGAAGGACACGTTAAAAAATGGATAAGTAATTTTAGAAATGTCTTCTTAGAGATACATTCAATTTAAACAAATTTACGTAATACAGCAATAAAGAAGACCCCCACCCGTATATATATATATATATATATATATATATATATATATATAAAGCGTGAAACCCAGGGTCACAAACTCACATCAATCCAACCAAATATGTTAGCTCTATCTCTGATATTGAGCGCTTTCTAATAAGTACCGCGCATATAATATATATATATATATATATATATATATATATATATATATATATATATATATATATATATATATATATATATATATGTATGTATTAGGTTGGTGCAAAAATAATTTCGTTTTCTAACATATGTTACTATGTGAGAAAACGAAATTATTTTTGCACCAACCTAATATATATACACTTTTCATACACACACACACACACACACACACACACACACACACACACACACACATATATATATATATATATATATATATATATATATATATATATATATAGCCGTTCGTTTCCGAGTATATCTGTCTGCTAGGATGGCTAACTAATTCTTCTTGCAGACGCCTGCTCAAGCACATTTGGCTTTGTTCAACATCCACAGAGCCAACTCAGTCAGTTATTCGCCATGCGTGATGCACGCTTAGGCGATCATGTATCTTTCGATACAAGACTGAGGAGGCAGATTTTTTCGCGCAGTAGGTTACCATTCCTTTCTGCGTTAGACCAGTTGCAATCCAAGACTATAGAACCCAGTCCGTCCTGCTATTTACCCATAGCTGGGGAGAGAAGAAGATTCATACCTTTCCTAATGGTATTAGCACGTAAGTGAGTATAATGGATTGGAATGGAATTCGAACACGGCACTCCCATTCTTCAATTCGAGCCGCTATCCATTACTCCACTGTGCCTCCTATTGGTTTATATTGCAACAATCTTGTGATCACAAGTTGGGACAAGACTAATAATTTCAAAACCACGGTCACTATGACTTGTTACTTCGTGCCAGCACAACTATTAACGGATTCCGAAAAGTTTCGCCCGCCTTATTTCACTTACAAGGCTTGGGTCAACCCATCGTGTGGTTTTCCAACGATGCCGCCAATATAATCAAGGTATCTTTGACAGATCTCCATTGCTGTGATTCCAACCCGGGTCTGATGGCCGGAACCTTGACATTCTTATCACTTGGTCACGCGCTCGCTCGCTCACTATCTATCTATCTATCTATCTATCTATCTATCTATCTATCTATCTATCTATCTATCTATCTATCTATCTATCTATACACAATACCTTGTCTTTTGTAGACCCCAGTACAGTTTGTCTTTTTGCTATATCTCCTACTTACCGTTCTGCCAACCATATCCACAAGCTCGTTAGTACGTTAGGAGCTGTTTGCATCTGTTCTTCTTACCACCAATATGTCCTGTGAGTGTCAAATTTTCCAAGCCGTCTTTCCTTATTATATGCCATAGAATTTTCAACTGGCTCTTTCTGAAACTAAATGTCCTTTTTGTTTCCTTTTTTTCGCTGATCATATGTTGGGTCCATTGTATCCTCAGCATCCTACATATAGAACCACATTTCTTTTTTTTCAAGTCTCTTCTTCATCTGTGAGGGGAATGTCCAGTATTCACTGCCATGTTGGCTGTCAAATATTACATAACAATCCATCACGCTTTTCTTTGATTATAATTAAATTCTCCTGTTTCTTGATACCTTGCTTAGTTTCTGGGAAGAAACTTGAGCTATCTTAGTGCGCCTTCGGATTTTATGTCGCATTTTCTGTCTACACTTTATAGATATTTAATTTCTTCTGCTTGCTTGATTTTGGTGTCTCCAATTTGTGATTCGCGCGCTGCATTGTTCCTTTTGCTGACAACCCTAAAAAGGTAAATAGAAAAATGAAAAAAATATGCTTTCTTCCCACTTAAGAGCTCTGTTTAGATTTAAAATGTGTTTTTAAAGTTTTTGAAGGTATGGAACAACAGATTCATAAAATATACTTTGGGGTTGAGAATTGGTGGAGTTTCAAGATCTTTATGAACGGGAAGGGACAACTCATCACTGCCAACTCAAACCACCGACTCAACACCTCCGACTCAACACCAGGACAACTCAGGACCGAGACAACTCAACACCAGAAAAAATAACTTTTTTTTTATAACCGAAGAAAAGTAATTCGTTAAGAATTAAAATCTTAATTAGTGAATATTTTTCTTCAAATAAGGCATTTGAAAAGGCATTATGTAAAATATGAACCACTTTTTGGTTTTTAATTATTTTAATAGAATAAATCACAAAGAAATTTATTTTTTTAATAAAGTAAACTGATATATAAAATTAATTTAATAAAACACACTCGTTTTTAATTATTTTTTAATAAAGTAAATTGACAAAATAATTCAATAAAATACACGCATTTTTAATTATTTTTAATAAATTAAATTGACATATAAAAAATAATTCAATAAAACTCACTTGTGTTTAATATTTTTAAGTAAATCGAAAAACAAAATGAAGCAGTTTTTGTTCTTAATTATTTTTAATAAATTAAATCTTAATGTAATTTGATTTATTTGATAATAGCTGTCAGCCAAATAATTTCAATAATTCAATAATTTCAATAATTCAATAATTTCAATAATTCACATTAAATGTGATCATAATTTTTATAAAAATATTTTAGAATTTCGATTTACTTCATTAAAAAATAAATTATTAGGTTGGTGCAAAAATAATGACGTAATAATGTCGTTTTTTGACGTATTTTTTAACGTCAAAAACGACATCATTACGTCATTATTTTTGCATCACCCTCATACATTACTTAAAAGACAAATAGCTGCTGCTCTTTCATTACTATGACAAATTCGTTAGAATCACCATTTTAGACCTTGACGGCTAGGACCCTAACTCTGCTGCATGCACAGTGGCAAATCATCGCCGTTCCTTTTGAATTATTCCATTGAGGAGAAAGTTGCACGAACAGCTTCTTTCTCTAGATGCTACTATACAAAACAGAATGACGGATCACTCGTTGTATTAAATAATAAAAAAAAAAATAAAAAAAGCCGGAGCTCTTTTCGTTCTTCAATAATGAATGAATTCTCCCAAAAGGGGAAATTGCTACAAACTGAAATGGCATAATAAACGAACTGAACATCTCTACTACAAAACAATGAGTAAACAATAAGTAAGTCACAAATTGTTATGCACCTGATTCTACTATTTGATTCAAATTATGGCAAAAGATCTATAGGTAGATCAGAAAAAAAAACCTTTATCGATAAACTCTACCAATTAACGTTACAAGATCCAGTCAAACCAAACATTGAGCATTGCTGCTATATCTGTCCTGGAGCTGTTTCATTCTCCCTTTCAAGCTGTCAAAATCATTTACGTTGCCTTGTGCTTGACAAATTATTTTCCACCCTACAATCTATTTCCACAAACGAAACGCTGCATACATCTCGCTATGGAAAATGTTTTCACGAGCAACGTTTTTTTTTTAACTTCTACTAATTCAAACCTTTAGAACTAAAGCCGTGCATGTCCCGTATACAGAAGCGAACGATCCTCATTTCCTTGATAAATAGGAAGTTCCATTCGGACAACTTGTTCCCAAGAGCTGCTATTTGTGGAACGTACTCCCGAGTAGATCACCACAATTTGAACATCTTTATGTTTTGAGTCAAGCGTTATGTACGTACAACAACCTCATTCAGTAAACCTTTAATTTGAGTGGCTCTTAGGTCTTGCAATGGGTATACAAGTATAAACAAAAACTCGAAATACGAAAGGAAGAGTTGGGTAGTGATATGAATTAGAGAAATAGTTGGAAAGAACTGATAAGAAGCGTTCAACTCTAGATAGAAACAAATACCGATCAGATAGATAGAAATAGATGACGATCAGATAGATAGAAATAGCAGACTATCAGACAGATAGAATAGAACACGATCAGATACGTAGAAAGAGCAGACAATCAGATATATAGAATAGCACACGATCAGCTGTGCAGAAACAGCAGACGATCAGAAAGATAAAATGGTAGACGATCAGGTAGAAACAGTAGCTGATTAGATAGAGACAAACGGAAGACTGTTAGAAAGCTCAGACTATCAGATAGATAGAAACAGCAGACGATCAGATAGAAACAGCAGACGATCAGATAGATAGAATAGCAGACGATCAGATAGAAACAGCAGACGATCAGATAGATAGAATAGCAGACGATCAGATAGAAACAGCAGACGATCAGATAGATAGAATAGCAGACGATCAGATAGAAACAGCAGACGATCAGATAGATAGAATAGCAGACGATCAGATAGAAACAGCAGACGATCAGATAGATAGAATAGCAGACGATCAGATAGAAACAGCAGACGATCAGATAGATAGAATAGCAGACGATCAGATAGAAACAGCAGACGATCAGATAGATAGAATAGCAGACGATCAGATAGAAACAGCAGACGATCAGATAGATAGAATAGCAGACGATCAGATAGAAACAGCAGACGATCAGATAGATAGAATAGCAGACGATCAGATAGAAACAGCAGACGATCAGATAGATAGAATAGCAGACGATCAGATAGAAACAGCAGACGATCAGATAGATAGAATAGCAGACGATCAGATAGAAACAGCAGACGATCAGATAGATAGAATAGCAGACGATCAGATAGAAACAGCAGACGATCAGATAGATAGAATAGCAGACGATCAGATAGAAACAGCAGACGATCAGATAGATAGAATAGCAGACGATCAGATAGAAACAGCAGACGATCAGATAGATAGAATAGCAGACGATCAGATAGAAACAGCAGACGATCAGATAGATAGAATAGCAGACGATCAGATAGAAACAGCAGACGATCAGATAGATAGAATAGCAGACGATCAGATAGAAACAGCAGACGATCAGATAGATAGAATAGCAGACGATCAGATAGAAACAGCAGACGATCAGATAGATAGAATAGCAGACGATCAGATAGAAACAGCAGACGATCAGATAGATAGAATAGCAGACGATCAGATAGAAACAGCAGACGATCAGATAGATAGAATAGCAGACGATCAGATAGAAACAGCAGACGATCAGATAGATAGAATAGCAGACGATCAGATAGAAACAGCAGACGATCAGATAGATAGAATAGCAGACGATCAGATAGAAACAGCAGACGATCAGATAGATAGAATAGCAGACGATCAGATAGAAACAGCAGACGATCAGATAGATAGAATAGCAGACGATCAGATAGAAACAGCAGACGATCAGATAGATAGAATAGCAGACGATCAGATAGAAACAGCAGACGATCAGATAGATAGAATAGCAGACGATCAGATAGAAACAGCAGACGATCAGATAGATAGAATAGCAGACGATCAGATAGAAACAGCAGACGATCAGATAGATAGAATAGCAGACGATCAGATAGAAACAGCAGACGATCAGATAGATAGAATAGCAGACGATCAGATAGAAACAGCAGACGATCAGATAGATAGAAACAGCAGACGATCAGATAGATAAAATGGTAGACGATCAGATAGAAACAGGAGACGAATAGATAGAGACAAACAGGAGACGAATAGATAGAGACAAACAGGAGACGAATAGATAGAGACAAACAGAAGACGAATAGATAGAGACAAACAGGAGACGAATAGATAGAGACAAACAGGAGACGAATAGATAGAGACAAACAGGAGACTGTTAGATAGAAAGATCAGATTATCAGATAGAATAGCAGACGATCTCTATCTATAAAAGGCAGGATGTGTGTGTGTGTGTGTGTGTGTGTGTGTAACGAATGCACGGCCACAATTTTCGACGTATTTGTACCAAAATTTACATGCACATGCTCCATGTTAGCGGGAAGGCTAAGACCGACTTTGCATTTCCCAACTCCCATCGATAGTGGAAATAATCGATTTTTTCATACTTCTACGGCAGTTTTCATGTAGTTTGCGGCCATTTTCTACTGGCCAGAGTGAGAGCCAATAGCTGGCTGCCACGAATTGGCAGGAAGATTCTATTGGCCAGCGTGAGAGACAACAGCTGACTGACACGAATGTTAACTAGCATGCTAGCATGCAAACAAAATCGATAGCTTGCATTCGTCACAAGTGGGAAAAATTTAAATCTGTATGGCACTTTACTCCAATTGGTTCATTCGCTTGCTTAAACTCAACGTTGATTCTGATTCCGCAGAACTGGGTTGGGCGTGAAAAAGTATTTGTTGTTAACATTCTTTTTTCTTTCGGTTTTTTGAGTTACGTCCTTTTTTTAAAGTTGATCGTTTTGTGTTCATTTTGTTTAGTTCTTTTTTCGTAACAGATTTAATGTTTAGTATAGAGCTTCGAAAGAATCCGCAGTGTGAGATAGGCAAGAAGTAAGGCATGTAGCAACATCAGCACGGCAAAGGGCACTCCTTTAAAGGCAAGGAAGGGCAAAAATATTTCAAGTCAAGTGATAGCGATTGGTGTATGAGTCGTACGATTTTTGAATCAAACACGGACAACGCCGGGCCATGCTGCTAGTCATAGATAGAAACAGTAGACGATCAGAGAGATAAAATCAGCAAATAATAACTGAGAGATAAACAGCAGATAAGTGACAGGTAAAAATTTACGAGCCTGAAATAGTCTCGATAATATAATTAATCGTAAATTTCAAACAAAATTCTTAGAATTTTCAGAGTCGACGTTGCTTAACTTCGGTGATCGTAAGAGAACCTGTGTTTCAACGTGATGTGTTCATAATCCTGGAAGTGTGGGAAGGATGTTCAGGCGACAAATATTGCTTAGAGCTAAAAAGTATAGGAAGTTGTAGAGGGCAATGACCATGGATCTCCTGGTACATAAAAGAGGACTAAGCAAAACTGTTTTCGTTGCTAGAGTAGAGCTATATATATATATATATTTTTAATTTTTGTTTTGTTTTTTGACCGCAAGGTAGATTTCTGTGATACAGGGTAATTACTATTGATATTGAAATATGTTCACAAGTGATGCGCCTGAAGTGTCTACCTCTGCATTATAATTCTGGAAAGTCTGTCGCCTTGATAAACTAAAGCTTCTTTCATTCAGCTACTTGCTAGCGTTGCAAAATTGAAGATACAAAGAAAACATTTTATTTATATCCCTTAAAGGGGTCAAAAGATGAAGATATATTTGGACAGTCATAAGTGTGGCACTGTTCTCCGTTTATATCTGAACCATTTTTATCACTCTTAATTCTTGGCTTCTGAGGTCAATATTTTCTCAAGTAGCCAAATATATATATATATATATATATATATATATATATATATATATATGAGATAGATAGAAAGGGAGAGAGAGAGAGAGAGAGAGAGAGAGTTTTCAGTGCTGTTGGAATAAGGCAGCCATTGTAAGCTCGCTGGACACTGAATCAAAATTTTCGTAAGCACTTACATACAAGCGTTGTATTCAGTACACATTTCTAAATAAAACTTGTCTGCAGTTGGGAATAAACTCAAAAGATTAGGTGGAGAAAATACTTAAATAAGATAAAGAAAGCAAACAATTTTGTTTTTAAATCAATATATATATATATATATGTGTGTGTGTGTGTGTGTGTGTGTGTGTAGCGACTGAAGAAAAGTTTATAGGCGTTTCAAATGCGTTCAGATCTAACGAAAGAAATGGTCTTGAAGTGTTTCACCATACTTGGTCTTCGTAACAAAGCGTTGTCTGTTTGCGAAGATGGTCTTCGCTGACAGTAAAATGTTAAGATACCCCCATCCGTTCAAACACAAATGCAAACAAAAATATACTGCTTTCTATGCACGGTCGGTGTCACAAAAGTGCACAGAGAGAGCGAGATCTGCAAAGGGAGAGACGTTAGACTTTGAGGAGCCAGACCAGATGAAAATCTCGCTATTCGCGAGACGTTGCGCCCGGAGATAAGCAACGGGCGCATAATATTTAGGCCTGTAATCAAAATATAAAGTATAAATAAAACTCATAGTAAAGTAAAAATAATTGAATATATATATATATATATATATATATATATATATATATATATATATATCAAATCAAACGATTGTGCAGGGAGGTTTTTAAAAAGATGCACAGGATAAATATACGCATCTTTATTTACTCTTCCTTAATTCTGTCATTGTCTAATTTCTCGAGCTGACCTTCTTGTCTTCCTTTTAGTTTTTGCTTTCGTCGTATCCATTTCTCGAGCATGAACAGACCGACTTTGTAATCTCCGACGCTAAATTTGATTATTACATTTCTCTATACCTACGCAATTTCTTTCTAAGCTTTGTTCTTTCCTGTGGTCGGGCGGAGACAATTTGCCAATAGTTCTAAAATATAACTGCTTGGAAGTTCGAACTCTGACATCAAAATCAAATCGATCAACAAAGATAGTAGAATTGTAGGCAATATATATATATATATATATATATATATATATATATATATATATATATATATATATGTTTAAACGGAACGCTGATCATATAAAACTTTCAGTTATCTGTTTGGATAAGTCTTGTTCTTATGTCCATCGTCTTTGTCATGTTGAATTGATAATTTTAATTATATTTTATGAATATGTCCTGAAGATGGTTTATTAGACCGAAACGTCCGACGTTGACATTATATTAACATTAAAACAGCATAATTGCATATAAGGATTTTTGTTTGTTTTTTCCGTATATTTTTCTTCATATATATATATATATATATATATATATATATATATATATATATATATATATATATATATGTATGTGTGTGTGTGTGTGTGTGTGTGGATGTGTGTTTGTATGTGTGTGTGTGTGTATATAAATATAAATAAATATATATATATATAATTATTTATATATTATATGCGCGGTACTTATTAGAAAGCGCTCAATATCAGAGATAGATCTAACCACCAAATAACGAAATATATATATATATATATATATATAAATATAAAAGTGAACATAGAAGTCAACACTTAGAGGCGACAGTCTGTTTCCTGCTATATGCAATCGTTAGGCCAGACTGTCGCCTCTAAGTGTTGACTTCAATGTTCACTTTTATATTTACACACGCTCTATATCTGATATTGAGCACTTTATCCCATAAATATAGCACACCTTAAGACTATATATATATTTATTTATATATATATATATATACAGTGCTGTTCGATAAAAGTGACTCACCTGATTTTTTTTATTAAATTTTTCTCTTCTCCGATGAAACGAAAATTGAGCTAAATTCAAAGGATAAGCGATCTAAAATCCGAAGAAGAAGCTTTGAAAGCTCTTTGAATTTAGCAGTAAGTACTGTCAAGCATCCGTTCAGTATAATGTTCTGGGGATGCTTTTCTTTTCATGGAACTGGTTTCTTAAAACCTATTGAAAAGACCCTCAGGAGAGAGCAGTACAAGAGAATTTTAGAATCTTGTCTGCTCCCTTCTGCTGAAAGAGTGGAAATCGACCACACCAAGCTCATTTTTATGCAGGATAATGTTCCCTGTCGCAAATAAAAATTGATGAAGGAATACTTTGATGAGAAGCAGGTGAGTGTTATAACATGGCCTCCCCAATCTCCTGACCTCAACCCCATAGAAAACTTATGGATTATGTTGCTCAACTGCTTTCTCGAGAACCTGTACTTCACAATGCGGATATATATAGGCTGACCATAAAGTTCATGTGCACTTTAAAAAAATTATAACTTTATTTGTCTTTGCGATAGAAATAATCTGTAAAAAATGTTATAAAGTTTAATGTACCTAGTTTTAAGTATAGCTAAAATAACTAATGTGATTTCAGGCATTACTGTAAATCAGTTGGCAAATGTTTTCTGTGAACTGCAAAATCGTATTACCCTTTGTATTGCTAATGATGGAGGACATATAGAAACTTAAATAAAATTTCTATAAAACCTTACAAAATATAGATTTACTTTTTTCTAATTCTTTTTACAAATTATTTATATCGCAAATACAAATAAAGTCATAAATTTTTTAAAGTGCACATGTACTTTATGGACACCTTGTGTGTGTGTGTGTATATATATATATATAGTCATCCGCAGACAGAGTGTTTCGCTGTATCACAGCTCATCAGTGTGACTAGACGTCCGGTTGCCTCTAGCTAGGATTGAAACCACTAAGCCCTTGGCGCACGGCAGGGATGAAGG
Source organism: Acanthosepion lycidas (assembly GCA_963932145.1). Taxonomy (NCBI): domain Eukaryota; kingdom Metazoa; phylum Mollusca; class Cephalopoda; order Sepiida; family Sepiidae; genus Acanthosepion; species Acanthosepion lycidas. Next base: position 60,473,504 of record OZ010602.1, on the reverse strand, counting down.
TGAATTCAAGCGTATTTATTTTTTACATAAACACACAGTGATTGAGAGAACTCGATTCGATTTACCGAAGAGTCTTGCATTATTAGCCGTCATAGTCACTTTTTACAAAGCCGCACTTCCTCCCCAGAGAGCTCAACCGAAATAAATTTTTCAGATATTCTTTTATTAAATGTTGGTACATGTTTCGGTAATTCCATTCTCTTCATCGGCCAAAGGTCTATTTTGATTTAGTTAAGTACAAATCCGAAAGCACACTTCAGACTTGTCGCAGACAATCATTAAAAAAAAGGTGCAATTTTAATTATCGACAAGTGGGTTTGTGCGTAATGTGGCAATCATCGGCGCTAATAATAGGATCGGCGATCCGTGTTCAATTTCCGACTGATTCACTTGAAGGCAATTTTGCATAAATAAAACTTTTATCATTTCACCCCAAGCCTAAGACGCGGGGGATTACTGAGTGTAAAATAATATAAGGAAAACAAAAATATTAAAGAGAGAGGACAATAAAAGAACAGGATTTTTAGAATATAAGGATTGACATTGCATTTAAATGCAACGGACCCAAAATCTAAGGTACATGAATGAAATTTTGTACGTGTTGTGAGATCGTCGGAATTTTATTAATTTCATTTAGTCTGTAGGTGAATATATATTTTCATTGATGGCTGCCACTCGATTTCGAGGAACGCTGAGGCTCGATGCAAACACAAATAAGGGCAACGAGAATGTGTTTTTTTTTTACATTCACTTGCGCAGATGTGGCAACCCTAGGCATCTATTGAAGTAGATGTTTTTAAAACCTCAAACAAGGTAATAAAGATACCAAGTCGCAAGGTGTTACCGAGTGTGAAATAATAAGCGAAAAACAAAATAAAAAAAAAAACATTATTAACGAGAGAGTACACTAAAAGAACAGGAATTACGAAAACAGAAAATAACGATTGACATTACATTTAAATTTCTGAAGATCTAAGTTGACTGGAAAACAAGAATCCGGGAG
>OZ010602.1:60455001-60467501 GCA_963932145.1 Acanthosepion lycidas | reverse complement strand
AGTGTGGCCTATATAATTATTTACGAATTTTGATTGATCAGGAATACAATACAAAAAACCAACATGTAGACGTATGAGAAAATACCAATTTTATATATAAATAAAAAAAATTCAATATAAGTTTTTCAAAAAAAATGGGAGGGAGAAACAAAAGAGAGGGAGAAAGATGAGGAGGGGGATGCTAGGAGAGAGTGAGAGAGGGAGGGAAATAAAAGAAAGAAGGGAGAATTTAACGTGAGCCGATATGGTGACATAGAAATGATTTTTTTAATTTTCAGGACTGTACAAATTAAAAAAACAATAAAAAACAGGGCGAGTGATGGAAGCGATCAGATACAAAATAGATACATCGATTATTGTCCACAGTCAAATCACACATGTAAATCAGTAGCAAAATATTTACACTTTCCTGGATACTTTCATTTCGGAATGGACTGTTACCCTTTTAGTTCAATGGACCAAATACAGCCTGGGGAAGATACCCTCCTCCCCTCGGCAGAAGCACAATGATTGGAGCTTTTTAATAGACGGAATTAATTTAGTGAATATCTATATGAATATCTATACAACATTACGGATGTTCACTGTAACCCGTCTTTTAAGAATAAGCAAGTCAACACCGGCTTGTAGTTATTCAACAGTGATATACTTCTGGGAAAAGGATTTTCACAGTTTTTGTAATACAGGGAAATATTTTCCTGATATTTTTCCTGCTTTCTTTCTTCGACTTTATAATACTTGCTATTTAGATTGGTCTTCAAATGGAGTTTTTATTGTTCATCTTATGAAAAGAAGAAGAAGAAGAAGAAGAAGAAGAAGAAGAAGAAGAAGAAGAAGAAGAAGAAGAATGAACATGGTATAAAGAAGAAGAAATTTAATTTTCATGGGAGCTTTGGTAATTTTATTTTTACTATTAAATCTAATGCTGGAAATTTTTATTATAAAATATATTTTTTATACTTTCATAGTGTTTTGTCACCTGTTTGGGGGTTCAAAATTTGCCCATAGCTGGGACCCTAGCAGGTGCTAGAACACCGGGTCAAAGTGAACCTGGGAATGAAAGCAATTAAGAGGATGTCCTGCGATACTCAAATCTCCTGATCAGAAACCTTGCTGCCGGATAAAGTTTATCGCCGTACCCAGGATGGCCTCCGTTATTATTAGCTTGGTGCAGAAATAATGTCGTTTTCTCACATATGTTGCTATGTGAGAAAACGACATTATTTTTGCACCAACATAATACTACAAGGCATTGACACAATATTATTACTGTGGACTTTTTAATCATCCCATTTTAAATATTATAGATATGGCATTAATTTCTTCATTTTATTCTGATACATTCAATAAAACGGAATTGAATGAATTATTACTTGTTCAAGTAAAACCACTGGAAACTTAAACACGGTAAATCAATCTATCTATCTATCTATCGATCCGAATCTCTTCCTATCTATCTATCTATCTATCTATCTATCGATCCGAATCTCTTCCTATCTATCTATCTATCTATCTATCTATCTATCTATCTATCTATCTATCTATCTATCTATCTATCGATCCGAATCTCTTCCTATCTATCTATCTATCTATCTATCTATCTATCTTTCTATCTATCTATCTATCTATCTATCTATCTATCTATCTATCTATCTATCGATCCGAATCTCTTCCTATCTATCTATCTATCTATCTATCTATCTATCTATCTATCGATCCGAATCTCTTCCTATCTATCTATCTATCTATCCATCTATCTATCGATTCGAATCTCTTCCTATCTATCTATCTATCTATCTATCTATCTATCTATCTATCTATCTATCTATCTATCTATCGATCCGAATCTCTTCCTATCTATCTATCTATCTATCTATCTATCTATCTATCTATCTATCTATCTATCTATCTATCCGAATCTCTTCCTACCTATCTATCTATCTATCTATCTATCTATCTATCTATCTATCTATCTATCTATCTATCTATTGATCCGAATCTCTTCCTATCTATCTATCTATCTATCTATCTGAATCAGTTCCTATGTATTTATCTATCTACTTGAATCTGTTCGTATCTATCTATCTATCTATCTATCTATCTATCTATCTATCTATCTATTAAATGTGAAGTATCACAAATTGGGAGCTGGTGTTAATAAAACAGCGGTCGATGTGTAATAAGAGAAATTTATGATCATAAGAAATGAACGTTTTCCGCACCCGACAGCACAACTTTGAGGTTCATGAAAGGAAGCAATCATCAAATGGATGATTGAAAACTCAAAGAAATTATATATATATATATATATATATTTATATATATATATATATATATATATATATATATATATATATATATATATATATATATATATATATATATAATTGCGGTTTGGTATTTTCCATACGCCTACTCTAACGGATTATTGTCCACAGCCAACAATAAAGTAGGAATCAACTCGTAAATTAATAGCAAAAAATTTCCACTTTCCTCGATACTTTCATTTCGAGAAATCTCAGGACATTGGGATGGACTATCAACCTTTTATTTCAATGGACCAAATGCTTCCTGAGAAAGCTACCCTCCTCCCCTAGTAATGAGCATATTAATGTTGATAATAATAGATGCGTATAATAAATTCGGTTTGAATATTTACAAAGTATGGTACAAGTCCAAGTATAAAATGGGTCTCCCTCGTTAGTTTTCATTATTTGGCCCCTTAACCTGGGAATGATCAACGTGCATCATGTTATGTCCAAATTAGTCCTTCTTACTTCGGGGAGATAACCAAAATTCAAATATAAAAGTTCAATTTAAAAAATGACTTGGTTTTGTAATTCATCTCTGATCGGGATTTTTGTGGTCGTTATAAATAATCCATTACTTATTGAAATAAACCCATATTCTATTCTTCAAGTGGGCATTATCATTTACATCAGAGCTTTGGAGTAAACGGTAGGAAGCAATACGTAAAAAAGATTCATTTCTATCTATAAAAGGCAGTGTGTGTGTGTGTGTGTGTGTGTGTGTGTGTGACGAATGCACGGCCACAATTTTTGACGGATTTGTACCAAAATTTACATGCACATTCTCCAAGTTAGCGGAAGGCCACGACCGACATTGCATTTCCCAACTCCCATCGATAGTGGAAATAATCGATTTTTCATGCTTCTACGGCAGTTTTCATGTAGTTTGAGGCCATTTTCTACTGGCCCGAGTGGGAGCCTATAGCTGGCTGCCACGAATAGGCAGGAAGATTCTATTGGCCAGCGTGAGAGCCAACAGCTGACTGACACGAATGTTAACTAAGCATGCTAGCATGCAAACAAAATCGAAGCTGCATTCGTCACAAGTGGGAAAAATTTAAATCTGCATGGCACTTTACTCCAATTGGCTCATTCGCTTGCTTAAACTCAACGTTGATTCTGATTCCACAGAAGTGGGTTGGGTGTGAAAAGTATTTGTTGTTAACATTCTTTTTTCATTCGGTTTTTCCAGTTACGAGTCCTTTTTTAAATCTGATCGTTTTGTGTTCATTTTGTTTAGTTCTTTTTTCGTAACAGATTTAATGTTTAGTATAGAGCTTCGAAAAAATTCGCAGTGTGAGATAGGCAAGAAGCAAGGCATGTAGGAATATCAGCACGGAAAAGGGCACTCCTTTAAAGGCTAGGAAGGGCAAAAATATTTTAAGTCAAGTGATAGCGATTACCGTATGGGTTGTACGATTTTTGAATCAAGCACGGGCAACGCCGGGCCATGCTGCTAGTGTGTTGATAAAAGACTTCCCCTCTAAAGTTAGTTATTAACTGATAACTATCGAAAGCTCGTGTGTCTCCATAATGTTTGGCTACTCGTTTCCGAAAACCTGTCTACTAGGGTGGCTAGCCAGTCCCTATTGTAGCCGTCTGATCAGGCATATTTATGCTTGTTCAAAAATCTCAGACCCCAACTCTGGTTTATATATATATATATATATATATATATATATAGCTGGCCACTCGTATTCGAGGATACCCATCTATTAGGGTGGATATCCAATCCCTATTACAGACGCTCGCTCAGACAGATTTGTGTTTGTTCAACACCCACAGGGCCCAGCTGTATTTTATCCTGCAACTATGCTGAGCAAACTTTAGCTACAGATTCTGGGGAGATCTAACGTGATCAACAAGCTGAACAAGGCCAGCACACTCAACTCACGATGACTTGTGACTCTGTGCTAGCACAGCTACCGATGTCCCCCAATTGTTCTGTCTACTCAATTTCACTCACAACGCTTGTGCCAACCCGTGGTATGGTTTTCAGACACTTTCCAAAAGTGCTACACGTTGGTATGCCCCCCCCACCACCACCACTCCAGATCGATAACTTCATGAAGTCTCCTTCCCGACAAATCAACCGTGGTAAGATTCAAACCCGTGTCTCATCGTCAGAAAGCGAATGGTCTAACCACTTTCATGCTTTGTAAGAATAAAGTACTTCGGAAATGTTCTATAAAAGGGTAATGGAGTGCAGAATATTTCTATAATTTTCATTGTCCCAAGCGCTTTCAGTCATTTCTTTAGCCATTCTCAAGGAGGTTTTGTTTTTGGTGGTGTTCGTTTTTCCACTTCTTTTTGCTGTTTATGTTGTATTTTATTTTTGTGCAGTTTTGAACAGTAGAAGACTGGTTTTCTTGTCACAAATCAATCAACTATATCGGACATACCACTACCTCCTTGAATAGACGCCTTACCTGTCACTGATCAGGTGAAAATGATATAAAAAAAAAACATCTCTCAACCCACAATTTACAAGAACTATCAGGAAATGTTCTGGTCGAAAACACTAAAATTCTATATAAATCACATTACCGGAAACATCTGGCTATTACAGAGACCCTGTATATCAAACATCTCTATCCTACTATCAACATCAGCTTATTTAACAGTGAAAATGGAATGTTAAATGTTTTTCAAGTAGAAACATACTCGCGCGAATTCCAGCCGTGCTCAACACGCGAAGGCTCGGAATAAATGCTTCTATTCAAAATAACATAAAATAAAATACAACATAAACAGTTAAAAATGAGGAAAAACTGACAAAAACAAAAACAAAAACCCCTTGAAAATGGCTAAAGAAGTGAGCGAAAGCGCTTGGGACAATGGCAATTATGGAAAAATTCCTGTAGCTCATTACTCTGACAAAACGGCAAACGTAAGAATGATGGAAAAGCTAAACAAAAATTAATTAAATCTTCCATGACTGCCGTATTTAATGAAAGATATTTAAAATAAAGGTTGCTGCCCAAATATTCATTAATATATATATATATATATATATATATATATATATATATATATATATAAATATACACATATATACATATATATATATATATATATATATATATATATATATATATACATATATATATATATACACATACATATATATATATATATATATATATATATATATATATATATATATATATAGATAGATAGATAATAGTAGTGGTCAATATATATATATATATATATATATATATATATATATATATATATATATATGAATTTCCAAGAGTATAGAATCCAGGTAGAGCGCAATGTACAAGACAGAGCAAAATTATAATATTAAAGGCTCAAACCCTATTATTCCATGATTATACTTTATTACATTGGAATCGTAATCGCCATCCAGTTCATCAGACCTATTCAAATTGAATTTGTAGGTCTGATGAATTGGATGGCGATTACGATTCAAATATAATAAATTATAACCAGGGAATAATAGGGTTTGATCCTTATATATATATATATATATATATATATATATATATATATATATATATATATATGGTTGGATTGATGTGAGTTTGTGACCGTGGGTTTCACGCTTTTGCGATCGTCAGACAAACTGACTAATTTTTTTTAAATTTTGGGTTTATGTAGATTGGTGTTATTATGGAATTGGTGTTATTATGGAAGTGGAAATAATTTAATATATATGTATATTTATTTATATTTATATACACACACTTTTCACACACACACACACACACACACACACACACACACACACACACACACACACACATATATATATATATATATATATATATATATATAATTATTTATTTAGAAAATTTATAACATAAACATGTTATAAAATCACTACAAAAATAGCCATTTTGTTTCAACACTCCCGGTGTCTTATCAAGTGATGATGTTGAATGCCTCCGTATACACCAATTATATATATATATATATATATATATATATATATATATATATATATATATATATATATATATATGTATACACGTTTCATTAAATAATATAGACAAGTGTTGTCTATTTATTTTATGTAAATGTTTTTCGTAACTTCTGATAAGTTTAATAACATTATCGTTGAAAGAAGAAAGAAATTCACAGTAGTGATCTATATTTTTTTAATACAATCTAAGCTTTCGGCTTACTTAAGCCATTATCAAAGACGTCAATTACAACATATTAAACAATATACAGACAAGACAGTGATGATAGTCTGTCATTGTTTACATAGAAGATTTCTAAGCAACGATAAACACGCGCATATAAGACGCTAGAAGCGAAAATCGCATTGCATCTCATGACGAGAGTGAATTGGAGAAGTATGAATCGAAAGCCGTTGGTATAAACTAATGGCTTCTGTTACCAATTATAGGTTAAACATCTTTAGGCATTTAATTCAACATGCCTGGCCGCATACACTATTCCGTAAAATACTTGTCGAAAACAGAATTATACTTCGACATGAAAACAATAGACAAAACTTAAAAATTCTTGAAGCATTATACATCAAACAGCTGAAACCCAACCTAAACAAAATCAATTGTGGCATCTCTACAAATATTCTTAAATGTCTATAATGTACAAGACAGAGCAAGAATAAAAGGCTCAAACTGTGGTCATGTGTGACGTCATGAGATGCAGTGCGATTTTCGCTTCTAGCGTCTTATATCCGCGTGTTTATAATTGCTTAGAAATCTTCTATGTAAACATTGACAGACTATCATCACTGTCTTGTCCGTATATTGTTTAATATGTTGTCATTGACATCTTTGATAATGGCTTAAGTAAGCCGAAAGCTTAGATTGTATTAAAAAAATATAGATCACTACTGTGAATTTCTTTCTTCTTTCAACGATAATGTTATTAAACTTATCAGAAGTTACGAAAAAAATTTACATAAAATAGACAACACTTGTCTATATTATTTAATGAAACGTGTGTAAATGAACAGATGCTGCCTAAATACACACAATATATATATATATATATATATATATATATATATATATATATATATATATATATATATATATATATATATATATATAATCAGTTATTTGTTGTGATAAGTCTGGCTATTATTTTGACTTTAAGAATGTAGTTTTGATTAAAAGAGAAATACATTTATTAAACTAAACCGAAAATACACTGAAAGTGTACTGATTTCCGAATCTAGTTCGGTAAACTTACGTCCATTATTATACCGCGCATATATGAGAAAGAAAGTACATGAATGCTATTTTCTTTATTTATATATATATATATATATATATATATATATATATATATATATACACTCCACCTCAATAATTGTGTTTTGCATATATTTACAATTTTCTGTGAGTGAATCTATTTTTAAACATTTGACCTCTCCACTACCCCAACCGTCTTATTTCCGTGGGTCTTATCCCGTTCTGGCGACACTATGGTGAAACTTGCTTGCCTCTCTCTCAAGTGGATTACACTAAGCCCGGATACACCGCAAGTCTGGTCTCGTTCCTATCCTGAAATGGCGTGAGAGGCGAAAAGGTGCGGGACCTTATCTGTTGGACACAGAAACAGTCAAAAGCGTATCACTTCGGCGAAGAGGGTTGAAGTGAAGAAGGTCGGTGGAGGCGGATTTTATTGCAGCTTCGTACTCTTCATTCTATTCTTTTCTCGTATTTTGCTTTTATTTCCTTCAAGTTCTTCCAAAACAAACATACTTAGAGGTACCTCCAAAGAAAAACGACACGGAAGCTTTCAAAAGCCTTCTTTTTTTTAAAAAAAAAAAGACCAATCCTTCTTGAAGTTTTCAGTTTAGTTTTAATTTCAAGTAAATATCAGGCTGAAACATAAATATCTTCGTTTTGTATAATTTATTTTAATATTTATTATTTATTACTTGTTCTGATGAATCATTCAACGGCGTATCCAGCTTCATAGTTTACAACCTCCTGCTAACGATCCTCTAACTGTTCAATGCTTCCAATGATAGAAATCACTAAGCTTTTACTCGCAAAGTTCAACAAGCCATGTTTTAATCTCCACATCGTTGTTGAACGAAACACCCCTCAAATTGTTAGAAAGCAACCGAAAAGGGTGATAGTCTGAAGGGGCTAATATCAGGAGAATATAGTGAGTATGGCAAAACTTCCCAACCGAACTTTTTAATTGTATATTTGGTCACCTTACTGACAGGGTAGGAAAAGAAAAGTTACGTTGAATAATCCCACTGTATCGCCTGTCTGCTCTTTTAATCTGAATTGCTTCTTTGGGCCTGTGTATTTGTTCAGCATACAGATTAGCATTGACTGGTTGTTTTTAAGCATTCCATAGTAAATTAATCCTTACCAATCCCACCAAACGTAGATCCTTCGCTTGCGTGTATGCAGCTCTGGCATGGTTCCGGGTGTTGCCTGCTTGCCGAGACTCGGCCATTCTTTTCTCAGCTTCATATTTACGTAAAGATACGATATTTCGTCCGAGGTGATATTACGGTAATTGAATCATTCTTTTTCCCGACGGATAGCCTGGTGTCGAGCGCGTAAACTTGCGCCACTGGAGGAGCGCTGGAGTTTGTTTCTCTCGCTCAATGCGTGTGGCACCTATGTGCAGTGTCTATCGAGTTTACCTACTGAGTGAAGATGATGAAAGACTTAAATATGAGAGCTTGCCATCTTGCGAACGAATTCTTTAGTAGTCTGCTGGGGTTCATCTTTAATTAGCGCGTGCAATTTGTTCTCCTCGGACTAAACAGGTCGGCCAGAACGCGGAGAATTTGTGAGTTTGAACTCCCCCTACTTGGAACTGAATTTAATTTGGTTAAGATGATTATTATTATTATTATTATTATTATTTGCTTGTGTTATGGTTTCTGCTTTGTATCCTGTAAAGCCGGGGCCAAACTATGGTCCTTGGGCCCTATAGGAGAATTGTAATTTAATTGATAGTACTTTTCTTAGTATATGGGGTGCTCCGAGTAGGGAGATCTGGGCAACTTGTCTGTTGATGTTACCTGGGACATTGTCCATTCATTTTCTCACAAGGCTTAGAGCTCCGATTACTTATTGTACAGTCTCAGTCTTCATTCCCCACATCCTGTTAAACTCGATCTCCACCTCCTTGTATTTGGACAATTTCTCGATAATTTTCATGGAGGTGTTTCTCTCAGATGGTACGGCTATGTCAATAAGCATACACTTCCTGATTTTCTTGTCTTTTATGAACTGTTGGCTTTTATTTCTCTGTTATTAGTAGTAGAAAAAACACTAAATTCCTTCATATTGACAAATCTGCCAAGACAAAGAAATTCTATCTATCAAAATATCTTTCAAAAATAAAATATACTTTTCTGAAATTTTATTTGAGGAAGATTAGTTAATTTAAAGTTTAGTTAATCTGATTTGAATTTCATATTACTTACTTTATTTTAAAATATCTTAGAAATGCATTTTTAACACGATGATAGGTGTTTGTTTAATCTGTTGACAATTTGACTGACAGACATAAGTATCTAATTATTTTCTACGGTGCATATATCTGTAAAAACTACTCGATGTATGTAACGTGAACGCCTTTTTATAAAATTTTTTAACTACCCAGTAATTTTAAAAGATTATGTAATTATTTTTCGTAATGTAATGTTTTATTGAATTTTAGGTACTTTTGCTTTAAATTTACTATAGTTTTAACGTCAGTGAATCGGTAGTAAGCTTTTCCATTTATGATTAGTAAAAATAGTTTCTAACTTAATAACAATATCACCTACCCTCTGCAAAGTAAGACAGAATGTTAAAAAATTATAAATTATTATAATTAAATTAAAAAAATGAAAACAATTCCTATAAAAAATCATTATTCATCTAAAAAAAGTTATTTTCTTAAAACAATAGTGTCCACAATATATCCTATTCATAAAAGCAATTACAAGTTTTTCTAATTACATAATGTCTTCGTTTTATTGCATTTTTTTATTTTATGATTAAGATCCGATGTACGGTAATTGGGGATCTGTTTTACAAAAATAAAATTGGCCTTTTAAATTATCTGCGTATACCTAATATAAACATTAAGCAGTTCGAAAATGAATTTCCCTACATTTCATAAAATTAAATAAGCGGCAGAAACAGTTATAAAATGATGTTTTTTACGAAGATTTTCTACAGAAAAACCCTGTCTAAAATAATTTCATTTATTTGTAAATAAGTCCTGAAACTTTCATTAAATTCCGACAATTATTTGATTTTTGCAAGAATTTCTAAATCGTTGTGTTTTTTTCTCACAAAAAAATGATGCTAAAATTTCCTATACTAACCTTTGGTCCCCACCCCACGCTGACGCCAAAGAAAAAAAAAATTCCAAGGTTTTTAAAAAAAGATTTAAAAAATTCAATTTAATAATAATAAAAAATCCTTTCGTTTTCCCTCTTAGTTTGGAGTATTTTTTCATCATGGTATGCTAATTTTATTTTAATTTATTTGCTTTAAAGTTTAATTATTCCGATTTGAAACAAATATTACTTTTAGCTTAAAATATCGCAGAAAAGGATTTCTAACACGGAGGTGTTTTTTTTTTTTTTGACAACTTTATCGATAGGCTTATTTTTCGGAATTTTTTCCTAAGGGGACATAGCTGTAAAATTTACTTGAGGAATATAACGTGAACGCTTTTTTATATAAGTTTTTTTTTTAAGTAACCAGTAATCTCAAAAAATTAAGAAAATATTGTAAGTAATCTAATATTTTATTGAATTATGGGTAATTTGACTTTGGTTAATTAGGAATACGCTTGTTGAGAAAATTATCAATACATTTTAACTTTACTATAGTTTTCAGTATTTTCTGATAATTTCGTGTATGGACATCTGTATTTATAAAAATCGACACATTTATATACTTATAAAATAAATTAAAATATTCTTTTTAAAGTATTGGGTGTCGTTAAATTGTAGTGAGCTTTTTCATTTATAATTAGTAAATAGACTCTTAATTTAATAACATTATTACTAGATCGCTAAAACTTAATACAGAATTTGAAAAGATTTAAATGTTTATAAATTATTCTAATTAAATCTTTTTAAAATCCTTGTAAAACTTAATTATTCATTAATATCTTTTTCCTTTAGACAATAGCGTCCATAGTATATTTTATACATAAAATTAATTAAAAGTTTTTTTTTTAATTAAATAAATGAAAACAATTCCTATAAAAAATCATTATTCATCTAAAAAAAGTTATTTTCTTAAAACAATAGTGTCCACAATATATCCTATTCATAAAAGCAATTTCAAGTTTTAGTTTGAGGAAGATTAGTTAATTTAAAGTTTAGTTAATCTGATTATCTCCAAAGCAGATTTTCTGTAACTAGAGGTCGTGTTTAACAAAAAAAAAAAAAAAAAAGATTATCCATTGTCATCCGTAGATATGCTACAACAGATAGCCTTTCGAAACTGCCCCAGTAAGTTCGTATAGCAATCGTTGATGATGTGGCCCATTTGAAGATAGTCAATAAATGCAATCTCTTTTCCCTCCCCTAAAATTGAAGCCATCACTTTCCCTGCAGATGAAATGGCGTTCTCTGGAGCAGGTGAGGAGGGGCGATTGTCTCTGGCTCAAAGTGATGAACCCAACACTCATCCTGGGTTAGGAGAAGTTCAAAGAAACCAGCTGGTTTTGCCTTATACAATATCAGATATTCCCCTTTTGATCAGGTGTCAGAAGACGTGGCAGCCACCGAGCGGAAACCTTCGTCATGCCAAGTTCATTGTGCAGAATATTCCCAACTCACTCACGGAATATGCTAATAGCATGTTATAGATTCATAGTCGGTCAACTGTCAACCATCACCATGTGGTGAACATGATGAAAGAGTTTTCGGGTGGGCAATCGCAGGACGTCCAGATCTTGGGTCATATTCAAGACTCACCTTTCACCTCCTAAAATCAGCGATCACTTTTGTAGTATGAGGGTCAAGCAGCTCAGTTTCTAGGAACCGACAGCCCAGACACCAGCACACATTTTGAATATCCTCAAATCTGCTAGTTTTGAATTCAGAGTTTTCAGAGTTTTCCTTCTCCTAGACTAGTTGCCATCCAGGGTTAGAGAACACACAAGAGAAAAACGCCGTGTTGATTCATATTTTGTATATTATCCGAGTTCTTTCGACATAGCATAATGTCATCATCAGGGTATTGTTAATAC
>OZ010602.1:60420001-60452501 GCA_963932145.1 Acanthosepion lycidas | reverse complement strand
CAGTTTCTTGATGTTAAGACGAAATTCATCAAGGAAGGCGCTGTAGTTTTTTTTTTTTTTTTAACCAAGTACTTTCGACATTTTCTAAAATCATCTCCAGGGCAAAATTGCAAAGACAAAAATGCTATGGTAACTGCAATAAAATCTGCATTCTATTCTCACAGTGGTTTTTAGAAACACGTACGAACGCGCTCTGTTATAATTATTTGGGAATCTAAAATTTATCCGTTGTAGTGGTGGAATTTTTGACGAAACAAGCGTTACTATATAAGGAAGCTGACGAGAAATTGGTAGAAATGTAAAATGGCATGAATATATATATTTTCAAATTTGGTTGAGTGTTGCTTGGTTGATTTTGATAAAGATTTTGATATTAAAAAAAAAAAACAAACTACGGCGCCTTTCTTGATGAATTTCATCTTAACATCAAGTAAATGATTAGAAAGGATCCTTATAAACATAAGTGGACACAATATATCTATACTAATCAATAAAATATTTTTGAATGAAGATATGCTGCCTAAAATGCCAGATTTTAAATGTTGGTACCATTACTGAAGGCCTGAATGATCTTTTTCCTCTCACCATTGCTCAGTTGAGAAAACAGTGGGTCTGACATAAAACGATTTTGATCTATTCTCTTTCTAACTGAATAACTGGAAGGGCTTTCAGTGATTTTTACGACAAATGTTATGACGATGACTACACGTCTTATCTGAAAACCAGGAAAAAACAAACTTAATTAGTTTTGTGTAATTTTTAGATATTAAAAATGTTATAGGATGGACAATTATGCTATAACACGATTTGGACAATTTCGCTGTTACCCCCGGTATATATACCCTACAGTTCAAATGTCTGAGGGAACACCTGGTAATTTTTTAAATTGGTACAAAAAATAGTTCTTTTGCACTTTAAGAGAAATTATTATACATTAAAAAAAGTGTGACGGGATTATTATTTGAAATTTTCTTATAAAAAAAAAGGGGAAAAAAAAGGGAAAAAATGATTAAATTTTGCTCCCATCAAAATATCATCCTTTAGACTTCATTAATGCAGCACAAAACTTTGGCATTCGTTGCAAAAGCCTATGAAAGTATAATAATTGATTCTGTTCTTTTTTTTTTCAATGACTCTAAGAGAAATTTTTCATTTTTTTTTCACTCTTCTTTCAAATTCATCCTATTCTATTTCTGTGGCGGGCTTCAAATTTTTGTACTGTAATATATATATATATATATATATATATATATATATATATATATTTTCTTTTTTTTCAATATATATATATATATATATATTTCTGTTCTTTTTTTTTTCAATGACGCTAAGAGCAATTTTTTTTCATTTTTTTTTTCAGTCTTCTTTCAAATTCATCCTATTCTAATTCTGTAGCGGACTTCAAACTTTTGAACTGTAATATATATATATATATATATATATATATATATATATATATATATATATATATATATATATATATATACTGCAATATATATACTGTAATATATATATACATATATATATATATATATATATATATACTGTAATATATATACTGTAATATATATATATATATACATCTTTTCTTTTTTTTTCAATATATATATATTTCTGTTCTTTTTTTTCAAACTTTTGAACTGTAATATATATATATATATATATATATATATATATATATATAGTGACTTACACAGTAATATATATATATATATATATATATATATATATATATATATATATATATATGTATGTATGTGTGTGTGTGTGTATTGACTTGATTGGTTGTCATTCTTGAATAATTAAACTACGAACGATCAAGAACACGTTTTCTTGGTAAGAATTTTAATAAAACCAGGAAATTTCAAAGAATAAGATAATGATTTGTTTGTATAGCTCTTTTAGGAACGTACAAATTTCAGAGAAAATTCTAACAACATCTCTTATTGATAATTCCTGTCAACTTAAAATCATAGAATATCTTCGAATCGGCAAAAGATAGATAAACTGAAAATTTAACACAAATATGGTTTATATACTCGTAACTACAGTATGGTATGAAGTACATTTATTGGTCAAGAAAGAGTAAAATTATATCCTTGTTGACAAGTGACTGTATTATTTCTGAGAAAGTTTTGAGGAGACTTACTAGTAACTTTGTTATTCTATTTTTTTTCTCAATGGGCACAAGTTTTATGACGTTGTCTCAATGGTAATGTACCAACCGACCTACAGTTATCTTTTGAATCCTACACGCGATTTATAAACATCTTCTCGCGTATTATAATGTATTTAGGCATAGCTGCACTTTTTGTGCATGCATCATTGTGCATATTTAAGAAGCACGCACGCGTTATCCATAGCGATGAGCACACACCTGAAACTAGTGTAGTGTTCAATGTGATCTCCTATGTGGTTACTTATTTGGTTGAGTCTTGGGGGACATATCTCGTTGAAACACAGCTTCCAGTACGATCACCGAACTTAAGAAACGTCAAGCCTGGTAAGTAACTCGACGGACAACCGTTTGCGAATACCAGGAGATGTAAGCTTGGATGTGCGGGTGGTGTAATGGATAATGGTTCGGAATTGTTTATCGGATAGCCGCGATCCAATTCCAGTTTGTTATATGCAATTCCGCGTAAATAACATTGGGGAAGGTATGAAACCGTCTCTTCTTTCCCCCAGCTATGGGTTAATTATTGAGTTGTATCACTAAGTCATTATTATCTAAAAAAAAAAAAAAAACTTACAATTTAGAAATATTTTCTGGCTTTAAATAACCTGAAAATGGTTCATAAGTTGTAAAAAACGAATCAATCAATTATTTGGTTGAGGCATAATTACTTTCTGTTTTGGGGAATCATTTGAAATGTCGGATGTTATATCCTAACAAACAATTTCTTAAATATATCATCAGGTGATGAAAAATGGAATTCATACAATAATGTTGAACACAAAAGTCAGTGGGTTGGCAAGGATACCCCCCCTCTCCAAAAGCTGAGATCCACGGAAGAAACGCAAAGTTCTTTGTGGGGTGGGGTCGTCAGTGAACTACTAATTTAGAGTTCTTAAATGCAATGGAACACTAAATGCACATTTTTAAGTTCAGCAGCTGCAACATGTCTATAAAATTTTAGTCGAACCGAGCCCGGTGCTTACCAACAGAAAATGTGGCAAGTATTACACAGGAAAAATAAAAAAAAAAAGACTTGCAACTCGATCGTTCTTTTCTGTCCCACCCGCCATATTCACGTGACCTTACATCAAATGATTATCACCCTTCTTCGATCGCGGTCAAACGGTTTTTATTTGTAACATTTTCTCTAATGGAAATCAAATTGGACTTTTTTCATATCTATACCTGTTGAATTTCACTCAAAAGTTTTCGAATGCAGCCTTTTAAGATATTTCAAGATTATTAACATACAAATATTAAGTTGTGTCATAACTAATTTCCATTTCTTAGAGCAAATATTAATGATGAATATATCATCCTAAGTGTTCCTTAAATATACCATAAGAGGTGATGAAAAATGGGTTGCATACAACAATGTTTTAACGAAAAATGTTGTAGATTGACAAGGATTCATTTTCACAACAAACCCCAAAAGCCAAGCTCCATGAAAGAAATATTGTACGTGAGTTGAGGTCGGCGGAATGTTATTAATTCCATTTAGTTCGTTTCTAGATAAATATATTTATATTGAGGGTTGCGACTCGGTTTCAAGCAGTGCTGTTGCTTGACCCGACCTCAAATAAGGGCAGTGTGAATGTGTTTATTTATCCCTGCTATGGATTTGCATTCACTTGCGCAGATGTGGCAAAGTTTTGCAGTAGACTTTTTAAAAACATTTCACCCCAATCAAGGTAATAAAGCCACCAGGACGCAATGGGTTACTGGGTGTGAGAGAAGAACCGAAAATGAAACCATTATTAAGAAGAGGTGACGATAAGACTACAGGAATTGAGAAAACAGACGATAACCATTGACATTGAATTTTAATTTCTGAAGATCAAAGTTGACTGTAAAACAAGAAGACAGAAGACAGATCCACAAGCGAGAAATGCGAAAGAAAGAAGAAACTATTAGTATAGAACTTACGCGTAGATCTACCCACTTTAACTGCAAAAGATGAGACCTTGCCGCCAATCAAGTACTACGTTTAAATTCATGAAGCTTATGTACCATAGAGGACAGCTCATCAGAATAATTACCATGAAAATATTTATAGAAAAGGGAAAGTGAACCTATGTTATGGCGGTGGAATAGTGACTGAAGCAGAAAAGTCCGGACCAATGACATTGCAGATTCTTCTTTGGATTTTATTTCTAAATATATAGAAGCAGCACCAGACCAGATCGAGCCATTTCAACTGTAAAATGATGAGATCTTGGCGTCAGTCTTGTATTGTGTTTAAATTCATAAAGTTTAGGTACCAGAGAGGAAAGCTCATCAGAAAGATTACCATGAAAATATTTGTAGAAACGACACAGGAAAATTATCTGACGGCTGTGAGAACATGACTGAAGCCGAGATGCCAGGTTAGGATCAATAAAAGTGTGTAGCGTCTTTCATGATTTTTGAGACCAGCTTAGACAGATGCAGCCGTATTCATTCATTATATATATATATATATATATATATATATATATATATATATATATATATATATATATATATATATAATATTATAATTTTTGTTAAATATATTATCATCGCAACAACGAAATTCCCGTGTTTCAAAACTGAAACTTCAGTTAAGATTCAATCATAAAAATTAAGCTTAAAATACAATACAAGCGATGCTAACAATATTAGCATCGTTTGATAATGGAAACAAACTTTGTATTTTAAATTTAATTTTTATGATTGAATTTGAATGTCTCCTCAGTGCAGATGATGATCTGCAAACCTCGTTGCAAACATCATAGTATTGTCGGCAGTTCGATGACTTTTATACAGGTTTCATTAAAGAGACGACTGACAAAGTATTTCGATTAATCTTTTCTTTTTATTTAATGTTTCTTGTGTCTTTCTTTTCTGGACATAAAATGTGTAAAAAAATTGTCCAAATGTTCTGTATATCCAATTTCTGTCGCCCTTTCTATTCTGTCTGCCCTTAATCCCCCTTTTGCATAAACTAAACAGTAATAACTATGGATACAAGGTAAAAAAAAAGAAAGGGTTTAATCACCTGTTCTATATGGATGGTGCCAAATTCCTCGCCAAAGACGACAATGAGTTGAAGGATATTCTCAATACTGTAAAATGTTTCCGTAATGATTTCGGATTAAATAAATGTGCAAAAGTAACATTCAAGAAATGGAGAATTATCGAAACACACTCAATAGATTTAGATTTGGTCACAAAGATTAGGGGACTGGAACAAGAAGAAGTATATAGATACCTAAGAATCAACAAAAGAGATAGAATACAACATACTCAAATGAAGGATGAAAATAAGAAACAAATACTACAAATTTGATGTTAAATACCGTGTTGAATTCACGAAACATAATATCCGCCATTATGACTTTGACTGTCTCTGTATTGCAATACAGTTTCGACATCCTTAACGGGACTATAGCTTATTACGAAAATTACGAAGAATACTGGGAGCAATAGAATAGAATATTATAGGCCTGTATGTCTGGTGTTAAATACCGTGTTGAATTCAAAAATCAGAATATCTTTGATTGTCCTTATATTGCAATACAATTTCGACATCCTTAAAGGGACTATAGCTTATTACAAAAATCAGGAAAAATACTGGAGCGAAA
This sequence comes from Acanthosepion lycidas, assembly GCA_963932145.1. Lineage (NCBI taxonomy): Eukaryota > Metazoa > Mollusca > Cephalopoda > Sepiida > Sepiidae > Acanthosepion > Acanthosepion lycidas. The sequence continues at coordinate 60,446,717 of OZ010602.1, read as the reverse complement.
TCTGGTAATAGCTTTCATATATAAACAATTTGAAAACTCATTAAACCAATTAATAAATAGGAGTTATAAGTTTACCTATTTGTTTTTGAACGATGAAAGTTATAACTTTATTACGATCAACATATTCATTTGCGCGTAAAGACGTCAATGTGGCTGTTTTTTTTTCCGTTAGCCGTATCCGAAATTTGATTGGAAGCAACAGACGACATGCTACCGTAATTGGACTGAAGGAAATTCCAAACAAACACCCACGAATCATTTGCCTTTAATGTTCTTTTAGAGGGCACTTAGAAACATCTCGACAAGATAGATCCGGTTATGGCGACTGTCTCTCATCATAACGCTCCGTAGCCAATTCAGCGCGTTAGTATAGACAAGATTATTGCTATCAATGTTTACAACGCCGCTTGTTTACAACATTGACAGTAAAAATTAAAAATAGGACGCACATATTGATAAATACCACATATATACAGTCGCATCCATACATACCCACAAACATCCGTACAGATATGCATTCATGTATATACACATACACAAACCAAATTCAGTGATGGGTTTATTTTTTTATTTTTAGGTTCTGTATTTGTAAACATGTTGTTTCTTTAAGAAATAAAATACTGAATAGTTTTGACGAGATCAGAATGGAAATAAAAACGTTAATTATACATATATCATATAGTCTTACTATTATCTTTGATTTTTGTTGCATACTTAGTTTACGGTCATATCACTTTGAAACTAGCGCTTCCAGTACGTTAAGCAACGTCGAGACTTGTTAATATTAGGTTGGTGCAAAAATAACGACGTAATAATGTCGTTTTTTGACGTTAAAAAATAGGTCAAAAAACGACATTATTACGTCATTATTTTTGCACCAACCTAATACCTAGGTGAGTGACCGTTTGGGAATATCAAGTGTTGTAATTCAATTATTGACGCCCTCATGTACCCCATATTGTGTTATTTCCACTTCAAGATCCTTGCATTTTGATAGTTTTTTGAATACAGTGTAACCCGGATATAAGAGAAACCCGGATATAAGATAATTTTTTATGGTCTCAAATTAGAGTCATACTTACCTAAACAAAATAGACCAAACCCGGATATAAGAGACTTCTTCTCTGGTCCCGACAACTCTCTTATATCCGGGTTACACTGTATCTTCAAAGATATATTACAGTCTACAGGAAGTCCCATGTTAATAAGAAGACATATTTTGCCTTTCCAGTTGTAATCACGATGCCTAGGCGATTACCTTTGATTGTTCTCTCTGTGTCTATTTTAAAGTCCCATACAATTGTTACAGGTCCTATCTCTGTAACCGGGCCTGGATGATGATCTTACCAATTGCTTGCATTTTCCTTCCCGTGGCATATTTTCCAGTGCAGATATTGGCCCACTCTATTTTTATTTAATTTTTTTCCTTTGATTTTTGGTGTATAGTCATTTCTTTCCGGGTCCCGGCCAGAGACCTAAAGTCATTTTCCACTGAGCAGTTTTAAAAAAAAAATGACATATATTTTACATAGATAAAGACCTTCATAAATGTTGACTTTACACGTGAGAATTTTTTGTATTTCTTTAAGGCACGGGCTACCAAGAATTCCTTCAATGAGTCTATTGGAACCTTTTCCCAATCAATCCGAGGGCACCAACTACAACAGGAATTATTGATGTCCTCATTTGTCACATTTTTAGATTTCTATTTCAAGATCCTTGTATTTTGATAGTTTTTTTGAAAATCTTCAAAGATACATTAAAATCTGCAGGGACTACCATGTCAATAAGAAAGTATATATTGTTATTGATAAGTCATAGAAAACAAATCGACGAATCAATCAATCTGTGTTAATAACACGGTCTGGGTGATGTTCATGCCAATTTTAATGCAGTTACCTTGTCATAGATGTTGCAGATTGTCCAAAGTAGATATTGGCCTATCCTGTTATGACGGGTTTCATAATATGGTGGATTATAATACCCTGTATCTTGATACAAGAAGGTAAATTGTTTCTGATTATTTATCACAAAATCCGCATTTGGAGTCAAAGTCTTTTTACTATTGTTTGCTTGATTTTTTAGTTATATAAGAATTGGTCCTGTGCACCAGGAATAAAACCTTCTGTTTCTGCTTTTAATCCTGTACGACACAACTACAAATGGGTACAGGGTTTGTCTACATCATCTTCTTTGGCCCGAGCAGAATATTAACCATAAAGAGATTTATCTTCCCATTGTTTTCACTTTTGGTTCACAACATTTGCTTTTGCCTTCTATTTTTTAGGTTCTTTCCCGCGGCAGTAGATCGAGTATGACTTACTTGCTACTCTTCATCAACTTGAATGTCCCTTTTAAATTTGTTGGCTTCCTTTACTACTACTATTATTATTATTATTATTATTAGCAAAGATGGCTTTCACCTGGAAAAGTGTCGACCAGTGTATTACTAGAAAACAACCCTTTCAAAGGAAGCAGTTTTGGGAAAGAAAGGGCTCGCTATTAAGAACATTACTGTTGAACACTTTAGATGCAACCGCCAGTTCTACTCTAAGAGTTTCTTTACTCGTACATCTCGCCTGTGGAACGTTCTTCTGATTTATTGCTTCCCTGACACATTCACTACGTTACCCAGGGTACTTGGATATGTATATTTCATTTTGATCAAAGGCGGTCTCCCGGGAGTGGGGCACAACCCCCGCCACTGAATATTTTCCCCTTTGATATAAATTAAATTTAAATTTCAACAAGGAAATCACTCCTATCGAAAATATAGAAGGAGAAAACCCGAAGATGGAGGTCACATTGGCAAAATGAGACACTATGAATGGTAAGTTGAATAAGAAATCACCAATAAGTGGATAGTGCCTTACAATATATTAGGTTGGTGCAAAGATAATGTCGTTTTCTCACATATGTTACTATGTGAGAAAACGACATTATTTTTGCACCAACCTAATACATTTGTTGCGACCATATCAATGTTGAAATCAGCTCATCAATTTTAAAATTTTAAATTTTTTTCCCATTAATCCAGATGCACCCAAACATGGCGGCAATTCATATATCCATGTGTTTTCAAATGCCTCATAAGAGATATGTAACGTATCTCTGCGACGTCCCGTGTCCTGTGACCTCGATTATCTTAATCAGTGTTTTGATTTGGTCATCATCAACGACTGCAACCCTCCCGGATCGTTCTCGATCATCCGGATCAAAATGTCCTCGTCTGAATCTAGCGAACCACTAACAAACAATACTCTCGGCTATGGCACCTTCTCAACAAACGGTGCATATAGTTGTCGTTGTTTAAACGGCGTAAAAACGGTGATATAGACTGTTCAACTGTCAAACTCTCTGCCTCGGCGAAGTGGAACCCGGACGAGGCTTTGCCGAAGGGCAAGGTTTCGTTCAGGGAGGTAGACAGGCTCTGAACCCGTTTATACGGGTTCAAAGGAAATATTTTTGGCCGAGCCTACGGGCTCGGAGAACCCACGCTAAACCGACCTTGTGCCACATACGACCTACGTGAGGGGGCCGTTAAATATAACGGCGTAAAAACGTTATTTACACAACGAAAACTAGATGCAGCGTTTATTGAGATGGTGCCATAGCTGAGGGTACTGATTTTCCTTTCAAAAAAATAAAAGGAAATTTAAATGTCGATAGCATTTGTCCCAATTTTCCCTTTGAATGTAAAAACATTTCAAATTCACAGTCCCAACAAGAATCACATAGAAAGACGCGTGGAGATATCACTTTTCGATATATGTATATATGTATCATAAAGATGAAAGATTAAAGTGAATCACTTGCTAGGTCTGTTGCCAAAGAGGTTAGTTCACTGTGTCATGCTAGACAATTTTTCCCGCAAGAATCTATCTTACACATTTATAAGTCTATCATTCGTCCCTGAATTGAATATTACTGTCACGCCTGGTGTCGTGTTTCTGCTATGTATTTGGAGATTCTTGATTAAATACAAAGAATCTGCAATGTTATTGATCATAACCTGTCATCTCGGTTTCAGTCTCTTTCCCACCACCGAAACCTAGCTTCTCTATAAATATTTTCATAGTAATTGATTCGATGAACTTTGGTAGCTTGACTTTACAAATTTAAGCGCAGTACTAGATTGGAAGCTAAGTTTACAATTGAAATGGCTAGATGTAACCGTAAGTTCTATGCTAACAGTTTCTTCCCTCGCTTTTGGCACTCTTTTCCGGCTTCTTTCTTCCCAGTTACACTTGATCTTCAAAGATTTAAATGAAATGTCAATTGTTATCTTCTGTTTTCTTAATTTCTGTTCTTTCATTGATCTCTCTCCTTAATAGTTTTCTTATTCTTATATTCTCTCACACTCAGTAATCCCTTTGATTCTTAGTGGCTTTATTCTCTTGCTTGGGTTGAAATGATTAAAACAAAATATCACACATTTCAGTCATGTGAAAAAAGTAAATCATTGGATTCAAACACTTCTTTTTCTATGTTCTGCGTCCCTTCAGGACATAGGCGATCATAGCTCTCTACAACTTCCTATCTTGTGTTGGTTTTAGCAGTTATTATCCTTTGCGAAGCCCCCTCTCGAAAAGAAAAAGCCTCTCTTAGACGAATAGGGCTAATGGGAGTCAAAGAGAATGAAGAAACTTTAGAAGGAACGGGACACAATCCTAAACAGGAAACAAGGAATAAATTCCTACTCCTGTTAAAAAAAAAAAAAACGGGGAGTTTTGAACAGGAGTAGGGGTTTATCCCTTGTTTCCTGTTTAGGATTGAATTTCCCGTTTGTCACTTTCACCGCCATTAGCCAGTTGCCCCTTAGTGGCATCATCGCCTTGCTTGGAGTGAATTGATTAAAAAAATACTAAACAGTATGGCAGAAATATCACCCTACCTAAATACCTCCCACATAATTATAAGCTAGATGAAGACAACATTGCCACTATTTATCATACAAATATATGGGAGGTATTTCTGCCTATCCTATATTCAGAGCAATAAACATTCCTGTACATGTCAATCACTTACGTGTCATGCATGATATACACTTAGGCGATCATGTATCTTTCGATACATGACTTACGAGGCAGATTCTTTTTCCGGCAGTAGGTTGCTATTTCTTTCTGCAGTAGACCACTGGCCATCCAAGGCTTTAAAAACCGGTCTGTCCTGCTATTTACCCATACCTAGCGGGGAAGAAAAAGAGGATTCATATCTTTCATAAGGGTATTAGCACGTAAGTGAATGTAATGGATTCCACTGGAATTCGAACTCGGCTCTCCGATTCCTTAATCCGAGCCGCCATCCATTACTCCAATGTGCCTCATAATGGACGGGAGAAAACTATTTTACAGAAAAAATGTTTTAAGGGAAATGTTTTTTTTTTGTTTTTTTTTATAATAAATCTCAACTGACAGTAAATGTTAATAGTTGGTCAATGAATACCGTATGTTTCCTTTTACGAAACGGTTGACCTCACCATTATCGTTACCTTTTGGGAAATTATTTGGGATTTGCGGACTTTTCAGTAACTGGTGTATCTCGAACTTTTACAAGTGTTGGTTGCTTTTTGGTTGGTTGGTTATCCATAGTTCCGGTTATATACATACGGATGCGTCCATATGAAAAAAATCGCTTAAAAACAAATTATTGCTATTGTTTTTCAGAATACAGAAAAGACGTTCTTTGTTTTTTCATAAGTTTCTCTTCCTTTGCACGGAAATGGTAGAAGGAGCAGTTCGGAATTTCGCGCAATAAGTATTGCTCTTATGATTTTTGTTCTCATATTTCACTTCATATTTTTATATCGTTAATATTACCAGTTATTTATATATTTAGAGATGCTTGATGAAATCCAAAGACAAAATCTGCAATGTCATTGATCCTGACCTGGCATCTCGGCGTTAGTCATTTAATCACCGCCGTAGTTACCCTGTGCCTTTTCTATAAATACTTTCATGGAAATTGTTCTAATGAACTTTCCTCTATGGTACATATGAAAACTAGTTAGGACTTCATAGAGACATTGAGGTATTATGGTGGCTGTAGTAAGAATGGTAAATAAAGATGTGTTATTTTGGTATAAAGAATACTGTGGTGTGTTTGGTTCAGAAATTATGGCTATCTAAGCTTAATTATAAGACAGAAAAAGACCAGCTTTCTCCGATCCCCTCTTGATCTTGTGCCACATTTTGTATCTACCCATAGCTTGATGTTGATATGACGTAAAACTAAATAAACCCAACCAAAAATACTTTAATGAAATCTGTTCTACAAACTGATGAACCGTGTTCGACAAACTGATTTCTTACAAAGAATACATATTCTATTCATACGAATCTATGCCCCAAATCTTGTCGACATTAAATAACCCATTAAGGCTGATATGCCGTAAAATGAACCAAACCAAAAATACTTTAATGAAATCTGTTCTACAAACTGATGAACCGTGTTCGACAAACTGATTTCTTACAAAGAATACATATTCTATTCATACGAACCTATCCCCAAAATCTTGTCGACATTAAATAACCCGTTAAGGCTGATATGCCGTAAAATGAACCAAACCAAACCAAAAATACTTTAATGAAATCTGTTCTACAAACTGATGAACCGTGATCGACAAACTGATTTCTTACAAAGAATACATATTCTATTCATACGAACCTATCCCCAAAATCTTGTCAACATTAAATAACCCATTAAGGCTGATATGCCTAAAATGAACCAAACAAAGCCAAACCAAACCAAACCAAACAAAATCTTACTTACGCGAATATTTGCTGTAAAGTTGTCGGAGCATCCCACTCCTTCAATTCATTATATGAATATTGTTTTAATATTTTTTTCTATGTGTGTCGGATCGAGAAATTTTCAGCACCCTTCGCACACTTACACGCGCACGCACACATCTGCGTGTGTGTGTGTGTGTGTATGTGTGTGTGTGTGTGTATGTGTGTGTGTGTGTGTGCGCGCAAGCACTGCCTCTTCATGTCTATCATGAAATCCAAGCTGGTAAATTGTCTTCACTTTAAAGCAGTTTCCGTTCGCATTTAACTCTTGTTTCTTCCTCGTGTTTCTAACCGTCTCCCTTTGATTTGTCTCTGCGGAAACATAGGCCAACGATATGTTTTACACGCACACCGGTTTCTAATCTATTAAGCGCGCACGTGACAGGCCCTTCCCACAAGTCTCACTTAGACGCAGGAAATGACAACAGCACGTGGGAACAGGTGCGAGAGACGATGAGCGAAGAGGGTAGATGGCGATTGAAAGACTGAATCGGGGCTTGGGAGGACTTGTGGTTAGATGGCATGGAGTCGGTGGCGTCGGGCGTGGGGCTGGTGGCGTTGATTAAGAATTCAGATTCTCACTTTTGTAGAAGACTGAATATGTGAAAACACAGGAATATCCATCACGTGATCCGTAACTTTTCGGTGTCCGAAATGCAAGTATTTTCATTCCCGAAGTGACATTTTCTCGCCAGGGGAAGCATTTAAACAGATTTTATTACTATGACGTGTTTTTTCAGAAATTATTTTCTTTTTTGGCGGTGGGAGGTGGTGGTGACTATTTTTCTATTTATCGATAATTTTTATTTTGCATTCCGGTTTCTTTTCTAGTCCTGGGTATGACGATAAACTACATCCGGTAGCAAGGTATCTGATTGGGAGATTGGAGGATTTGAAGATCATGGAACCACCTCTTAATTGCTTTTCTCAGGTTTACTCTGATGCGTGGTGGTACAAGCTATGGGCAAAGAGTGAACCGCCAAAAAAATCAGTATTAAAGTGAAAGAATAGCTTTGTATAGTAAAAATAAAATACCAGCAGCCGATTTGTATAGTAATATGGCCGTATTTATAAAACTGGGTCCAAAATATATAGATTTTGGCATTAGGTTGATATGCCGCTAAATATACACAACTAAAAACTCGTCGAATTTTATTTAAATACATTTTTTTTTTGTTAATCGTTTCACCCAAGCAAGGTGGGAATGCCAATAGTTATAGGATTACATGGAGTGAAAGTGAAAGAGAAGACTGAGAATAGAGAGGATTGAGGAAAAGACAAAAGATGAATTGGATTCAAGAAGAGAGAAGATGGCGATTCACTATTACGTAGAGGGTTACAGAAAGTGAAAGAGAAGACTGAGAATAGAGTGGATTGAAGAAAGGACAAAAGATGAACGGGATTCAAGAAGGGAGAAGATGCCGATTCCCTATTACGTAGAGTGTTACAGGAATTGAAAGAGAAGACTGAGAATAGTGAGGATTGAGGAAAGGATAAAAGATGAACGGGATTCAAGAAGAGAGAAGATGGCGATTCACTATTACGTAGAGGTTTACAGGAAGTGAAAGAGAAGACTGAGAATAGAGAGGATTGAGGAAAGGATAAAAGATGAACGGGATTCAAGAAGAGAGAAGATGGCGATTCCCTATTACGTAGAGGGTTACAGGAAGTGAAAGAGAAGACTGAGAATAGTGAGGATTGAGGAAAGGACAAAAGATGAACGGGATTCAAGAAGAGAGAAGATGGCGATTCACTATTACGTAGAGGGATACAGGAAGTGAAAGAGAAGACTGAGAATAGAGAGGATTGAGGAAAGGACAAAAGATGAACGGGATTCAAGAAGAGAGAAGATGGCGATTCACTATTACGTAGAGGGTTACAGGAAGTGAAAGAGAAGACTGAGAATAGTGAGGATTGAGGAAAGGACAAAAGATGAACGGGATTCAAGAAGAGAGAAGATGGCGATTCACTATTACGTAGAGGGTTACAGGAAGTGAAAGAGAAGACTGAGAATAGTGAGGATTGAGGAAAGGACAAAAGATGAACGGGATTCAAGAAGAGAGAAGATGGCGATTCACTATTACGTAGAGGGTTACAGGAAGTGAAAGAGAAGACTGAGAATAGTGAGGATTGAGGAAAGGACAAAAGATGAACGGGATTCAAGAAGAGAGAAGATGGCGATTCACTATTACGTAGAGGGTTACAGGAAGTGAAAGAGAAGACTGAGAATAGAGAGGATTGAGGAAAGGACAAAAGATGAACGGGATTCAAGAAGAGAGAAGATGGCGATTCACTATTACGTAGAGGGTTACAGGAAGTGAAAGAGAAGACTGAGAATAGAGAGGATTGAGGAAAGGACAAAAGATGAACGGGATTCAAGAAGAGAGAAGATGGCGATTCACTATTACGTAGAGGGATACAGGAAGTGAAAGAGAAGACTGAGAATAGAGAGGATTGAGGAAAGGACAAAAGATGAACGGGATTCAAGAAGAGAGAAGATGGCGATTCACTATTACGTAGAGGGTTACAGGAAGTCAAAGAGAAGACTGAGAATAGGGAGGATTGAGGAAAGGACAAAAGATGAACGGGATTCAAGAAGAGAGAAGATGGCGATTCACTATTACGTAGAGGGTTACAGGAAGTCAAAGAGAAGACTGAGAATAGGGAGGATTGAGGAAAGGACAAAAGATGAACGGGATTCAAGAAGAGAGAAGATGGCGATTCACTATTACGTAGAGGGTTACAGGAAGTCAAAGAGAAGACTGAGAATAGGGAGGATTGAGGAAAGGACAAAAGATGAACGGGATTCAAGAAGAGAGAAGATGGCGATTCACTATTACGTAGAGTGTTAGAGGAATTGAAAGAGAAGACTTAGAATAGAGAGGATTGAGGAAAGGACAAAAGATGTAAGGGATTCAAGAAGAGAGAAGATGGCGATTCACTAATACGTAGAGGGTTACAGGAAGTCAAAGAGAAGACTGAGAATAGGGAGGATTGAGGAAAGGACAAAAGATGAACGGGATTCAAGAAGAGAGAAGATGGCGATTCACTATTACGTAGAGTGTTAGAGGAATTGAAAGAGAAGACTTAGAATAGAGAGGATTGAGGAAAGGACAAAAGATGTAAGGGATTCAAGAAGAGAGAAGATGGCGATTCACTAATACGTAGAGGGTTACAGGAAGTCAAAGAGAAGACTGAGAATAGGGAGGATTGAGGAAAGGTCAAAAGATGAACGGGATTCAAGAAGAGAGAAGATGGCGATTCACTATTACGTAGAGGGATACAGGAAGTGAAAGAGAAGACTGAGAATAGAGAGGATTGAGGAAAGGACAAAAGATGAACGGGATTCAAGAAGAGAGAAGATGGCGATTCACTATTACGTAGAGGGTTACAGGAAGTCAAAGAGAAGACTGAGAATAGGGAGGATTGAGGAAAGGACAAAAGATGAACGGGATTCAAGAAGAGAGAAGATGGCGATTCACTATTACGTAGAGTGTTAGAGGAATTGAAAGAGAAGACTTAGAATAGAGAGGATTGAGGAAAGGACAAAAGATGTAAGGGATTCAAGAAGAGAGAAGATGGCGATTCACTAATACGTAGAGGGTTACAGGAAGTCAAAGAGAAGACTGAGAATAGGGAGGATTGAGGAAAGGTCAAAAGACGAACGGTATTCAAGAAGGGAGAAGATGGCGATTCACTATTACGTAGAGTGTTAGAGGAATTGAAAGAGAAGACTTAGAATAGAGAGGATTGAGGAAAGGACAAAAGATGTAAGGGATTCAAGAAGAGAGAAGATGGCGATTCACTAATACGTAGAGGGTTACAGGAAGTCAAAGAGAAGACTGAGAATAGGGAGGATTGAGGAAAGGTCAAAAGACGAACGGTATTCAAGAAGGGAGAAGATGGCGATTCACTATTACGTAGAGTGTTAGAGGAATTGAAAGAGAAGACTTAGAATAGAGAGGATTGAGGAAAGGACAAAAGATGTAAGGGATTCAAGAAGAGAGAAGATGGCGATTCACTAATACGTAGAGGGTTACATGGAGTGAAAGAGAAGACTGAGAATAGGGAGGATTGAGGAAAAGACAAAAGATGAACGGGACTCAAGAAGAGAGATGGCGATTCACTATTACGTAGAGGGTTACAGGAAGTGAAAGAGAAGTCTGAGAATAGAGAGTATTGAGTAAAGGACAAAAGATGAACGGGATTCAAGAAGAGAGAAGATGGCGATTAACTATTACGTAGAGGGTTCCAGGAAGTGAAAGAGAAGACTGAGAATAGTGAGGATTGAGGAAAGGACAAAAGATGAACGGGATTCAAGAAGAGAGAAGATGGCGATTCACTATTACGTAGAGGGTTACAGGAAGTAAAAGAGAAGACTGAGAATAGTGAGGATTGAGGAAAGGAAAAAAGATGAACGGGATTCAAGAAGAGAGAAGATGGCGATTCACTATTACGTAGAGGGTTACAGGAAGTGAAAGAGAAGACTGAGAATAGTGAGGATTGAGGAAAGGACAAAAGATGAACGGGATTCAAGAAGAGAGAAGATGTCGATTCACTATTACGTAGAGGGATACAGGAAGTGAAAGAGAAGACTGAGAATAGTGAGGATTGAGGAAAGGACAAAAGATGAACGGGATTCAAGAAGAGAGAAGATGTCGATTCACTATTACGTAGAGGGATACAGGAAGTGAAAGAGAAGACTGAGAATAGTGAGGATTGAGGAAAGGACAAAAGATGAACGGGATTCAAGAAGAGAGAAGATGGCGATTCACTATTACGTAGAGGGTTACAGGAAGTGAAAGAGAAGACTGAGAATAGGGAGGATTGAGGAAAGGACAAAAGATGAACGGGATTCAAGAAGAGAGAAGATGGCGATTCACTATTACGTAGAGGGTTACAGGAAGTCAAAGAGAAGACTGAGAATAGGGAGGATTGAGGAAAGAACAAAAGATGAACGGGATTCAAGAAGAGAGAAGATGGCGATTCCCTATTACGTAGAGGGTTACAGGAAGTGAAAGAGAAGACTGAGAATAGGGAGGATTGAGGAAAGGACAAAAGATGAACGGGATTCAAGAAGGGAGAAGATGGCGATTCACTATTACGTAGAGTGTTAGAGTAATTGAAAGAGAAGACTTAGAATAGAGAGGATTGAGGAAAGGATAAAAGATGAACGGTATTCAAGAAGAGAGAAGATGGCGATTCACTTTTACGTAGAGGGTTAGATGGAGTGAAAGAGAAGACTGAGAATAGAGAGGATTGAGGAAAGGACAAAAGATGAACGGGATTGCAGAAGGCAGAAGATGGCGATTCACTAATACGTAGAGGGTTACAGGGTGTGAAAGAGAAGTCTGAGAATAGAGAGGATTGAGGAAAGGACAAAAGATGAACGGGATTCAATAAGATAGAAGATGGCGATTCACTATTACGTAGAGGGTTACAGGAAGTGAAAGAGAAGACTGAGAGTAGAGAGGATTGAGGAAAGGACAAAGGATGAACGGGATTGAAGAAGATAGAAGAAAGCGATTCACTATTCCGTAAAGGGTTACAGGAAGTGAAAAAGAAGACTGAGAATAGAGAGGATTGAGAAAAGGACAAAAGATGAAAGGGATTCAAGAAGAGAGAAGATGGCGATTCACTATTACGTAGAGGGTTACAGGAAGTGAAAGAGAAGACTGAGAATAGAGAGGATTGAGGAAAGGACAAAAGATGAACGGTAATCAAGAAGGGAGAAGATGGCGATTCACTATTACGTAGAGGGTTACATGGAGTGAAAGAGAAGACTGAGAATAGAGAGGATTGAGGAAAGGCAAAAGATGAATGGGATTCAAGAACAGAGAAGACGGCGATTCACTATTACGTAGAGGGTTACATGGAGTGAAAGAGAAGACTGAGAATAGAGAGGATTGAGGAAAGGAAAAAAGATGAACGGTATTAATGAAGGGAGAAGATGGCGATTCACTATTACGTAGAGGGTTACAGGAAGTGAAAGAGAAGACTGAGAATAGAGAGGATTGAGGAAAGGCCAACAGATGAACGGGATTCAAGAAGGCAGAAGATGGCGATTCACTGTTACGTAGATGTTTACAGGAAGTGAAAGGGAAGACTTAGAAGAGAGAGGATTGAGGAAAGGAAAAAAGATGAACAGGATTTAAGAATCAGAAGATGGCGATTCACTATTCCGTAGAGGGTTACAGGAAGTGAAAGAGAAAACTGGGAATAGGGAGTATTGAGGAAAGGACAAAAGACAAACGGCATTCAAGAAGGGAGAAGATGGCGCTTCACTATTACGTAGAGGGTTACATGGAGTCAAAGAGAAGACTGAGAATAGAGAGGATTGAGGAAAAGACAAAAGATGAACGGGATTCAAGAAGAGAGAAGATGCCGATTCCATATTACGTAGAGGGTTACATGGAGTGAAAGAGAAGACTGAGAAGACTGAGTATAGGGAGGATTGATGAAAAGACAAAAGATGCACGAGACGAAGAAAAAAAGGCAGAAGATGGCGATTCACTATTACGTAGATGGTTACAGGAAGTGAAAGAGAAGACTGAGAATAGAGAGGATTGAGGAAAGGAGAAAAGATGAACGGGAATCAAGAAGAGATAAGATGGCGATTCACTATCACGTAGAGGGTTACAGGAAGTGAAAGAGAAGACTGAGAATAGAGAGGATTGAGGAAAGGACAAAAGATGAACAGGATTTAAGAAGGCAGAAGATGGCGATTCACTATTACGTACATGGTTACAGGAAGTGAAAGAGAAGCCTGAGAATAGAGAGGATTGAGGAAAGGACAAAAGATGAACGGGATAGAAGAAGATAGAAGATGGCGATTCACTATTACGCATGGGGTTGGAGTGAAAGAGAAGACTGAGAATAGGGAGGATTGAGGAAAAGACAAATGATGAACGTGATTCAAGAAGAGAGAAGATGGCGATTCACTATTACGTAGAGGGTTACATGGAGTGAAAGAGAAAACTGGGAATAGGGAGTATTGAGGAAAGGACAAAAGACGATCGCTATTCAAGAAGGGAGAAGATGGCGCTTCACTATTACGTAGAGGGTTACATGGAGTGAAAGAGAAGACTGAGAATAGAGAGGATTGAGGAAAAGAGAAAAGATGAACGGGATTCAAGAAGAGAGAAGATGGCGATTCTCTATTACGTAAAGGGTTACATGGAGTGAAAGAGAAGACTGAGAATAGGGAGGATTGAGGAAAAGACAAAAGATGAACGGGACTCAAGAAGAGAGATGGCGATTCACTATTACGTAGAGGGTTACATGGAGTGAAAGAGAAAACTGGGAATAGGGAGTATTGAGGAAAGGACAAAAGACGAACGGTATTCAAGAAGGGAGAAGATGGCGCTTCACTATTACGTAGAGGGTTACATGGAGTGAAAGAGAAGACTGAGAATAGGGAGGATTGAGGAAAAGACAAAAGATGAACGGGACTCAAGAAGAGAGATGGCGATTCACTATTACGTAGAGGGTTACATGGAGTGAAAGAGAAGACTGAGAATAGGGAGGATTGAGGAAAAGACAAAAGATGAACGGTATTCAAGAAGGGAGAAGATGGCGATAACACTATTACGTAGAGGGTTACATGGAGTGAAAGAGAAGACTGAGAATAGAGAGGATTGAGGAAAGGACAAAAGTGAACTGGATTCAAGAAGAGAGAAGATGGCGATTCACTATTACGTACATGGTTACAGGAAGTGAAAGAGAAGCCTCAGAATAGAGAGGATTGAGGAAAGGACAAAAGATGAACGGGATTCAAGAAGAGAGAAGATGGCGATTCACTATTACGTAGAGGGTTGGAGTGAAAGAGAAGACTGAGAATAGGGAGGATTGAGGAAAAGACAAATGATGAACGGGATTCAAAAAGGGAGAAGATGGCGATTCACTATTACGTAGAGGGTTACATGGAGTGAAAGAGAAAACTGGGAATAGGGACTATTGAGGAAAGGACAAAAGACGATCGCTATTCAAGAAGGGAGAAGATGGCGCTTCACTATTACGTAGAGGGTTACATGGAGTGAAAGAGAAGACTGAGAATAGAAAGGATTGAGGAAAAGAGAAAAGATGAACGGGATTCAAGAAGAGAGCAGATGGCGATTCTCTATTACGTAGAGGGTTACATGGAGTGAAAGAGAAAACTGGGAATAGGGAGTATTGAGGAAAGGACAAAAGACGAACGGTATTCAAGAAGGGAGAAGATGGCGCTTCACTATTACGTAGAGGGTTACATGGAGTGAAAGAGAAGACTGAGAATAGAGAGGATTGAGGAAAAGAGAAAAGATGAACGGGATTCAAGAAGAGAGAAGATGGAGATTCTCTATTACGTAGAAGGTTACATGGAGTGAATGAGAAGACTGAGAATAGGGAGGATTGAGGAAAAGACAAAAGATGAACGGGACTCAAGAAGAGAGATGGCGATTCACTATTACGTAGAGGGTTACATAGAGTGAAAGAGAAAACTGGGAATAGGGAGTATTGAGGAAAGGACAAAAGACGAACGGTATTCAAGAAGGGAGAAGATGGCGATAACACTATTACGTAGAGTGTTACATGGAGTGAAAGAGAAGACTGAGAATAGAGAGGATTGAGGAAAGGACAAAAGATGAAGGGGATTCAAGAAGATAAAAGATGGCGATTCACTATTACGTAGAGGGTTACAGGAAGTGAAAGAGAAGACTGAGAATAGAGAGGATTGAGGAAAGGACAAAAGATGAACGGGATTCAAGAAGAGAGAAGATGGCGATTCACTATTACGTAGAGGTTTACAGGAAGTGAAAAAGAAGACTGAGAATAGAGAGGATTGAGGAAAGGAGAAAAGATGAACAGGAATCAAGAAGAGAGAAGATGGCGATTCACTATCACGTAGAGGGTTACAGGAAGTGAAAGAGAAGACTGAGAATAGAGAGGATTGAGGAAAGGACAAAAGATGAACGGGATTCAAGAAGATAGAAGATAGCGATTCACTATTACGTAGAGGGTTACATAGAGTGAAAGAGAAAACTGGGAATAGGGAGTATTGAGGAAAGAACAAAAGACGATTGCTATTCAAGAAGGGAGAAGATGGCGCTTCACTATTACGTAGAGGGTTACATGGAGTGAAAGAGAAGACTGAGAATAGAGAGGATTGAGGAAAAGAGAAAAGATGAACGGGATTCAAGAAGAGAGAAGATGGCGATTCTCTATTACGTAGAGGGTTACATGGAGTGAAAGAGAAGACTGAGAATAGGGAGGATTGAGGAAAAGACAAAAGATGAACGGGACTCAAGAAGAGAAATGGCGATTCACTATTACGTAGAGGGTTACAGGAAGTGAAAGAGAAAACTGGGAATAGGGAGTATTGAGGAAAGGACAAAAGACGAACGGTATTCAAGAAGGGAGAAGATGGCGCTTCACTATTACGTAGAGGGTTACATGGAGTGAAAGAGAAGACTGAGAATAGAGAGGATTGAGGAAAAGAGAAAAGATGAACGGGATTCAAGAAGAGAGAAGATGGAGATTCTCTATTACGTAGAGGGTTACATGGAGTGAATGAGAAGACTGAGAATAGGGAGGATTGAGGAAAAGACAAAAGATGAACGGGACTCAAGAAGAGAGATGGCGATTCACTATTACGTAGAGGGTTACATGGAGTGAAAGAGAAAACTGGGAATAGGGAGTATTGAGGAAAGGACAAAAGACGAACGGTATTCAAGAAGGGAGAAGATGGCGATAACACTATTACGTAGAGTGTTACATGGAGTGAAAGAGAAGACTGAGAATAGAGAGGATTGAGGAAAGGACAAAAGATGAAGGGGATTCAAGAAGATAAAAGATGGCGATTCACTATTACGTAGAGGGTTACAGGAAGTGAAAGAGACGACTGAGAATAGAGAGGATTGAGGAAAGGACAAAAGATGAACGGGAATCAAGAAGAGAGAAGATGGCGATTCACTATCACGTAGAGGGTTACAGGAAGTGAAAGAGAAGACTGAGAATAGAGAGGATTGAGGAAAGGACAAAAGATGAACAGGATTTAAGAAGGCAGAAGATGGCGATTCACTATTACGTACATGGTTACAGGAAGTGAAAGAGAAGCCTGAGAATAGAGAGGATTGAGGAAAGGACAAAAGATGAACGGGATTCAAGAAGATAGAAGATAGCGATTCACTATTACGTAGAGGGTTACATAGAGTGAAAGAGAAAACTGGGAATAGGGAGTATTGAGGAAAGGACAAAAGACGATTGCTATTCAAGAAGGGAGAAGATGGCGCTTCAATATTACGTAGAGGGTTACATGGAGTGAAAGAGAAGACTGAGAATAGAGAGGATTGAGGAAAAGAGAAAAGATGAACGGGATTCAAGAAGAGAGAAGATGGCGATTCTCTATTACGTAGAGGGTTACATGGAGTGAAAGAGAAGACTGAGAATAGGGAGGATTGAGGAAAAGACAAAAGATGAACGGGACTCAAGAAGAGAGATGGCGATTCACTATTACGTAGAGGGTTACAGGAAGTGAAAGAGAAAACTGGGAATAGGGAGTATTGAGGAAAGGACAAAAGACGAACGGTATTCAAGAAGGGAGAAGATGGCGCTTCACTATTACGTAGAGGGTTACATGGAGTGAAAGAGAAGACTGAGAATAGGGAGGATTGAGGAAAAGACAAAAGATGAACGGGACTCAAGAAGAGAGATGGCGATTCACTATTACGTAGAGGGTTACAGGAAGTGAAAGAGAAGACTGAGAATAGTGAGGATTGAGGAAAGGACAAAAGATGACCGGGATTCAAGAAGACAGAAGATGGCGATTCAATATTACGTTGAGGGTTACACGAAGTCAAAGAGAAGACTGAGAATAGGGAGGATTGAGGAAAGGACAAAAGATGAACGGGATTCAAGAAGATAGAAGATGGCGATTCACTATTACGCAGAGGGTTACAGGAAGTGAAAGAGAAGACTGAGAATAGAAAGGATTGAGGAAAGGACAAAAGATGAAGGGGATTCAAGAAGAGAGAAGATGCCGATTCACTATTACGCATGGGGTTACAGGAAGTGAAAGAGAAGACTGAGAATAGAGAGGATTGAGGAAAGGACAAAAGATGAAGGGGATTCAAGAAGATAGAAGATGGCGATTCACTATTACGTAGAGGGTTACAGGAAGTGAAAGAGAAGACTGAGAATAGAAAGGATTGAGGAAAGGACAAAAGAGGAAGGGGATTCAAGAAGATAGAAGATGGCGATTTACTATTACGTAGAGGGTTACAGGAAGTGAAAGAGAAGACTGAGAATAGTGAGGATTGACGAAAGGACAAAAGATGAAGGGGATTCAAGAAGATAAAAGATGGCGATTCACTATTACGTAGAGGGTTACAGGAAGTGAAAGAGAAGACTGAGAATAAAGAGGATTGAGGAAAGGACAAAAGATGAAGGGGATTCAAGAAGATGGCGATTCACTATTACGTAGAGGGTTACAGGAAGTGAAAGAGAAGTCTGAGAATAGAGAGGATTGAGGAAAGGAGAAAAGATGAACGGGATTCAAGAAGATGGCGATTCACTATTACGTAGAGGGTTACAGGAAGTGAAAGAGAAGACTGAGAATAAAGAGGATTGAGGAAAGTACAAAAGATGAAGGGGATTCAAGAAGATAAAAGATGGCGATTTACTATTACGTAGAGGGTTACAGGAAGTGAAAGAGAAGACTGAGAATAGAGAGGATTGAGGAAAGTACAAAAGATGAAGGGGATTCAAGAAGATGGCGATTCACTATTACGTAGAGGGTTACAGGAAGTGAAAGAGAAGACTGAGTATAGAAAGGATATAGGAAAGGACAAAAGATGAAGGACATTCAAGAAGATAGAAGATGGCGATTCACTATTACGTAGAGGGTTACAGGAAGTGAAAGAGAAGACTGAGAATAGAAAGGATTGAGGAAAGGACAAAAGATGAAGGGTTTTCAAGAAGAGAGAAGATGCCGATTCACTATTACGCAGAGGGTTACAGGAAGTGAAAGAGAAGACTGAGTATAGAAAGGATAGAGGAAAGGACAAAAGATGAAGGAGATTCAAGAAGATAGAAGATGGCAATTCACTATTACGTAGAGGGTTACAGGAAGTGAAGGAGAAGACTGAGAATAGAAAGGATTGAGGAAAGGACAAAAGATGAACGGGACTCAAGAAGAGAGATGGCGATTCACTATTACGTAGAGGGTTACATGGAGTGAAAGAGAAAACTGGGAATAGGGAGTATTGAGGAAAGGACAAAAGACGATCGCTATTCAAGAAGGGAGAAGATGGCGCTTCACTATTACGTAGAGGGTTACATGGAGTGAAAGAGAAGACTGAGAATAGGGAGTATTGAGGAAAGGACAAAAGACGAACGGTATTCAAGAAGGGAGAAGATGGCGATTCAGTATTACGTAGAGGGTTACATGGAGTGAAAGAGAAGACTGAGAATAGAGAGGATTGAGGAAAGGACAAAAGATGAAGGGGAATAAAGAAGATAAAAGATGGCGATTCACTATTACGTAGAGGGTTACAGGAAGTGAAAGAGAAGACTGAGAATAGAGAGGATTGAGGAATGGAAAAATATGAAGGGGATTCAAGAAGGCAGAACATGGCGATTCAATATTACGTTGAGGGTTACAGGAAGTGAAAGAGAAGACTGAGAATAGTGAGGATTGAGGAAAGGACAAAAGATGAACGTGATTCAAGAAGACAGAAGATGGCGATTCAATATTACGTTGAGGGTTACAGGAAGTGAAAGAGTAGACTGAGAATAGAGAGGATTGAGGAAAGGACAAAAGATGCAGGAGATTCAAGAAGATAGAAGATGGCGATTCAATATTACGTTGAGGGTTACAGGAAGTGAAAGAGAAGCCTGAGAATAGAGAGGATTGAGGAAAGGACAAAAGATGAAGGGGAATAAAGAAGATAGAAGATGGCGATTCACTATTACGCAGAAAGTTACAGGAAGTGAAAGAGAACACTGAGAATAGAAAGGATTGAGGAAAGGACAAAAGAGGAAGGGGATTAAAGAAGATAGAAGATGGCGATTTACTATTACGTAGAGGGTTACAGGAAGTGAAAGAGAATTCTGAGAATAGAGAGGATTGTGGAAAGGACAAAAGATGAAGTGGATTCAAGAAGATAGAAGATGGCGATTTACTATTACGTAGAGGGTTACAGGAAGTGAAAGAGAAGACTGAGAATACAGAGGATTGAGGAAAGGAGAAAAGATGAACAGGATTCAAGAAGAGAAAAGATGGCGATTCACTATTACGTAGAGGGTTACAGGAAGTGAAAGAGAAGACTGAGAATAGTGAGGATTGGGGAAAGGACAAAAGATGAATGGGATTCAAGAAGACAGAATATGGCGATTCAATATTACGTTGAGGGTTACAGGAAGTGAAAGAGAAGCCTGAGAATAGAGAGGATTGAGGAAAGGACAAAAGATGAACGGGATTCAAGAAGAGAGAAGATGGCGATTCACTATCACGGAGAGGGTTACAGGAAGTGAACGAGAAGACTGAGTATAGAAAGGATAGTGGAAAGGACAAAAGATGAAGTAGATTTAAGAAGATAGAAGATGGCGATTCACTATTACGTAGAGACTTACAGGAAGTGAAAGAGAATACTGAGAATAGAAAGGATTGAGGAAAGGACAAAAGATGAAGGGGATTCAAGAAGATAGAAGATGGCGATTCACTAGTACGCAGAGGGTTACAGGAAGTGAAAGAGAAGACTGAGAATAGAAAGGATTGAGGAAAGGACAAAAGATGAACGGGATTCAAGAAGAGAGAAGATGGCGATTCACTATCACGTAGAGGGTTACAGGAAGTGAACGAGAAGACTGAGTATAGAAAGGATAGTGGAAAGGACAAAAGATGAAGGAGATTCAAGAAGATAGAAGATGGAGATTCACTATTACGTAGAGGCTTACAGGAAGGGAAAGAGAAGACTGAGAATAGAAAGGATTGAGGAAAGGACAAAAGATGAAGGGGATTCAAGAAGATGGCGATTCACTATTACGTAGAGGGTTACTGGAAGTGAAAGAGAAGTCTGAGAATAGAGAGGATTGAGTAAAGTACAAAAGATGAAGGGGATTCAAGAAGATAGAAGATGGCGATTCACTATTACGTAGAGGGTTACAGGAAGTGCAAGAGAAGACTGAGAATAGAAAGGATCGAGGGAAAAACAAAAGAGGAAGGGGATTCAAGAAGATAGAAGATGGCGATTCACTATTACGCAGAGGGTTACAGGAAGTGAAAGAGAAGACTGAGAATAGAAAGGATTGAGGAAAGGACAAAAGATGAAGGAGATTCAAGAAGATAGAAGATGGCGATTCACTATTACGTAGAGGATTACAAGAAGTGAAAGAGAAGACTGAGAATAGAAAGGATTGAGGAAAGGACAAAAGATGAACGGGATTCAAGAAGGGAGAAGATGGCGATTCACTATTACGGAGAGGGTTACAAGAAGTGAAAGAGAAGACTGAGAATAGAAAGGATTGAGGAAAGGACAAAAGATGAAGGGGATTCAAGAAGATAGAAGATGGCGATTCACTATTACGCAGAGGGTTACAGGAAGTGAAAGAGAAGACTGAGAATAGAAAGGATTGAGGAAAGGACAAAAGATGAAGGGGATTCAAGAAGATAGAAGATGGCGATTCACTATTACGTAGATGGTTACAGGAAGTGCAAGAGAAGACTGAGAATAGAAAGGATCGAGGAAAGGACAAAAGAGGAAGGGGATTCAAGAAGATAGAAGATGGCGATTCACTATTACGCAGAGGGTTACAGGAAGTGAAAGAGAAGACTGAGAATAGAAAGGATTGAGGAAAGGACAAAAGATGAACGGGATTCAAGAAGGGAGAAGATGGCGATTCACTATTACGGAGAGGGTTACAGGAAGTGAAAGAGAAGACTGAGAATAGAAAGGATTGAGGAAAGGACAAAAGATGAAGGGGATTCAAGAAGATAGATGATGGCGATTCACTAATACGTAGAGGGTTACAGGAAGTGAAAGAGAAGACTGAGAATAGAAAGGATTGAGGAAAGGACAAAAGATGAAGGGGATTCAAGAAGATAGAAGATGGCGATTCACTATTACGTAGAGGGTTACAGGAAGTGAAAGAGAAGACTGAGAATAGAAAGGATTGAGGAAAGGACAGAAGATGAAGGGATTCAAGAAGATAAAACATGGCGATTCACTATTACGTAGAGGGTTACAGGAAGTGAAAGAGAAGGCTGAGAATAGAGAGGGTTGAGGAAAGGACAAAAGATGAACGGCATTCAAGAAGAGAGAAGATGGCGATTCACTATTACGTAGAGGGTTACAGGAAGTGAAAGAGAAGACTGAGAATAGTGATGATTGAGGAAAGGACAAAAGATGAACGGGATTCAAGAAGACAGAAGATGGTGATTCAATATTACGTTGAGGGTTACAGGAAGTGAAAGAGAAGACTGAGAATAGAAAGGATTGAGGAAAGGACAAAAGATGAACGGGATTCAAGAAGAGAGAAGTTGGCGATTCAGTATTACGTAGAGGGTTAGATGGAGTGAAAGAGAAGAGTGAGAATAGAGAGGATTGAGTAAAGGACAAAAGATGAACGGGATTCAAGAAGAGAGAAGATGGCGATTCACTATTACGTAGAGGGTTACAGGAAGTGAAAGAGAAGACTGAGAATAGAAAGTATTGAGGACAGGACAAAAGAGGAAGGGGATTCAAGAAGATAGAAGATGGCGATTCACTATTACGTAGAGGGTTACAGGAAGTGAAAGGGAAGACTGAGAATAGAGAGGATTGAGGAAAGTACAAAAGATGAAGGGGATTCAAGAAGATAGAAGATGGCGATTCACTATTACGCAGAGGGTTACAGGAAGTGAAAGAGAAGACTGAGAATAGAAAGTATTGAGGAAAGGATAAAAAATGAAGGGGATTCAAGAAGATAGAAGATGGCGATTCACTATTACGTAGAGGGTTACAGGAAGTGAAAGAGAAGACTGAGAATAGAAAGGATTGAGGAAAGGACAAAAGATGAAGGGGATTCAAGAAGATAGAAGATGGCGATTCACTATTACGCAGAGGGTTACAGGAAGTGAAAGAGAAGACTGAGAATAGAAAGGATTGAGGAAAGGACAAAAGATGAACGGCATTCAAGAAGATAGAAGATGGCGATTCACTATTACGTAGAGGGTTACAGGAAGTGAAAGAGAAGACTGAGAATAGAAAGGATTGAGGAAAGGACAAAAGATGAAGGGGATTCAAGAAGATAGAAGGTGGCGATTCACTATTACGTAGAGGGTTACAGGAAGTGAAAGAGAAGACTGAGAAGGGAAAGGATTGAGGAAAGGACAAAAGATGAAGGGGATTCAAGAAGAGAGAAGATGGCGATTCACTATTACGTTGAGTGTTACAGGAAGTGAAAGAGAAGACTGAGAATAGTGATGATTGAGGAAAGGAGAAAAGATGAACGGGATTCAAGAAGAGAAAAGATGGCGATTCACTATTACGTAGAGGGTTACAGGAAGTGAAAGAGAAGACTGAGAATAGTGATGATTGAGGAAAGGACAAAAGATGAAAGGGATTCAAGAAGACAGGAGATGGTGATTCAATATTACGTTGAGGGTTACAGGAAGTGAAAGAGAAGACTGAGAATAGTGATGATTGAGGAAAGGACAAAAGATGAAAGGGATTCAAGAAGACAGGAGATGGTGATTCAATATTACGTTGAGGGTTACAGGAAGTGAAAGAGAAGACTGAGAATAGAGAGGATTGAGGAAAGGACAAAAGATGAACGGGATTCAAGAAGAGAGAAGATGGCGATTCACTATTACGTAGAGGGTTACAGGAAGTGAAAGAGCAGACTGAGAATACAGAGGATTGAGGAAAGGAGAAAAGATGAATAGGATTCAAGAAGAGAGAAGATGGCGATTCACTATTACGTAGAGGGTTACAGGAAGTGAAAGAGAAGACTGAGAATAGAGAGTATTGAGGAAAGGACAAAAGATGAACGGGATTCAATAAGAGGGAAGATGGCGATTCACTATTACGTAGAGGGTTACAGGAAGTGAAAGAGAACACTGAGAATAGAGAAGATTGAGGAAAGAAGAAAAGATGAACGGGATTCAAGAAGAGAAAAGATGGCGATTCACTATTACGTAGAGGGTTACAGGAAGTGAAAGAGAAGACTGAGAATAGTGATGATTGAGGAAAGGACAAAAGATGAACGGGATTCAAGAAGACAGAATATTGTGATTCAATATTACGTTGAGGGTTACAGGAAGTTCCAGAGAAGACTGATAATAGAGAGCATTGAGGAAAGGACAAAAGATGAACGGGATTCAAGAAGAGAGAAGATGGCGATTCACTATTACGTAGAGGGTTACAGGAAGTGAAAGAGTAGACTGAGAATAGAGAGGATTGAGGAAAGGAGAAAAGATGAACGGGATTCAAGAAGAGAGAAGATGGCGATTCGCTATTACGTAGAGGGTTACAGGAAGTGAAAGAGAAGACTGAGAATAGAGAGTATTGAGGAAAGGACAAAAGATGAACGGGATTCAAGAAGAGAGAACATGGCGATTCACTATTACATAGAGGGTTACAGGAAGTGAAAGAGAAGACTGAGAATAGAGAGGATTGAGGAATGGAAAAATATGAAGGGGATTCAAGAAGGCAGAAGATGGCGATTCACTATTACGTAGAGGTTTCCAGGAAGTGAAAGAGAAGACTGAAAATAGAAAGGATTGAAGAAAGGACAAAAGACGAAGGGGATTCAAGAAGATAGAAGATGGCGATTCACTATTACGTAGAGGGTTATAGGAAGTGAAAGAGAAAACTGAGAATAGAGAAGATTGAGGAAAGAAGAAAAGATGAACGGAATTCAAGAAGAGAAAAGATGGCGATTCATTATTACGTAGAGGGTTACAGGAAGTGAAAGATAAGACTGAGAATAGTGATGATTGAGTAAAGGAGAAAAGATGAACGGGATTCAAGAAGAGAGAAGATGGCGATTCTCTATTACGTAGAGGGTTACAGGAAGTGAAAGAGAAGACTGAGAATAGAGAGGATTGAGGAATGGAGAAAAGATGAACGGGATTCAAGAAGAGAGAAGATGGCGATTCACTAGTACCTAGAGGGTTACAGGAAGTGAAAGAGAAGACTGGGAATAGAGAGGATTGAGGAAAGGAGAAAAGATGAACGGGATTCAAGAAGAGAGAAGATGGCGATTCACTATTGCGTAGAGGGTTACAAGAAGTGAAAGAGAAGACTGAGAATAGAGAGTATTGAGGAAAGGACAAAAGATGAACGGGATTCAAGAAGAGAGAAGATGGCGATTCACTATTACGTAGAGGTTTACAGGTAGTGAAAGAGAAGACAGAGAATAGAGAGTATTGAGGAAAGGACAAAAGATGAACGGGATTCAAGAAGAGAGAAGATGGCGATTCACTATTACGTAGAGGGTTACAGGAAGTGAAAGAGAAGACTGAGAATAGAGAGGATTGAGGAATGGAAAAATATGAAGGGGATTCAAGAAGGCAGAAGATGGCGATTCACTATTACGTAGAGGTTTACAGGAAGTGAAAGAGAAGACTGAAAATAGAAAGGATTGAGGAAAGGACAAAAGACGAAGGGGATTCAAGAAGATAGAAGATGGCGATTCACTATTACGTAGAGGGTTACAGGAAGTGAAAGAGAAGACTGAGAATAGAGAGGATTGAGGAATGGAGAAAAGATGAACGGGATTCAAGAAGAGAGAAGATGGCGATTCACTAGTACCTAGAGGGTTACAGGAAGTGAAAGAGAAGACTGGGAATAGAGAGGATTGAGGAAAGGAGAAAAGATGAACGAGATTCAAGAAGAGAGAAGATGGCGATTCACTATTGCGTAGAGGGTTACAAGAAGTGAAAGAGAAGACTGAGAATAGAGAGTATTGAGAAAGGACAAAGGATGAACGGGATTCAAGAAGAGAGAAGATGACGATTCACTATTACGTAGAGGTTTACAGGAAGTGAAAGAGAAGACAGAGAATAGAGAGGATTGAGGAAAGGACAAAAGATGAACGGGATTCAAGAAGAGAGAAGATGGCGATTCACTATTACGTAGAGGGTTACAGGAAGTGAAAGAGAAGACTGAGAATAGAGAGGATTGAGGAATGGAAAAATATGAAGGGGATTCAAGAAGGCAGAAGATGGCGATTCACTATTACGTAGAGGTTTACAGGAAGTGAAAGAGAAGACTGAAAATAGAAAGAATTGAGGAAAGGAAAAAGTTGAAGGGGATTCATGAAGATAGAAGATGGCGATTCACTATTACGTAGAGGTTTACAGGAAGTGAAAGAGCAGACTGAGAATAGAGAAGATTGAGGAAAGAAGAAAAGATGAACGGGATTCAAGAAGGGAGAAGATGGCGATTCACTATTACGTAGAGGGTTACAGGAAGTGAAAGAGAAGACTGAGAATAGAGAGGATTGAGGAAAGGACAAAAGATGAACGGGATTCAAGAAGACAGAAGATGGTGATTCAATATTACGATGAGGGTTACAGGAAGTGAAAGAGAAGACAGAATAGAGAGGATTGAGGAAAGGACAAAAGATGAACGGGATTCAAGAAGAGAGAAGATGGCGATTCACTATTACGTAGAGGGTTACAGGAAGTGAAAGAGCAGACTGAGAATACAGAAGATTGAGGAAAGGAGAAAAGATGAAAAGGATTCAAGAAGAGAGAAGATGGCGATTCACTATTACGTTGAGGGTTACAGGAAGTGAAAGAGAAGACTGAGAATAGAGAGGATTGAGGAAAGGAGAAAAGATGAACGGGATTCAAGAAGAGAGAAGATGGCGATTCACTATTACGTAGAGGGTTACATTAAGTGAAAGAGAAGACTGAGAATAGAAAGGATTGAGGAAAGGACAAATGATGAAGGGGATTCAAG
>OZ010602.1:60302501-60415001 GCA_963932145.1 Acanthosepion lycidas | reverse complement strand
CACTACTTGAAATCTTTGAAACAAAAATTTTAAATGAACATTTCATTCATAAATTGGCTTGTTATAGTTAAGGAAAGTTTTACAAATAGATGCCAACTTGTGGAAGGCCAAGTAAAATGCAAATTTCAAACACTTTTCTGCGCTATATCAGACGATATTCCTAAACAGAACTTTTTTTTTTAAGAGTTTCACCCCAAGCAAGGCGGGAAGCCACTAGGACGCAAGGGGTTACAGAAAATTTAGAGCAAGTTCAGATAGAAGTGATAGAAGAAAGGATGATATATATATATATATATATATATATATATATATATATATATATATATATATATATATTATCATTATTATTATTATTATTATTATTATTATTATTATTATTATTGCTACTAACCGCGTTTCTGGATCTACTAACCGTATTACCAATTGTATTATTGTGTAAATACATTTATTTGCTATATTTCATTCCTGCGTTTGCCATTTATTGGAGACCGGATTTCATCACGGAATCCACAACAGAAAGGCTATGTGATATCAATCACCATGTACGGTAATGAATTCTGCATAATCTCCCTACGGATGAGGAGAAAAAAAAGAGACATCAGAAAGATGGTTCTACAGAAGGATACTGAGAATTCCATTAGATGAATGCGTAAGCAACGAAAAAGTCTAAAGAGAAAAGGGAAGCAAAAAAGACACACCCAGAATCGATAAAAGAAAGCATATGAAAATTCTTGGGCATATAACGAAGCTTTGGAGAATTTGACTCACGGGGCATATTGAGGGTAAGAACTGCAGGGTAAGGCAGCAGACTACCTATCTGATGTGACTGTATGGATGGCTGGTGGAACGGGGGTCGGTAGGTTTGGCAAAGTGACAAACGTTGCTAAGGGCTACATGGGACAGTAAGTTGTGGACAGCCATTAACGCCCACACATGAAAAGACACGGCACGTAGAAAAAGGGGAAGTAGAAAGACTTAAAACTTTAACGACATCTAAAACATCAGCCATCATTACTAATTCTTATTACCGATAGTGATAGTTACCTAGGTGTAATATTGGGTGCGCGGTGGTGTAATGTAATAGCAGCTCGGAATGATAAAACGGGGGGCTGTGTTCGAATTCCAGTGGAGTTCAAATTCACTTACGCGCAGATAACATTGGAAACAAAACTGGAAACCTCTTTTCGTCTCACCAGGCATAGCAGGCCTTGGTTGGCGACCCATCTAGGAGAAGGAAAACACTATCTTACCGAAGACACGACCCTGATGCTACGGCTGTAATAGATGGGATACCCCTACGAGCCTAACGAGTTCCAGAAATCGTGATCAAGAAGAATAAAGCTGTCATTGTTATGAATAGTATTAAGTTGGTGCAAAAATAATGTCGTTTTCTCACATATGTTACTATGTGAGAAAACGACATTATTTTTTCCCCAACCTAATAATATGAAACAAATCTTTCACACACATTTACTTATATCCAACACTCGACTTTGTCAATTACCGTCGGGCATTGCGTGTGCATGAAGCCCCGTGTTTCCTATTTGAACATGGGCCTTAAATTCTTCCGTGCGATATCTGAGAGACGGATCTTCTCTCTAGGGCGGTGTTTATGTATCTGTCTGCAATACGGTTCCTTCTCACGCCTGCATTTGAGCCAGTCACTTGCATCTGCACTTATCGCCAAGGAAGTCATTTTACCGTTGGCTTTTTATGAAGGAACACCGAGGCAGGTTTTGAATTCAGAGAAACTTAGTTTGCATTGTTATGTAGCCCATAACTAAAGAGAGAAGAGACGTGTTCGTGTCTTAGCCAAGGGCCTTAGTACGAAAGCCAACATAGACTGAATTTGAATTCGGTTCGTCAAATCTGTTTTCTGTACTGATCATCCGTTACACTACCATTACATCCAATATTAGTATATTACAAAACTAAATAAGATAAAACTTAAGAAAGAAGACTGTGTTGCGCATTTCTTCAAAATGGAGAGAGTCGATTTGCGGAGAAAAGCCCAAGAGTGTAAACTGTTTTGTATTAAAAAAAAAAAATGCTTACGGATACATTGCGTTAAAACAATGGTTCCCGAACGATCAGCGAAGTTAAGAAACGCCGAGCCTGATCTGTAACTAGATGGGCGACCGCTTGAGAATAGCAGGTGCTGTAAGCTTGGATGTGCGTGTGGTGTAGTGGAAAATGGCTCGGAATTTATTAATCGGTGAGCCCAGTTTCAATTCCTGTTGGGTTCGTTATATTCACTTATTCAAATACCTTGGGGAATGTTATGAAATGACCTCTTCTCCCCTAAGTATGGGTTAATTAGTAATACTTGTATCAGTAAATCATTATTATCTTCCTCCCTAAAAAAAAATGTAAAAAAAAAATCTGGCTTTAAATAACCTGCAAAGTGTGGATAAGTCATAAAAAATGAATTAATCACACTATTGAAAGGCAATTACTTTTGTTACAAATGATTTCACCAGGCACACACAAACACACATACAGACGCACACAAACACACACACAGACGCACACACACACACACACAAACACACATACAGATGCACACACACACACAAACACACATACAGACGCACACACACACACACATACAGACGCACACACACACAAACACACATACAGACGCACACACACACAAACACACATACAGACGCATACACACACACAAACACGCGCACACATAAAGAATCATAGGTACATTTGCCCTTGGAGCCAATCTCCAGTTCCCGTTGTATTCGTTATATTTGCTTACGTGCATATATCCTTGAATACACCTCTTACGCCCCAGCTATGGGTTAATTAGTAAGACCAGTATCATTAAATCATTATTATTTCACAAAAAATAATTGAAATTTAAAAATATTTTCTGGCTTTAAATAACCGGCAAAGGGTTGATAAGCCGTAAAAAACGAAACAATCAACCAATCAATGAAATACATTTTTAGATTTACCGTATTTGACGGCATATAGGACGCATTTATTTTTACTAAAAATTTCTTTTAAAATTCCCCTGCGTCTTATATGCTATATATAGGTTTACTAATTTTATTAATTACTAATTTTTTCTTGATTTGCCCTGCTGAAATTGGGATGCGTCTTATACTCCGTGAGTCTTATATGCCGTCAAATACGGTATTTACAGTCCCTGGAATAAAGATGTATAAAAATAAATCGTGGCCACACACTGAGGGATCAGTTTATATGTTGACTGTAATAGAGAATCGATCCCCCAATTTTATAACTGCAGTCTAATTTTTTGCTTGTTTATCAAATTCTTTTTAGGTATATAAATCCTCCACTTCCCACCGCAACTATCGGTTAATTAGTAAAATTTGTATCTTTCTTTTCTTTATATGTACCATGTCCTTTCAGGACGTAGGCGATCATGGCTCTCCACTTCTCCCTCTTTTTCGTGCAGCTCTCAACAAGACTGCTTCCTCCCCCAGACCACATTCTGTTATCCACTTGCTTAAGTCCGCTGGGTA
The DNA here is from genome assembly GCA_963932145.1 of Acanthosepion lycidas. Taxonomy (NCBI): domain Eukaryota; kingdom Metazoa; phylum Mollusca; class Cephalopoda; order Sepiida; family Sepiidae; genus Acanthosepion; species Acanthosepion lycidas. The sequence goes on along the minus strand of OZ010602.1, from coordinate 60,411,498 downwards.
TGTCACGCATTGTTTTTCCTTGGCTCTGTTTCCCCTCTATTCGACACGTGAGTATCAGATTCTCCAAGCCATACTTCCTCATTATGTGTCCCAGAAACTTCAGCTACATCTTCTTGATGTTAAGTATAAATCTCCCTCTTGTTTGCAATCTCTCTAAGATCATTGCTCACACGCTCGGTCCATGATATCCTTAGCATCCTTCTGTAGAACCACATCTCCGTCGCCTCGAGTCTGTTCTTCATCTTTGAAGAAATCGTCCAGCATTCGCTGCCGTAAAGAAGGACAGATGTCACGTAACAGCTTAGGTATCACTAAACCATTATTATCTACCAACCCCCAACCAATCCAAATTCTTACAATCTGGAAATATTTTCTGGCTTTAAATAACCTGCAAAGGGTTCATTGACCATTGAAAACGAATCACTCAATCGATCAAAATAATGTCGGTACTATATGAGGAATATTATATTGTATATTATTTCTACTGACGTATTAGGTTGGTGCAAAAATAATGTCGTCTTCTCACATAGTAACATATGTGAGAAAACGACATTATTTTTGCACCAACCTAATATTTCATGTGTTCCCATTTTCAATACGAATTATATTCGTTTACTCGAGTTTTAACAAATGTACCTGGAACTCCCTAAAGGCCAGACATTGAATATTGGCCCAACACTCTGTCATTTAATTTAAACATCATACCCAACTTGCTACGGACGGTAGTACTGTTTCTAACGAAGGACATCAATTGAGCGCGGCCTCGTTTCTCGTGACAGTTCATAGGCCATAAATTACTTGTTTCACTTCTGTTGACATGAACGGCTATTTGCGCAGCTAAATTTAGACGAAGGTAGTAAAAGGCTATCGGCCATTAATCAACTAAAACCCCACTCATTCATAAATAGATGCAAGTAGGAGTACTGCCCGAAAAACAAAAAAAAAAAAACGTTTTCTATTCATTTGAGACAAACCTTAGCTCTAGACATCACCTGTGGGACTCAAACGACACTGGATTTAAAAAAAAATATTCATCACTTATAATTATAACCTTTAAAGATTCGTTAAAAAAATTGCGTACATGATGAAAAAAAATACCCGAATCTTAATAGAAACAGCATCTTATCGTCAACATCTTCAAGAGGAAAGGATTTTTTTATTATTAAATTAAATGTTACTTTCCAGCGTCAGCGCGTGACCATGTTTTAGTATTGGAGATTTGAGCGTCTTTTTTACGGTAAAAAACGCATTAGTTTTAACAGTCATGCATATCAGTTAATTGTTGGGCCCTAATAAAACATCCACGACTTATTAAAAAATTAAAATCTGTTACCCCCACTTATATAAAATTTCGAGAAATTAGCTTGTGTCGAGTTTAATTTTTATAAGATTTGTAAGGATATATCCTTGGATAATTTAAATCATCAATTTATTGTGAAACAGGGCCCCTAGTAACAGGAGATATGGTCTAAGTCGTAAAATAAAAAATGCAATAAAACATAGACATTATTTAATTATAAAAACTTTTAATTGCTTTTATGAATAAGATATACTAGGGATACCATTGTTTTTAACTGTTTTTTCGATGAATAATGTGTTTTTACAAGAATTGTTATATGTTTTAACAGTTTTAATTAGAATGATTTATAAAGTTTTAAAAATTCTGTAACCGATAGGTGATATTGTTATTAAGTAAAAATTATATTTACTAGTCATAAATGGCAAATCTCGCCACGATTAAGTCATCTCCAGTAATTTAAAAATAATTTCGAATTTTTTTGTGTGTGCGTGTATAAATGTGACGATTTTTGTAGATACAGGCGTATTTATTGAGAGGCATTTAATAATTGTTTCACGATAAACAACTTTAACAAGTTTAGCAAACAACCAATTACCGACATGTTTGTCACACGTGCCGCTAATTATGGGAACCTTGAGAAGGTGTTAAGAATGAGAAGTTTTGAGAAATGTATGTAGGTGTTGACATGTTGAGAAAATTAAGTCACTTCAAATGTGAAAGTTTTCAGGTTCACACAAATTATTTTGATAGAAAAGTTTCTCGCAAAAAATTAAGACTAAACAAATAAATTACTATTTTATTTTGATTTATTTTATCAATATATATTGGAGATTTAGTGGCCATATCCAGAGTCATTATCACATTTTCGTTATGCTTCTGAATCACAAAATAAACAAAATGTCCTGTTTTTTTCAGTTTTTTCTAGTTTTTTTTTTCTAGTTTTTTCAGTTTTTTTTCAGTTTTTTTTCAGTTTTTTTTAGTTTTTCAGTTTTTTTTTTAGTTTTTCAGTTTTTTTCCTTTTTTTTTAGTTTTTCAGTTTTTTTCCTTTTTTTTTAGTTCTTTCAGTTTTTTCAGTTTTTTTTCCTTTTTTTCGTTTTTTCAGTTTTTTTTCAGTTTTTCAGGGTTTTTTTTTTTAGTTTCTCTCTTCCTTTTTAATTCTCTTTGCACAGTGGTTCTCTACCTGCGTTTACCCATGGACCAGTTTTATTCGTAACGTTTTTAGTGAACCGCCATGAGCATTCAATGAAAAAAAAAAGCTTAATTTATTTTTTTACGAATAGGTAACTTTAGGAATTGTATTATAGAACTAGTAAATATATATGTTTTATCTTGAAGTAAAACTAATTTAATGAAAATAAACTTGTAATTAACAATTAAATTCTATGCAACATTTACGTACACCAACAAAATAACTAATAATAAAATATTTTAAAGTATGTGAGTAATTAACAACTTTTTAATAATATGCAAATTTATTCAATGAGGTCCTTGTGTTTGATTCTTTTCTGCGAGTTATTTTGTATTTGACGCCATCGTGAACATTAAGAGTCAAAGATGACCCCTTTTCACAATGTCTAGTCTATTATTATATTAATTAATTTATATTAATATATTAATATTTTATTTTATTAATATTTAAAATTAATATTATTATTTATTATTAATATATTAAATTAATTTATATAATAAATTATAATCTTTATATAATTTTCCTTTATATCCTTAATCCTTCCTTTATATATTATTCCCAGTTTTATTCAATCAAAACAACCGTTAGAGCAAAAGAGATGCTAACTTACATCGTTTGATGACGTTTTCTGTTAGTTTTAGATATTTTTTTCTATTTTTTGTTTTTAATATGGCGGAGATTACTGTACAATTTCCAATTCTCAGTTGTAACAACCGTTCCGAAGTGAAATTGACCTATGGAGCACTAAAATATTACTGTGAACCCCCAATTTGCTATTTTTTGTGTGGACCCTCATTAATGTTACATGGAACCCAGGTTGAGAATTTCTGCTCTAGAATTATGTGCGTTTTATACATGAAAATAAACTTTTTACCCTGGAATGTCCCTGCTGTTTTTATCTGCGTCTTATACTCCTAGCGGTATATACATAAACGATTACAGTATATATATATATATATATATATATATATATATATATATATATATATATATATATATATATATATATATACATATATACACTGCGTGCCAAATTATTATCGATATAACTTTTTTCTAATATTTCAAAAACCCTCCAATCAATTCACACAAAACTTTTACACAACGTTGGCAATACTGACCTGCGCCTTCACTGAATTTTTCGTACTGATCTGCGCAATGTAAACAAACTGGCGCCATATTTGTTATCAGCACGGTGATTTGAGAGTGCCAAATTATTAGAAAGGTTTAGTAAAATTCCCAGAATTGAGCAAACAAAACATTTATTAATGTTGCACGTGAATGTTTATGATCAAAAGAAGCTAATAAATAAGATAACCAAACAAATAATAACAGATACAAACAAAGGCACAGTTATAAACAAATTAATAGGAAATGTGCTTTCTCTATTTTGAAATTACTTGAAGAAGTCGACGATCCATAGAATTTGTTAATTGTAGGATGTCATCTGCTGTAGTGCCGCGAGATATGTCAAGAATTGTTTCCCACGACTCAGCGTTGCTCCTGAATTGTCGTCCGTTGGCGTACAGTCTTCGCTTCATGATGCTCCAAAGGTTTTCGATTGGGTTCAAATCCGGAGAATTTGCTGGCCACTTCATTTTTCGAGGTCCATCGAAGCCTGTTTCAAATATTCAGTAGTCTTGTGAGCAGCATGTGAGGGAGCATTATCTTGCATAAAAACAATTGCCCTTCTGAAGGCAAGTCTTTGCTTTTTCATCCACGGTTCAAGATGCTCCTTCATAAACGCTATGTTTGCATCAGCAGTCATTTTGACGCCATCTGGTACTCTCCATGGGCCCACTAATGTTTTTCCAATAATACCACCCCAGATCATTATGCCTCCACCGCCTTGTTGGCGTCTCAAACGCTGATGGCAATTTTGTCCGTTCATTTCCCAGCTTTTGCACCATTTATCTGGCCCATCAAGTGTTGCTCGAGTTTCGTCTGTGGACAAAACTTTAGAGAAGTCATTCTTCATATTGTCCTCGGCCCATTTCAATCAATTTTGAATGTGATTTCTCGTCAACGGAGGCTTCGATACAGATTTGACTGTTGTTGCTACTTCCCTCAGATACCAACACCGAGTACTTTTAGACACAGTAGGATCCCCATTGACTGGTAAGACCTGGGTCCTTCGTGGCCTCTTGTTTAAGTCGTGTCATGAGACGACGTGAAATAACCTTCGGCTTGCCTTTATCTGCCCTTTTCCGTACTTATCTAGGGTCGGCGGTGAACTTTTTTTTTGATGACACCTCCCTATCATTTTAGAAATTTCTAGGATAGATTTACCTTTTGAGAGTTCTGAGGTGATAGTTTTCTTTTCAGCATCAGTTAAACTGCTTTTACGACCCATCTTTTCACTAAATTCTTACACTTTTCTAATAATTTGGCACTCTCAAATCACCGTGCTGATAACAAATACGGCGCCAGTTTGTTTACATTGCGCAGATCAGTACGAAAATTTCAGTGATTGCGCAGGTCTATGTTGCCAACATTGTGTAAAAATTTTGTGTGGAATGATTGGAGGCTTTTTGAAATATTAGAAAAAAATTATTACGATAATAATTTGGCACGCAGTATACAAGTATAGGATTGGTGTATACGGAATAAGTTCCAATAACCAATAAATTCTATTCTTAAAAGAGTGATCAATACAGAGTAGAGCAAATATAATTATTTGTTCGAAAATTATAACATAAATGTCACTTGATAAGACACCATTTATGGAAATCTTGAAGATTTTGGAATCAATCTGTATAGGATTACGGAAACCTTCTCTTTGCCGACAGAAGGACTTTGTGAAGTCCCTTAATTTCTTGGGGGATATTTTATTTTAACTGTCCCTCGCTAATTATTTATACGCGATTTCCCTCCACTCGTTGTAATTATATATACTTATATGTTATTGATTTTAGCATGTTTCCCCCCCCCCCCTTTTTTTCTTTTGTTGTTTTTTTCGTTTAATTTATCAATTTTTCCACCGATTTTCTTCTGATGAGATGTTAGACGAAAGGACCTTAGGGACTATTACCATTAATGAATTCCTTGTTTTTAAAACAGTATACAGATTTTGTACCTCTAAGCATTTGTTCATATATATATATATATATATATATATATATATATATATATATATATATATATTATTATTATTATTATTATTATTATTAAATTATTTTTAACGAGATTGCAAATCGCCAAATTTAAAAGGGTTTTTAATTTGATGATTTCCAAATGTGCATCGAAGTGGACTACATTAAGATTTACGTTTTAAACATAAATCCTTGAAAAAGAAGTATTGTAATGTATTATCTCTATATATATAATTCTCAAAATGTGTGTGTTTTAAACATTGAAAGGGTGGGACTGAGATGCCAGCCTAGTTGCACGTTTAAATTCATGCAGTCTGGGTACTAGCTAAAGTAGCTCATCGGAACAGTTACCGTGAAAGTATATGTAGAGAAGACAGAGGAAGGCGACGACGCGTCTGTGAGAGAGCGACTGTAGACGAGATGCCAGATCAGTGCCCATTACATTGCATATCCGTATGTATGTGTGTGTGTTATCGGATGTTGTTTATACATTTCCACAGTTTTCATCCGATTTTGATGATTTTTTTGTTTGATAGATAATTCTTTAGTGTCGGTTTTGAGTCCGAATTGTTGGCGACAATGGCTCTCCACTACTTCTTGTCCATTATAACTCTCAGCAACGTGTTACTATTTACTGTTTTTGGACATATATCTTTCATAAATCTTGTATAAAAATAAATATTTTAAATTGTTACAATAATATTATTTATTATTATACAGTTTCGTTTTCAGTGCCACACCCCATTCAAATTGTTACCCTCCCACCATTTGGGGATGTGCCTCAGTGGCACCGAAATGTTGTTAATAATATTGATTTTCGGGGGGGGGGCTGACTTTAAACTTAAACTGCTCCAAATGAATGGTAAAAATTCCCGGTAAGGAAAGACTCGGTCGAACACGGGTTGTACTGCTAGTAAAAAATCTTACTTATTATAAAACGCAGATTGTGTGTGTGTGTATGTGTGTGTGTGTGTATGTGTGTGTGTGTGTGTGTGAGTGTGTACGTTTATATATTGGATCGGATTTCCTACATTTTTCAACCGATTTCAACAAAACTTCACAGGACTGCGTAAAATTACCTTGCGGTGGTTCTGACAGCGCCCAAAATTGGAAAAACACAATTGTTTTTGCACAAAATCAATTTGAAAACACGATAAAACACGATTCTGTCGCCAGAATGAAAGGGGGACAACTCATATCGAGTTATACTTATTATAAAACCCAGGTTGTTTGTGTATGTGTGCGTGAGTTCATTTATATATTGGATCGGATTTCCTACATTTTTCAACTGATTTCAACAAAACTTCACTTTTTTTGGCAGGTAGTGTTTCTTATTGTCTTGTACACTTTTGACTTTATTTTTACATTCAGAATGCTTTAAAAATTCCATTTACAAGACAATTGTTTATAATAAAATTCTATTCAATCGATAGACTCATAACGATTGAAAACAATGTTTTTGTTTCAGTTTGGGTTTGACCAATTCGTAAAAAAAAAAAAAACCTAATTAAGACATGCGTGTCCGCCAACCTTAAACAATAATCTTTGTCAATTTTATTTTTCAGTCTTTATGATGGTCGATACTTGATCTATCTCTTACTGTTACATCCTCGGGCAACGCCGGGCTCTCCTGCTAGTATATAATAAAAATAAGAATTGAAATTGAAAATGAATAATTGGAAACCAAAAGAAAAGACAACACCGATGCCTTAGTTTAAAATTTTTGAAAAGTCAAAAATAAAATATGGTCTTTTTTTAATCATTTTCTTAGGACTATTGTCTGTTTCAAAAAGTTTGCAATTTTCTTTTATAGTTTTTAGAGATTTCTTTTTTGTAATTTTCTATATATTGCAATAATGAGATATTTAAAAATATCTCATTATTGCAATATATAGAAAATAAGCTTTATTTTTTTTTTTTTGCAAAGTATACCACTAAATAGGATTTTGTATTTTCTTAAAACTTGATGTCTTTTAATAGAGGAACATACATAAAATATTGGGAAAATATTCACTGGAATTATTCTTAAAAAAATCTTTAAAAAATATTTCCCGGCTATTGATGGGATATTGTTAATTAACTACGGCTGTGCAGACTCGTAATAATTTCTGCTTTGCAGCTGAAATATTTCGTATTTGTTTTTTTTTTATTTTCTGATTGCTACCATACTTACCTTGTGTTACGACTGAATAGTGAGTTCCATCCTCACTGAGTGCACCATACTTTTGAGCTTGTGCCACATCTAATCTATGCTTAGAAAAGAATCATACTTCCCTTGTGTCAGTCAGTTACGTGACATGCGTGATACACGATTAGGCGATCATGTATCTTTCGATACATGACTGACGAGGCAGATTTTTTTTCCCGCAGTAAGTTGCAATTTCTTTCTGCTGTAGACCAGTTGCCATCCAAGGCTATAGAATCCGTTTTGTCCTGCTATTTACCCATAGCTGGGAGGATTCATAACTTTCCCAAGGTTATTAGCACCTAAGTGAATATAATGGATTCGATTAAGTTATAAATTTGTTTATTTTGATTTTGAAAAATGCCAGGGAAGGCGTACCGGCCTAAAAGGTAGGTTCCTCTACCCTGAAGGACGCAGGTTCAAATCCTGCCGTGTGTAGGTGTAAGGGTGTAATTTTTTCTTGAATATACTATTTAACTCACATACGAGTATCCTCTAAAAATATCATTTAAAGTGATAATAATCTGTTAGATTAATAATAAAAAAAAAACAAAAAAAAACATACCCCCCTAAATTATTTTTGTTTACGTTTGGATACAAAACTCTGCACATCACATGAAAAACTTCGAGAAAATCTATGACGGGAGGGATTTCGTTTGAAGCAACTAAATGTGGAGACGGCTGACCGACTGCTGATCCTGGCCAAGTTGGTTATGGTTCCAGGGCTTGATATTAGCTACCTCTCTCCTGAGGTACGCAGGCCGAAATCCTAACGGAGAGTGCAAATTTTTTAATATGATTTCTGGGACACTCAGGCCGGTAGACGAAAATAAATAAATAAATATACTCAACTACGTGTATCTACTAAAAATAATGTTTAAACTGATAATATATACAGGGTGCAATGGGTAAATTATCGCCATTTTATATTTTTAATTTCGCGCATGCGTGTTGCTTGTTTTTCGTTTTGTCTACGGCACAATATAGTTGCGTCAGTTGGGCACCGTCTGTGAGAAAAAGAGCACCATGACGCAATTCACTCCGCCAGAAATTTGGAAACGGCATGATGTCCTTCTTGGCATTACCACCAGAAGCTCCAATACGAATATTCTGGAGTAGGAGTCACTCTGAAGACAGTGCAGAGGATTGAGAAAGAGTTGGACGAGTCTAACAGTACTCGAAACGTTCTTATAAGAAAAGAACACACGAATTTTTTGGTGAGGGCCTCATATTCAACACAGAGGACTACATCAAGTGCTTTAAGGAGTTAGTGCTGCCCTGGCTCAAGTGGGTGTCTACTGGAAGACCATATGTCTGGCAACAGGACTCTGCACCATACCATACAAGCAGGAGAATCCAGTCATAGCTGTCAGACAATTTTTGCGACCATATCACCCTCTACATCTGTCCACCAAACTTCCCATTCTGCAACCCTCTTGATTATTATGTGTGTTGAGCGAGAGGCCAATAAAAAACTCGTAACACCAAGGATTAACTGAGGGCAAGTATTATGGCAGCATTCACCAACTTAAACAAGGAGACCGCCAAGAAAAGATGCAGGAAATTCCGAAGTCGTCTGGAGTCCGTGGTTGAAGCCAACGGCGATTTTATTGAATAAATTTACTCTTTAGTATTTCAAGATATTTTTGTATAATTTTGGTAAATATATCTGTTAAAATGTGGTATCAGTGTTATTTTCATTTTTGCGTAAGTTAAACAATCCATCCATATATATATATATATATATATATAAAGAATTGATGATTTTTTTAAACCGACATGTTTTTATTACTTTAAAGGTTATTTTTCGTGGTCATCTATATTTGAGCAGATTGTTTATTTTAAACAGTATATTATTTTGTATACGGGCCTGAACGTTTGAGAAATTTTATTAAAGAAAAGGCAGGATTCGAAACACCACCTCTCTTAGCAGGAGAAACCGTCATTTGATCCGACGTGCTTTGACCACTCGGATACGAAGAGCTTCACAATCTTTTTGTATTTATTTATATTAGTCGTGTAAAAGATTAATGTCTTAATGGAATTGACAAAATCTAATATACATACATACATACATATATATATATATATATATATATATATATATATATACATATATATATATATATATATATATATATATATATATATATACATACATACATATATATATATATATATATATATATATATATATATATATATATAGGTACGTTGGAACGAATAGAGTACAATTGCAACGTTCGTAACATTTAATTTAAAAGGGGGCTCAATACAAAGTACAGTGATATTCTTTATTTTTGGATATTACACTGAAAACGTGTAAAAATCGTTACACAATTGCAGTCGTATTTCGATGCGTATCAATGCATCTCATCAGGGATAATAGTACTCTGTGTAAACATTGTCCGACATTTACAGCCATGTAGGAGAACCGATATTATATAACAGGTCAGTACTCATTTCTTTGTTTCTAACGAAATTCTGTTTTTGAATACTTTGCTTAGCTTTTGAAAGGCATCTTCCGCTATGACAATGACTTCTGATTTCGGTGTCATATGCTCTTGTCTTCTGTTAAAACACTTCTTAGATATATGTCTATATTTCTGATATGAGGTATTATGTACACTATATTGCTCGGACTATCGTCCTCATCTTTGTCGCCATATTTATTACAACGTTTCGGACGTTGTACACTCCGACCTTCTTCTACAGGAGATAACTGATAACTGATATTAGATATGGCACGTGGAACTAGAACAGTGTACCCTAGCGAGCGAAGTATAGGGTTCAGTTCGATATTCTAACTACCTGAAGAATGCCGGAGCGTACAACAGCCGAAACGTTGTGATAAATATGGCAACACAGATGAGGACGATAATCCGAACAATGTAAATAGTGTACACTTCTTAGATATTTAAATGTTCATTCTTGTTTGATATTCGTGTTTTACAATTTGTAGTTCGCATCTTGAGCTATTTCTTTTTGCTGACTACCATAGATTCTTCTATCTTTTTAAAATATATCTTTATTTCTTTCGTCTCTCTTTGTTTTTCTTCCTTAGTTCGAGTTATTGTCGTTTCCTTTTTTTGTCTGTTATCAACACTGTGTTATCTGAATATCTATTAAGATTTAGGCAGTCTGTAACAAATCCTGGTAGGACTTCAAATTCTCACGGGATCGCCTCCTCGTCATATATTACTAATCATACATTTTATTACTTTTAAATAATGATTTCACTGTTTTTATTAAATACAGATTTTAGTGACCTCCTGTATCTATTTGTGTGTGTTTTGTCATTATTGCTATTGTGTCTGAGATGGTGCTGCTCAGTTCTCACGCAAAAGTCAAGTTCAAAATCGTTTTCGTGGTTTCGTGGAGGAAACCTTACTCTCCACTCTGTAGATACCCCACTTTTTTCTTAAAGGTACACGTTCTCAAGCCTATCGCTATTTCCATGGCAAATGTTCAGATGGGCTCTATTCTTAAGTTCCATCAGTTCGGAGATTTACAATTCGGACACTCCTAGCTACTCCCACAGAGTCGAATCATCCTCATTTCCCACGTATCATTTCCCACGTATTCTAAATATTAATAAGAAAATTGTACTCAGAAAGGTTTTATTCACCCTACCCGGAACACTTGCTACTTTCTGAAACAGACACCAGCGGGCAGGCTTCCAAGAACACTACAAACTTATCCTCTTCAAATAGTTACGTCCATATCACGTCGAACAACTGGCTTCCGTGCTAGTAGGTTGGTGCAAAAATAATATCGTTTTTTGACGTATTTTTTAACGTCAAAAAACGATATTATTTTTGCACCAACCTAATACCATCGAAGTTAAGCAACGTCGAGACTGGTCAATACCTAGATGAGTGACCGCTTAGGAATACCACGTGCTGTAAGCCTGGATGGTGTAATGGATAACGGCTCAGAATTGTTAATCGGAGAGCCGAGTCCCAAAACACGTTCTTTATATCCCCTTCTGCGCAAATAACCCTTTGGAAGGGAATGAATCCGTCTCTTATTTACCCATCACACCTCGTATTATAGGGATTTTCTAAGCGTAGCTTAGACGTGCCAAAAGTCTAGAGCACCCAGTAAGGATCGAAGTCACTACTGAGTCGTAATTGATCTTGTGGGACATACTTGCTGACCATTACACCACGCTAAAGTGCCCAAACGCCGACCAAATTATAAAAAGCCACACGATTTTATAGTAAAGACATCGAGACCGCCCACCTTCACTGCTATTTTAAAAAGTGGCCTTCATTTCATCTCCTCCCCTAAATAGCAACAGGTCACTTTTGATATGAAGTGTGTGCCATGTGACTCCGTTCATTTCCAATAAATTCTGTACTCATTGACATCATTGGCCGAAAGAAATTGGGCACTTGACCGATTTATGTCCGAAGCAAGAGTCAATCTCGAAAATTTATATATATATATATATATATGAAAAATATTTGGAAAAAAACAAACAAAAATCCTTAAATGCAATTATGTTGTTTTAATATGAATGAAATGTCAACGTCTGACGTTTCGGTTTAATAAACCTTCATCAGTACAATATTCATTAAAATGCAATTAACATAATCAGTTCAACATGACAAAGACGATGGACATAAAAACAAGACTTATCCAAAAAACAGGTAACTGAAAATTTTAAATGATCAACTTTCCGTTTTGAAAGCGTCGCCCATTTGACGACAACGTGACCACGCTTAAACATTTCATTCATATTAAAACAACTTAATTGCATTTAAGGATTTTTGTTTGTTTTTTCCAAATATTTTTCTCCATTCTGTCGGATTTATATCCATTTATATTTGCTTACATATATATATATATATATATATATATATATATATATATATATATATATATATATATGTGTGTGTGTGTGTGTGTGTGTGCGTGTGTGTGTGTGTGTGTGCATACGTGTGGAAAGACAAGTTTAAATTTATACTAAATATAGCTTTTCACATGCACAAATACACACACGCGTGTACAGACACACGCGTGTACACAGATCACACGGTGATAAATGAAAAGAAAGTTCCATAGGGAGTGAAATAATCGATTGAGGTTGAAAAATCTGTGATAACTAAATATCAGGTTGGTGCAAAAATAATGTCGTTTTCTCACATAGTAACATATGTGAGAAAACGACATTATTTTTGCACCAACCTAATAGAACTTGGCATTCGTATATATATATATATATATATATATATATATATATATATATATATATGTATGTATATGGGTATGTTTGTGTGTGTATCTGCGTTACCGACATCCACGCAAATTAAGATATTTAAGATAGATATATAGTATGTTGGTGCAAAAATAATGTCGTTTTCTCACATAGTAACATATGTGAGAAAACGACATTGTTTTTGCACCAACCTAATACTACAATATATATAACAAAAATAAATAAAATAAATAAATATAATAAAACATAAAAATAAGTAAATACATATATTGTATTTTCTTGTATTTACTACGACTTGAGTAAAAGATGATCCCCGTGTTTCTGAAGATAAAACCGGGAATAAATTCCATCCTTGAATACAAGACGTCTTCGTAGTACAGCCGTAAAGAACGTAAATTCCTTCTTAGAGGGATTTCTAACGCATAGATTATCATCTCTCAGTTGCATTTCGAAGGACAGAGGGGCAACTGAGAAAAATGCACTGAGACGCGCCCAGCCCTGGGGCGGCGCTATCCCAGTGCACCAGAGGCAGAGATCGGTGCGCGCAACGAGTCCAGCTCAACTGACGGTTCCGGCGTCTGTGGGGCAATTTTTGTCCTTGTCTCGGGCATCCGCGCTTGGGTCCCCACCTAAAAAAGACCTTGTGTCACATCTCGTCCAAGTGGGGTGGGGAAGAGTTAATACTGCGTTGTAGAGCTATCCCAGTGTATTTTTTTCTTTGCAAAGTTCTACCATATTAATCCCTTAAAATCTCATATATGTCGCACATATATTTCACCAAAATCTTTATTTTTTCCCCTAATATTAAAAATTAGAAATGAACCAGACGTTTAGCCATGTCGTGTTTTTTTCTAATTGCCGTTTCAAAACTTATGGGGAAAGGTACTAACTAGAGATATCCGTTTACGCTATCTACATCGTTCGGGCCGTTGTTCTTATCTTTATTGCCATATTCAAGACGTTTTAGGTCGTTGTACTTTTATTCAATTTTGTTCCCAAAGATACATGACTCAGCGAATAAAACCTGACTCAGTCATACAGGATTATGCATCTCTATAAACAGTAGGAACCCAAAGATATTTTACTGCAATCTACATATAACTGAATTATGTTTCAACTAAATAGCGTTCATCAATTTATATCTAAAAATAAATATAGTCCGTCTTTAACAGGGGCGAAAGATGGCTTGTTAATTTTAACGTCTCTAAACCTAAACTTCTCTCGATTAATCATCTAAGAGACTGTTCTCTGCCTCCTATCAGCATAGCTGATGCTACCCTCCAGGAAAGTGACTCGTAGCGCCTTCTTTGGCTCACTTTCTTTACTGATAAGTAGAAAGCCTATATTGAATCCATTGCTAGGTAATCTGCTAAGAAGATCTGTTCACTATATCGGGCGAGATAATTTTTCTCTCCAGAATCTATCTTACATATCTATAAGTCTACCATTCGTCTATGCCCATTTGTCCATGCTTAGAATATTGCTGCCATATATGGCCCGTGACCCTTCTATTTACCTCGAGCTCCTTGATAAGATCCAAAACAGAATCGGCAATATTATTGGTCCTGATCTGGCGTCTAGTCTCCAGCCACTTTTCCACCGCCGTAAGGTTACCTTTCTATGTCCTTTCTATAAATACTTTCATCGTAACTGTTCAGATGAGTTCTTCGCTATGCCCCCCCACCCAACAGACAATGAATTGTAAATATGGGAACTAGTTAGTATTTTCATAGAGACGGTGAGGTATTACAGTGGTTGTAGTAAGAATGTGTTGTTTTGGTGTAAGCGGCTAGCTAAGTTATAGTTAAGACAGAAGAAGACCGTCCTTTCCCCAATCCCCACTTTGGCCATATGCCACATTTCTGTATTAAACAGAATAAATATCGCTCTTCGCTATGGCATCTAGACTCTAGTGTCAGGAGCGCTTGTCATTAATAGTTTTTCCTTTGTCTACCCAGGTCCGGAAATTTTCTACAGAATACCTAGTTACCTCCCCTGATATTTACCTTGAGCTCCTTGATAAAATCCAAAGAAGATTCAGCAATATTATCGGTCCTGATCTACGGATCGTCTTCAGTCACTTTCCCACAGCCGTAAGGTTGCCTCTCTGTGTCTTTTCTATAAATAGTTTCATTGTGATTGTTCAGATGAGCCCTTCGCTATGGTGTATGTAAATACTCATTGGGGCTAGTTTTTAGAATTGTTGTTTTATTCCCCTCCTCCCACAGACAATGAATTGTAAATATGGGGACTAGTTAGTATTTTCATAGAGACAAAGAGGTATTATGGTGGTTGTTGTAAGAAAGGTACGTATGAATGTGTTGTTTTGGTGTAAGGAATATTGTTCGTACGATTGGGTCAGTGTTTGCGGCTAGCTAAGTTATAGTTAAGACCGCCCTTTCCCCAACCCCCTTTTGGGCCTTGTGCCACGTTTCTGTATAAAACAGAATAAATAACGCTCTTCGCTATGGTACCTGGACTTGTTGAATTTAAGCGCAGTACTAGAATGGCCTCGAGATTTTATCAATTTACAGTTTAAGCTAGATGTAGCCGTAAATTCTTCTTGCTTGTGAAACTCCCTTCCGGTTCCATGTTTTCCAGCCCAAATCTGCAAAAATTTAAATGCAATATCAATCGTTATCTACTGACCTCCTGATTACTCTCTTCTCTTTCTGCTCATCATTATTGTTTCTGTTCTTAATTTTTCCACAATGTGTAACCCCTTGTGTCTTAGTGGCTTTACTGCCTTGTATGAGGTGATACCGATTTTTAAAAAAATACATAAAGAAATTAAAAAGTAGAAAAAATATATGTATCTATATTCATATCCCCAAGGACACAAGCGTTAGCTGAAGTAATCGAAAAAGGGACTTGACCGAAAGAGTTGTAAGTTTAATACCTGACCACAGCGGAGGTGAACAAAAATTTGAAGAGTCGAGTTCACACATGGAATTAGAACAATCTAACCTCGTGGACTAAATAAAGGGTTCGGTTCGAAATAAAAACGTATATCACCTGAGGAGACCGGAACGTATAGCGGCCGAAACGTCGTGAATATGACAATAAAGATAAGAACAACGGTACCTGATCGTGAAACATTTTAAGGTGTTAATTAATCTATCATATTTTTTTCTGTTTGATATGACTTTATTATATTTCTATAAATTAATAAACTATGAAGTTAAAAAAAAAAAAAATACTATTTTTCATCTATATAAATAAATGTCAGTGTGTCAATGTGTCACACTTGTTCACCTTTACTCTTAGAGGTCGTATCCCGACATATTAAACCCTTTTGGAATCAGGCCGACTCTGTGAGCAAATTAAAAACATTCTGGACCGGATTCCGGATCCGCATTCCTGAAATTTCGGATTCCCAAGTTTTTATTACTGCGATTGTTTTCGGCGATTTTTTACGTGATATTTTGCGACGAATTCTTTTGTACGATAACAATTTTTATAATTTAGAAATCAATTTGGGAATAATCGAAATTAATTGCGAAATCCAACGAAAGTCAAACATGAAATAAAAATATTTTTTGTACGGAAAGTAAGGACCTACGTACATCGCTGCAGTGAGGAAAAAGAAAGTCCTGTGCAAGTGAAAACCCAGATCAAACGGCAGCCAGTGGTGCTTCCAATGCTGAGAATATGCAAAGACTTAGGGACTCTCAAACTCCTGAAGAAGCCGAAGGCCCAATCAAGAGCCCTCCGTTGGAGCTAGATTGATTGCCGCCCAGTAGAGTGGCTTTTAAGCTAGTTAAGAATAAATAGAGAAAATTTTATACAAAAATAAGTAAATCGTGTGAGCAAAACTGTTCTAATTTTAAACATTACGTCGTAATTAATTTCTGTTTTATTATCTAACAGAATATTGGAGAATATTGTCATTATATCTGTGTTGATGTCACGTGACAAATACTGACGTTATTTTCAGTTAACAATATGAAAAAAGCGTTTCTCTACATTCCAGTTGCTAGGAACATTCTGTTTTTTTTTTGTTTTTTTTATTATTAGTTACCTTGTTCAATTAAATTCATTTCGTATTTTGCTTTGATAAAGTCCACATTGGACGAAACGCGTCAGCAATTACTAGTTTTCCTATTGTCATTTTTTATTCATAAATATATATTAGTTTGGTGCAAAAATAATGTCGGTTTTTGACTATATATATATATATATATATATATATATATATATATATATATATATATAATGGAATCTCTCGTCGGTTTCGACGTATGAGGATCTGCCAGCTTATTGATTCAGTTATGAAAGTTTATGCGATAATCTTAATTGGCATTTAAGACCCGCTAGTGATTTACAAAGGAGGTCACATATGGAGCAAGTGTGAGGATTGTGATATGAGATCACTGTTAGATTGGCTGATCTTTTTGATCTTGCTCTCTCTCTCTCTCTCTCTCTCTATATATATATATATATATATATATATAAGTGAACATAGAAATCAACACTCAGAGGCGACAGTCTGTTTTATGCTATATGCAATCGTCAGACCACAGGTGGCCTGACGATTGCATATAGCATGAAACAGCCTGTCGCTCTGAGTGTTGACTTCCGTGTTCACTTTTATATTTACACACGCTCTATCTCTGATATTGAGCACTTTATCCCATAAATACAGCACATCTTAAGATTATATTTCTTCACACACACACACACACACACACATATATATTAAAGACATTTTTATGTTTAACGTTCTTTTTATAGATACAAGTATTTAAGTAAATGCTCTGTTTATAATAAACAGTATTAAATAACATTTACCGGCCTGAATGTCCGAGAAATTTTCATAGAAAATATTCGTCCTTTGACAGGATTCGAACTTGCATCCTATACAGAACCGTCATTTACGCTGACGTGCCTTAACCGACTCGGTCACAAAGGAGCGTTTGGTAGGCAAGGTCGAATTTACTGCTTATAAACTTCAATCTTTCATGAATCTCGTACGTTCATAACAGCTCATGGCGTATCAAATGTAAATAAATGACGTCATATATTAAGAAATGGACAAAGTCCGACAATTTATTTATTAAAGACATTTTTATGTTTAACGTTCTTTTTATAGATACAAGTATTTAAGTAAATGCTCTGTTTATAATAAACAGTATTAGATAACATTTACCGGCCTGAATGTCCGAGAAATGTTCATAGAAAATATTCGTTCTTTGACAGGATTCGAACCTGCATCCTATACGGAACCGCCATTTAACCGGGCTTGCCTAACCGAATATTTTCACACCAATCTTATACTTGGTTTTATGTATATATATATATATATATATATATATATATATATATATATATATATATATATATATATATATATATATATATATATATATATATATATATATATATATATATATATATATATATATATATATATATATATATATATATATATATATATATATATATATATATATATATATATATATATATATATATATATATATATATATATATATATATATATATGTGTGTGTGTGAAAAATATATAGAAAATAGGAAAGAACTCGTTAGGTAAATAATCCAAAGTTCTTTTGTATTTTAGTTATTATTTTTTCAAAAATAGTGTTCGATACAAAAGTAGAGCATAAATATAATTATTTATTTAAAAATATGATTCCAACACGCTACATAAGAGGTCTCATGTTTCAAAACAAGAGCCGAAAACTTCAATATGATTATTTGAATTAAATTGAATTAAAGTAAGCTCTGTTCCATCTTCAAGCGAAAGTTTTTTTTGTTCCATATTCAAGCAAAATTTTTTTTGGGAAAATTCACTTGAAGATGGAACAGAGCTTACTTTAAGTCAATTTAACTCAAATAATTATATTGAAGTTTTCGACTCTTGTTTTGAAACATGAGAACTATTATGTAGCGTGTTGGAATCATATTTTTAAATAAATAATTATATATATATATATATATATATATATATATATATATATATATATATATATAACACTGATTCTATCGATATGCATATAAATATAACACTGATTCTATCGATAAACATACACACACGTATATATATATATATATATATATATATATATATATAACACTGATTCTATCAATAAAATTATTACTTTGAAATCATTTTTTTAATACATAACCTCAGTCAATTTTGTAACCACAGTAGATAGATAATAATGAGCCATAGATAGATAGATAGATAGATAGATAGATAGATAGATAGATAGAAAAAGTTTTGATAGTTACATAATGTTAAAAATAACTCCTACTATTTGAAAAAAATGTCTCAGAATAGATCTTATTCAATTCTAGTTTTATTTTTGGCATGTAGACTTTTGACCCCATCAGACACTGATCGCTTTTTAATAGTATTTCTGAAATAATTCGACCCGCTTTTCGAATGACGTATTTCCTATGAATACTGAACCAAAACAGTCGTGTGTCAGATAACTGTTTGTTGCTTTGTCCCTCACTTATTCTATCTCGACTCGCTTGAAAATGATATTGATAATAATAGAAATTGAGCCCTAAGTCCTATCATTTACCTTTCTTAAAGCAATATACGTCAAAGGATGGATGCTTCCTTAATGCCAAATGAAAATCAATCGTTTGACCGCATAAAATTGAAATTAAGAGGATCGGAATTACTAAAATCAACGACATTACGTCAAACAGAATGCAAGTAGCCGGCTATTTTTATTTCTCTATAAATAGATAAGTAACATGAAACGGTTGCTTTCATTTCGATATTTATTTTGAGATTCAACTATGATGTATGTTCTATTGTATGGACAGGAAATAGGTAAATTTCGGTTTTCTGCATAGGGAATAAATCTCAAGTTAAAATACCTTAAATCTTAAATAAAATATTGACGGAATTTATTCTGCTCAAATAACAAGTCCCTCCACCGGTAAAAACGAAACATTGTAATCTGGATTGTTGCGTAGTGCTACCGCTGCTGTGGACGTACATATACGTATATCGTAAGCATACATTTTCCGCTGTATATATATATATATATATATATATATATATATATATATATATATATATATATATATATATATATATATTAGGTTGGTGCAAAAATAATGTCGTTTTCTCACCTATGTTACTATTTGAGAAATCGACATTATTTTTGCAACAACCTAATATATATTTATATAATTTTAGACGTATTTACACAATGTTAAGAAACACTCTCGGCGTATATAGAAGTTTTCAAGACATGCATATACATTTATCCGAAGCTTACAATGTCTGCTGTTGATATATATATATATATATATATATATATATATATATATATATATATATATATATATATATATATATATATATAACATATGTGGTGGAATTTATGTTACAATGAATCATTCATACAAAATGTAAATAAGTAATTTCGTCATTTTATATCATTAACTTTACTAATTAAATTTTGTATGAATGATTCATTGTAATATATATATATATATATATATATATATATATATATATATATATATAACATTGTTTAGACACTTTCATGCGCCTTTATAAAACATTGTCGACATGTATAGAAGTTTTCAAGACTTACGTACACGTCTTTCCTAAACTTACATTGTCCGTTTATATATATATATATATATATATATATATATATATATATATATATATATATATATGTATGTATGTATGTATGTATGTATGTATGTATGTATGTATGTATGAATGTATTTACAGACGTATTTATACGTCTTTACGAAACAATGTCAGCTCATATATGAGTTTTCAAGACGTACATATACGTCTTTCTGAATTTTATAATGACAGCTGTCTTTATAGATACAATGTAAATAAATACTCTGCTTTTATTTAAGTAGTAATAATTATATTTACCAGCTTGAATGTTCGAGCAATGATCGATCGAGAAAAATCGAATTTGTGCTTATAAACAGTAAATTTCAGACTTTTCTAACCAGACGCATAAATGATACAAAAATCACATCCGAAAACGAAAGGCGCCTCGCATCCACCAGAGAACTGATATCACTGACCACCTCACGGAGAAGAAGATCAGGATATAAACCAAAGAAAAAAAAATAGGAACAGAGATAAAAGGAGCCAATGAGCAAGCATCCCCTAGCTAAGTTAACCTAAAGAGAGAAAGTAAGAGCAAAAAACGGAAACTTAAACTAACCTAAATCTGGGCGGGGGTTAGCCTATGTTCAACACAGGGAGAACAATATCCTGATGCTTAACCGGCATCAAAATGCCAGTACAAGTCAGCCCCTCTCACTCGACACAATAACTTGTACGTGTAACCCGGATATAAGAGACTCGGATATGAGAAACCCGGATATAAGAGAGATTTTCTCTGGTTCCAAATTAGACCCATACTTACCTAAAGAAAATAGACTAAACCCGGATAGAAGAGAAACCCGGATATAAGAAACTTCTTTGATCCCGACAACTCTCTTAAATCCGGGTTACACTGTAAATATAAAGCATAGCAGAAGTAGTCAGGTATTTTAAGGAACTATACAAAGAATGGACGTTCCCATTTCGTTGTACTGGAATATTTTTTACGCCAATCATATTCCGATCATCGCTTGATCAATTACAACTGAATAGTGAGTTCGATTTTAGTTGATATTGAACTTTATGCAAATTGCATATTTCACGATCCCATCATTCCATTTACTATTAAAAATATGTACGAGTAGGTGATTTTGAAAGGCGTCATTTGGGGAAGTAGAAATCATTTTTGGTGAGATTTAGGCGAACAGGGGGGCGGGTGATAGTCAATGATGACTAGAGTCTAATTTTGACAATGAGCCTGGCTATAAGCAGTAGGTAATCACGTGATAAAGAATGTCATGAAATGCTTGCACTGAGAGTAGTGTCAACATTTTAGTGAAACGTGTTTGATTGCAAAAATAAGTTCACATTTCCGATTTTTCATGCATTAATTTCCCGATTTTTTATATTTGAAAAATGTCCTTATTTCTTTTTAGTCTGATTTTTTTTTTCCTTTTTTCTTGTTTATGTGCATTCTCTTTTTTCTTGATACGGTTTATTTCTTTTCCTTTTTTCTCGCTTTTTTCTTTCTTCTATCTTTTGTTACGCCATCTTTCTTTTTCTACTTGTTAGGACTTTCTTTTTCTACTTGTTAGGACTTTCTTTTTGCTCTCTCATTTTTCTTGCTACATTTTTTCGTCTTGTTAGGCTTTTCTTTTTGTTCTTTTTTTTTTATTACGTCTTCTTTCTTTCTGTTCATTTTTTACATCTTTTTTCTTTATATTGATGACAGATCTTTTGTTCTTTCTCCATATTTGTTACGTTTTCTTTCCATTAAATATTATGTTCTTTCTTAATCATGTCAGGTCATTTTATTTTCTTCATCATAGGTTTTTTTTTTCTTTTGCTTTTCTTCTTTTTCTTAATGCTTCTTCCTTTCTTTATTCGTCTTCTTAAGCCTTTGTTTTTCATTCTTTTATTCTCTCTTTGTTCTGTTTTCTTTCTTTCACTTTTGGTTCGTTCTTTTCTTATTATTTTTAGGTTTTCTTTTTCTTCATATTAAATCTTTCCTTTTCTTCTTTCTTCTTGTTACGTTTTCTATCTTTTCTTTTTTTTACTAGTTTTTTACTATGATATCTGTCTATATCTCTGAGATGAGGTATTATGATTATTTACATTATTCGGACTGTTATTCTCATCTTCACTGCCATATTCACAACGTTTCGGTCGTTCTACGCTCTGGCCTTCTTGAGATGATTGAAATTTCGAACCGAAATTTATTTCGTCTACCGACAGTTCTAGTTCCACGTGCCATGCCGCTTCCAGATGTTTAAGTCAACTCTCCAAGTTTTTCGGTTCACCACTATTGTAGCCTGGTATAGATTTCACAACTCTTTGGGTCTAGTCACTGGATCCAACCAACGTCTTTATACACTGGGCCATGTGTCGTTTTTATTTTGTTCGTTCTTTGTTTTCTTACGCCATCTTTCTTTTTTCATCATCAGGTCTTTCTTTTTGCTCTTTCATTCTTCTTCTTGTTACGATTATTTTCTTTTTTTGTTTTTAGTTTTCTTTCATTTTTTCTTCTTCTTTTTTTCACTTATAACGTCGTCTTTTATTCAATTTGTTTTTTTATTTCTTCCTCTCTCTCTCTTTTTTTTTATTCTAGTTTCGATTTCATTCTTTTTCTTCTTTTCTTTTTCTTCTAGCTCTTTCTTCATGCCAATCTTTGTATTCTTATCACGTATGTTTTCTTTCTACATCTTTATTTCTTCATTTCATTTCTTTTGTTGCTTTTTTTTGCTTCTTTTTTTATTTTTTATTCACTATTCATTTATACTGTTCTATTGTTTATAAATCCTTTCTTTCTTTCGTGCTTTCTTTCTTTCCCTTTCATATCTACTGTCTGAATTTTCCTTAATCCTTTTTTTCTTTCTTTATTCGCCTACCATCTCAACTGTTTTTCTTTCTTTCTTTCTCTTTCATATTTACTGTCTCAATTTTCCTTAATCTTTTTTCTTTCTTTCTTTCTTTTTTCTTTCTCTGTCATATTTACTGTCTCAATTTTCCTTAATCTTTTCTTCTTTCTTTCTTTCTTTCTTTTTTCTTTCTCTGTCATATTTACTGTCTCAATTTTCCTTTATCTTTTCTTCTTTCTTTCTTTCTTTCTTTTTTCTTTCTCTGTCATATTTACTGTCTCAATTTTCCTTAATCTTTTCTTCTTTCTTTTTTCTTTCTTTCTTTCATATTTACTGTCTCAATTTTCCTTAATCTTTTCTTTCTTTCTTTCTTTCTTTCTTTCTTTCTTTATCATATTTACTGTCTCAATTTTCCTTAATCTTTTCTTTCTTTCTTTCTTTCTTTCTTTCTTTCTTTCTTATCAACTGTCCCAATATTCCTTCCTTTTTTGTTTTTTTTCTCCTTGTATATTTTGTTTGGTTTTACTTTTCTTGTAATATCTTTTTCGAATGTTCCGTTTTCCATATTTCTTCTTTTGTATTTAAATTATTTACAAGCGAACTATTGTCCTCATCGATGTTCGTGTCATCAAAACGTTTCGGTCGTTCTGTCCTCTCTTTCTTTAGTACTTGTCGAGCTGAGTAAGCTATACAGAATTTCAAACTGAGCTTACCTAATCATAGCCGGGGGGCACAACGGCTGAAACGTGATAAAAACAACAAAGACAAGGATAATAAGATGGGGATAATAGTCCGCGTGTAAATAATGTAAATAACTCCCCCTCTTCCCAGAAATTCAACAATTTTTCTTCCTTGTCACACCTTTTTTTTTCCTTTTCTTTTTATTCTTTCTTTCTTTTTGCTTTCTTAGTTCTTTTTATTCTTTTTGTAACCAATTTTTCTTTGTTTTTACGATTTCTTTATTCATTCTATCTTTGCTGCATTGTCTTGTTTTTCCCCCCCTTCTTTCTCGTTCTCTTTCTTCCATTTTTTTCTAATTTCCTTTTTTTTGCATTTTGCAACTTCTTTATTTTCTCTTGCATGTACATTTTGCGTATTTTTTTTTCCGTTTTACGCTACACCTTCTTCTCTTTCTTGCCACGGTGTCTTTCGTCTATATTTCTTTCTCCCCTTTTCATATCTACTCCCTCTATTTTCCTTATTCTTTTCTTTCTTTCTTAATTTCTTTCTTTCTCTTTCATATCTACTGTCTCTGTTTTCCTTAATCCTTTCTTTTTTCTTCCATTTTATTCATTTTCTATCTCTACTTTTCTAATGTTCATAAATCATTTCCTTCTTTCTTTCTTTCTTTCTTTCTTTCTGTCATCTTTCTTTCTTTCTTTCTTTCTTTCTTTCTTTCTTTCTTTATTCCCTTATTATTTCAACGGTAACAATTTTTTTATTCACTTTTCAAATCTGCTGTCTCAATTTGCCTTAATCCTTTCTTTCTTTCTTTCTTTCTTTCTTTCTCTTTCATATCTACTCCCTCTATTTTCCTTATTCTTTTCTTTCTTTCTTTTTCATCTTTACTGTGTCGGTTTTGTTTGTTTGTTTGTTTGTTTGTTTCTTTCTTTCTTTCTTTCTTTCTTTCTCCCTTCCTCCCTTTTTTCCCTTTCATCTCTACTGTGACTTTTCTTCCTTTTTTTTCTTTTTTCTCGTTCTCTTTCTTCCATTTTTCTAATTTCATCTTTTTCTCATTTTTCATTTTACTTTTTGCAATTTCTTTATTTCCTCTTTGCATGTTACTTTTTCTTATTTTTTTCCTTATTACGCTGCACCTTGCTTTCTTCTCCTTTCATATCTACTCTCTCTATCTTCCCCAGTCCGTTCTTTCTTTCTTTCTTTCTTTCTTTCTTTTTCATATGTACTGTCTCTATTTTCCTTAATTCTTTCTTTCTTTCTTTCTTTCTTTCTTTCTTTTTTATTCACTTTTCATCTCTACTTTTCCAATGTTCGTAAATCATTTCTTTCCTTCCTACTTTCTTTCTTTCATTCTTTATTCCCCTATCATTGTCAATTTTTTATTCGCTTTTCATCTCAATTTTCCTTAATCCTTTCTTTTTCATCTTTACTGTGTCGGATTTCTTTCTTTCTTTCTTTCTTTCTTTCTTCCCATTTCATCTCTACTGAGTCAGTTTTATTCCATTTTATTTATTTCTTCTCCTTTCAACTATACTGTCTCAATTTTCATAAATTCTCTCTTTCTTTCTTTCTTTCTTTCTCATATCTACTGTCCAAATTTACCTTAATTCTGTATACCATTCCGTTTATTTCCTATTCTTTCTAACCACTTTTCTCTTCTATTCATCGTATTCTTCTCGTTGCCATTTCTTTTCGTGTTAATATTTCCTCGTTTCCCCTCTCCACTTTAAAAAAAAAAATATATTTTTCCAAACTTATCTCGCTACATGTTTGTTCTATTATTCATCTCCATTCATTTTATAATCCCCCCTCCTTTTTCTAAGCCTATCCTCATTTTAGCTTCTTTTAAAGGATAAATTCTCTATGTGTCGGCATGTTTGATATTTATAAATCTAGATAATTTAATATAAATTGAACTCAGTGTTACATATTTTTCACGAGAATCTTTATACGCAAAAAAAGGTCAGATGTATTTATTATTATACTATTTCCCCCCCTTTCCGTTTCCTTTTATTTTTTCAACCCCCACCACCATCTTTTAAAATCTATTCAAGTTTCTTTTCTTTTTAGCTGTGCTAATGGAAAACGTAGACTTTGAAGTAACTCCACCTAACCAACCACACTTTATAACTTTAAGATGTGCAGTTGAGTGAAAGAAAGAACTAATTCAGTGTTCTGCACTATTTCCTTCTGCAGAAGATCCGAACAGTAGATTATTCGCCCGGTTAACCGCCCGACACAGATTTATTTATTTACTTGAACTTTTTTTTTTAATTCTCCATTCATCACCTGAGTTTAGGTTAGATTTGACTGCAACACCTGGACATTAAACAATTTTATTTCTCTTGGCCTCTTTTACTTCATCTGACCGCAGCACTCACTGGCAAATGCACATTCTTCCGCGCTTTGAGACGTTACTTTTGCGATTCACAGGACGCATTGTTCGGCTTCCGTTTGTTGAAAGAACGAAAAGAAAAACGTTCTATATGAGTCGATTTGTCAAAACCCAAATACCAGAAAATCATATTTGGGGGAACTAAGATCCTTGTAAACCAAAAAAAGGCAGTGTCTTGCTATTCTCAACTTAGAATCGACGCTGCCCTCTAGAACAACGTATGTATATTCATTCAGTGGGGTAATGTTTGTCTCTGCTTAAGGGCGGAGATATTTGGTGTTGAAATTGCCCGAGAAATTTTTAAAAGTATAACATTATTATGCGATGTTCTAAGCTTTATCTGTTGTACAACCGACTTCTGGGATATTAATAGTTTCATTACAATGATTTTACTTCCGGCTTAAACGCCATGTTATTCAGAGAAGTGGATTAGGTTGCTCTTTCAACAGAGACAAAATCCTGTAATTACACCCGCAGTAAATAATAATAATAATAATAACAATAATAATAATAATAATAATAATAATAATAATATTGTTATTAAAGACCACAAAGATTCCAGCAGACTAATTGAAGGGATTCCTGGAAGTCCATGCCTCAAAGTGATACAAAAAATTGTTCTGACAAGTACAGCCCACACTTTACGAAGGTCTTTATCTGTGTAATTTTTTTTTTTTTTTTTGTCAGTGGAAAGTGTCATGATGCCATTTCTAACCTTAGGTCCCTGGGCGGGACCCGGAAAGAAATATGTAAACGCCAGAAATCAAAGATAATAATAATAATAATAATAATAATAATAATAATAATAATAATAATAATAATGGCAGCAGCCCCGGTTACAGACATATGACCTGTAACCATTTTATGAAACTGTACAGTACAGACAAAACAATCGCGGCTAAAATGACATCCTGATCAAAGACCACAAGAACAGAATGTGCGTTTTTATTGACATGGCAGTTCCTACAGACTAATATATCTTCAAAGATATTGAAAAATCATCAAACTACACGGATTTTAGAGTAGAAAACTAAAAGTGGCACATGAGGACATTAATAATTCTAGTTTTAGTTGGAGCCCTTGGTTTGATTAGACGAAGTTTCCGATAGACTCCTTGAAGCTACAGCTCAAACCTTACAAATGGCTTTATACATGTAAAATATGAGTGGCCTTAAGTTGCCTCACTTAAGAAAATGCTCTGTGAAAATGCCATCATGCCATTTCTGATCTTAGGTCTCTGGTTGGGACCCAGAAAGAAATAAGTAGACACCAGAAATGAAAGTAAATAAAATAATAATAACAACAACTAGAAATACCTATGATAATTTCACAGTTTTCCTATTTGATATTTTGATGAATCTTAATACTTAAATTAACGATTGAATAAGTTCATTGCGAATACCCCCACTACGAAATTTCCATGGAAGTTCCCCTGTTGTCTCTTTAAAAAATTGAGTTTCATATCTTTAACAAAATATTATTATAACAATCATAAGTGTAAATCCAGGCTATTATTTAAAGAAGTAAGAGGATACAAATCAAACGATTGAAAATTGACAAGGTTTTTTCCATTTCGCTGAAGCAGATGGTAAACACGAGAGAGTTATCACTTCATTTATCTTCCTATTCTTTCCTTCTTTCTTTCTTTCTTTCTTTTTTTTTTATTTCCGTTCCTTTCCCTAAAAAGCGCCTTTGATATATCTTTTCTTCTGTCTATCTTCTCAATCAAATAGGGATGACCTATCGTTCATCTGAGGCGTAACGTACGGCCTAACAAAGGAACAAACAGAATTATATGAAGATAATAAATAACATGAACAGCATGTTGAGACAATAGACCATTTTGTGTTGGGCCGTCCAATCTCGACACAGATACAACATAAAGATCGATAAGACAGGGCAATATATTCAACAGATGTCAGTGTTTCGCATGTCAGAAAATGGTTTGAACATCACCTTGAAACATTTGTACAAAGCCATGAGATGTTTATTCTTTGGGACTGTATCAATTATACATATAATAGCTAATAGTCCAGACTTTTTGTTCTAAACAAGAAAGAAAAAATGCCTTCTCAAAGATATAGCAGTATCATTGCTAATGATATTTTTGTGAGTGCGGGTTCGCGGGCTGGTTTTATAACATGCGATACGCCAATCAGCACTCGTCTTTATAAGACTGATGCAAAGTATTTATCGCTTCTTGAAACCAAAAATACCTTTCTGGGGGCCCAGTAAGATGCTCTCTTAATACCTTAATAGGGGTAGATAGGTTCGCCTATCGTCCGGTTCACACTACTTCCTGGTCTTATGAACAGGACAAGAAGTTTATCCCTTGTTTCCTGTTTAGGATTGGGTTTCCGGTTCCTTCAATTCTGTACTGATGACGTCTCCGCCTGAAATCTGAAATTTTATTCAGTAATTATTACCATGTTTTTCGTTTCCTGGCAGGGGTAGAAAGGTTTACCTATCGTCCGGTTCACGTTCCTTTCCGATTTTTTGAATAGGAATAGAGGTTTATCCATTTTTTGCTGTTTAGGATTGGGTTTCCAGTTCTTTCTAAAGTCTGCTTCAGCTCTATTCTCCTAACGCTTGTCCTTTCTTAAGCTAATGCAACTCCACACAGTAACCCTCTACATTGAGTGGCTCTTGGGTTTTGTATTGGGTAAACATGAGTAAAAAAAAACTGAAAAAAAACCGTTTCCTTACATTTGGCATGTATTGACCAAACAGCCAGTAATACTGTCGAGTGAAATTTATAAAATCTTTCCCTTAAAACACTTTTAAACATATTTCCAAAGTCCAGTAGCAGTTATCGCTCTTTTTAATGTTAAGGGTTTCCTTCCTAACCTTTTATTTGTAGTAATGTGGAATATCAATATATTGCTCATTTTCTCTTCGAATTGCATATGCTGTCCGTTTCAGTTGTTGCTGCTGTTGGTAGTCCTCAGGTTCTGTGGATTCTTTTATCGAGTACAGTTCTTTGTTATTCTGCAGCACCAGTGCACAATATTCAAAGCAGGGTGATATTTCTCAAGACCCACAGGTTTCGCTCGCTCGAAGCCTTTTTTTTTTCACCATTAATCTTAAAAAACGGTCGTATACAGTTGACAGCTTAGTTATTTCTCAACATATTTGGCGCCATGCATGGCATTCATATAAAAACCTCGATCTAATTATGCTACTTAAGAACATGACTCTAGTTTTCAGGGTGATATTTGGGTTTCGTAGCAAATTGCGGTGTTGAACATGGGAAAATTCAAAAAGAAGGAATAGCAATTACAACTGAATATAGTCCAATTAAGTTTTAAAATAAATAAAACTTAGATTTAATAAATAAATATACATCTAGCAGTTGAGATAATCCTGAACGGGTTTGACGTCATGCATGACATCCATATGAAATAACGTGACCCGAGTTTTCAGAAAGAATATGATAAAATAGTTAAATATAAAAATCGTGGCATTGAAAATGTGCATCCATAAAATTACCGTTACAACTATAACGATTGGAGCACTGGACGCGATTAAAAAAAATCATTGACCACCGTCAGTAGCCAAGAATGAGCAAGTGAAGTTCGTGTGGCATATTACCATCTTGACTAATAAGAACTTGGAAAGCAACCACTCTGATATCACACGTGTATACATGATATTTCATGACTAGATCCTGATAGAAATGGCGGTACCTTGTTTAATTACAAGATTAATGTTATATTTACAACATTTTAAAAAGTAATAAAATTAGAACAAATGCAAGGCAATAATTATCATTTACCAATTTATCTCAATCTATAAAACGCAGAAGTAAGGCATGTAGCAACGTCAGCACGGCAAAGGGCGCTCCTTTAAAGGTAAGGAAGGGCAAACATATTTTAAGTCAAGTGATAGCGATTGCTGTATGACTCGTACGATTTTTGAATCAAGCACGGACAACGCCGGGCCATGCTGCTAGTCTCTATCTATAAAAGGCAGGATGTGTGTGTGTGTGTGTGTGTGTGTAACGAATGCACGGCCGCAATTTTCGACGGATTTGCACCAAAATTTACATGCACATGCTCCAAGTTAGCGGGAAGGCCAACACAGACTTTGCATTTCTCAACTCCCATCGATAGCGGAAATAATCGATTTTTTCATGCTTCTACGGCAGTTTTCATGTAGTTTGCGGCCATTTTCTACTGGCCAGAGTGAGAGCTGGCTGCCACGAATAGGCAGAAAGATTCTATTGGCCAGCGTGAGAGCCAACAAGTGACTGACACGAATGTTAACTAGCCAAAAAAATCGATAGCTGCATTCGTCACAAGTGGGGAAAATTTAAATCTGCATGGCACTTTACTCCAATTGGCGCATTCGCTTGCTTAAACTCAACGTTGCTTCTGATTCCGCAGAACTGGGTTGTGTGTAAAAAAGTATTTGTTGTTAACATTCTTTTTTCATTCGGTTTTTCCAGTTACGAGTCCTTTTTTAAAGCTGATCGTTTTGTGTTCATTTTGTTTAGTTCTTTTTTTCGTAATAGATTTAATGTTTAGTATAGAGCTTAGAAAAAATTCGCATTGTGAGATAGGCAAGAAGTAAGGCATGTAGCAACATCAGCAGGGCAAAGGTCACTACTGTAAAGGCAAGGAAGGGCAAAAATATTTTAAGTCAAGTGATAGCGATTGCTGTATGAGTTGTACGATTTTTTAATCAAGCACGGGCAACGCCGGGCCAGGCTGCAAGTAAAAAAATAATCGTGAAAACAATGTTTCATTCTATAAATTTTATAAACCTTTAATAAATTATTAAAATATTTGAACCGTCTATAAGGAAATCTTTATTATTTACCATTTTATAAAGTTTGAATCAATTTACAATTTGCCGACAATTTTGCCGACCATTCCAATAAACAATGTAATAAAGGAATAATGTTTAATATTGTTGTTGTCAATTCTCAAACACAAAAAAATATATAAATTGACTTTCGTCGTATGTTTAGGCTTTATTACAATTCTAATCATCGCTTTTAAAACAATAAATATTGCAGAGAAGTGAGGGTTGTTAAAATAATAGCGGTGTCAAGGAAACAAAAACCTTTTTTTTTTCGGGTACGAAGGTCCAAATTCGCCAGAATCAACCTTTTTTTCTATAATATAGATAAAGCTTAACAACCTGATTCAGTGTATGTAGATTAATACTTCTCAAAACACCTTTGAAGCCGGCAAAACGTTCGTAAATTTTGTGACGATATTTACTAAACGCTGTACGGTCTGTCACAAGACTACAAGAATATGGGTTTTCTTAAGCGAATGCCCAACTGAGTTTTGATTAAAATGGACGCTGCTTAACTCTTATAATTAGATAAAGTTATTCCGTCCGGCAAGAAGACAGAATGCATGGTTGCTAACAAAAGGAAAATCCCAAAATGAAAATTACACATTAGGGATACCAAAAACAAAGAAATACAATTTAAATATATGGAAATTAGCCGAGATCGAATTCCAGTCGAATCCATTACATTCACTTACGTGCTAATACCCTTGGGAAAGGTATGAATCTTCTTCTTCCCGCCTCCCCAGTTATGAGTAAATAGCAGGACAGACCGGGTTCTATAGCTTTGGATGGCAACTAGTCTACCACAGAAAGAAATGGGAACCTACTGCGGGTAAAAGATCTGCCTCGTCAGTCATGTATCGAAAGATACATGATCGCCTAAGCGTGTATCACGCATGGTACATAAATGACTTGCTTTAACAGAGGACGGAAAATGCGACATTGAAATCCGAAGGCTCATTGGGATAGCGAAAGATGCCTTCCAAAATTTAAGCAAAGTATTAAGAAACAGACAAATTTCGTTAGAAATAAAGAAAAGAGTACTGAACTGTTATGAAATATCAATCCAAGAAGAGACTTGAAGCAACAGAAATGTTGAGGATACCATGGACTGAACATGTTAGTAATGAGGAAGTTTCAGAGAAAATAGAAACAAAAATGACATTTATATATAACATAAGAAAAAGACTTGAAATTTCTAGGGGACATTATGAGAAAAGAGGGCTTCGAAAATTTGATACTCACAGGAGGGATTGACGGCAAGAGGTAGAGAGGAAAATAACACATTACCTACCTGGCGAACCCGAGTGAATGAATGGCGAAGCAGGGTTTCGAAGCCATGACAAAAATACAAAATTTATTAAGAAAGGTCAGGAAATTGTGAAGAACCATGATCGCTAAAACGTGATGAAGAGAAAACAAAGAAGAAGAAGAAGAAGGAGGAGGAGGAGGGGGAGGAAGATAAGGAGGAGGAGGGGGAGGGGAGGATAAGAAGAAGGAGGAGGGGGAGGAGGGGGAGAAGGAGGAGGAGGAGGAGGAGGGGAGAAGAAGGAGGAGGAGGAGAAGAAGAAGAAGAAGAAGAAGGAGGAGGAGGAGGAGAAGAAGAAGAAGAAGGAGGAGGAGGATAAGAAGAAGAAGATTCCGACTAGGTCAGTGTAGGTTTTACCGACTTTTGCAATGAATTTCCGAGGAAGTTGATATACTTATTTAACCCTCCCGTCACACTAATCGTACATTGCATACCTCTTTCCGCATCCAGCCAGTTGTTTTTACTTAATATAAAATGAACGCCATTCAACACATCGGTGTTGGGGGCGTAAATCTTATGTAAACAATTGTAGTTCTCGATAAATAAATTAAAGAAAAGGAAAAAAATTTGGTAAAGGAATGTAAAAAAAAATAATAATAAAAGAAAATGAATTCTACTTTGTTGGAATGCCATTTATTTAATGACATGTCTTAGACGCTTATATTATTATTATTATTATTATTATTATTATTATTATTATTATTATTAAATTTCTTAAAGAATCGTTTGAAAATATATTTCTTTGGGGTAGATTCACTTTTTGGTATTCCTATTCTGACATTACAACAAAATTTCCACCGTTTTCCATATATTAAAATTCTTTTTTTTCCTTTTACATTCCAGTGTTAGTGGCATGACTCACTAATAAAAAAAAAATTCGCTTTTTAAAAAGATATTCTAAGACAGATTTGGGGGGTGCCTTGTAGCTGAGATAATTTTGTATGCGTAATTCATAAGTGCCTGTGGTCGATGTTCAAGTCTATTTGGGATGCTGATTTTCAAAGCATACAAGCCCCTGCCAGTAACTGAAGCCTGGACACTGAAATTTTATTGAATAATTATTTATTTTTCCCCACAATAGGAGCAGATATGTTCAGCTATCAACCAGTTAACACTCGTGCCGGTTTAGGAGTAGAGGTGTATCCTTTGCTTCCAGTTTATGGTTCGTTTTCCGATTCTTTCTAAGGGTCTACTTCATCTTCTAAGGTCTCCGCCCAGACGCTGAAATTTTATTTATTAATTATTCACATTTTTATCCTCAATACGAGTAGATAAGTTCGCCTATCGCCCGGTTCAAATTCCTCCCTGGGCTTCTGAACAGGAGTCAGGGTTTATACCTTATTTCCTGTTTAGGATTGCGGTTTTCGGTTCCTTCTAAATTTTTTTTTTTTTCATTCTCTTTCACTTCCAGTATCCCTTTCCCTCTTAGTGGTTTTATCATCTTGTTTCTGTTGAAATGATTCAAAAAAATATAGTCTTTGTAGGCTACAATCCCACTTTGGGAAACATTTTTTACTTAAGAAGGAAAACTTAGTAAATATCCTAAGCTGATTTGCCCTACAGCGGAAATGTAGTTCCCATCAGTGTCAGAGGTCAACTAAAGTTCTAGCACAAAAACCTGGATTTAGAATGCTGATTTTCAAGACAGGTAAGCAAATTCCACTGTCAGAAAGATTCGTACAACAGCGTCATCTAAATATTTGAGACAATCATTTAGCTATCTGAGATCACCGAACTTTAGGGCAATGCGCCTAAAACGTGCTGGAACCAATATTAGTGTAACAGTTTCGATGGGGTTTCGATTCTTATTTGATCGCACAATACTATGGGTAAAATAAACTGAACTTAGCAATCACTGTTTAAGGGCTGCGTATAGAGTTAAGTTTGCTTTCGTAAATATCAATAAATATAGAATGTATTTTCATCTAAACTCCATAAATATTTTGGGAAAACATTTTGCTAAAATCATACAAAGATTGTCCCAAGTATACAGAATTTATCTTTCGAAAATCTAGATACGCTTTATTTATATACATCAGTATAAATGTTTGGTATTCAACTATTCAAATGCTTTGTTTTTATATAACTGCGTGTGGTATGAAAGAAAATATTTCAAACACAAGGCAAGGAAAGAAAAATATCTGATATAAATCTTAAAATATTTAATAGACTGATTTATCTCACAACTGATCTATTTTGCAAATTTTGATATCGAATTATCAGAAAGATATATAATCTTTCCAAACCTATCTGTTCATCTTCTCACGTGTTGCACTGTTTATGAAAGAATTTCAAATTCACTAAAAATAGGAGTGAATAGAGGCAGAAGATGTCAAATATATTGCATTAACTTATAATTCTCTTCATGCAATCGAATTTTATTCATCAATTGAAAAAAATTTGCATGACGCTTCACAACACACAGTAGTAAAGCGTCCTGGGTATGACGATAAACTACATCCAAATCATGACTATACCTGCGTCCTGTGTATGACGATAAACTACATCAGCGTCCTGGGTATGACGATAAAATACATCCGCGTCCTGACTACACCCGCGTCCTTGTGTATGACGATAAACAACATCCGCTTCCTTGGTGTGACGATAAACTACATCCGCGTTCTGACTACACCGGGGTCCTGTGTATGCTGATAAACTACATCCGCGTCCTGAGTATGACGATAAACTACATCCGCGTCCTGAATACATCCACGTCCTGACTACATCCACGTCCTGACTACACCCGCGTCCTGGATATGACGATAAACTACACCCGCGTCCTGTGTATGACGATAAAGTACATCCGCTTCCTAACTACATCCGCGTCCTGACTACACCCGTGTCTTGACTATACCTGCGTCCTGTGTATGACGATAAACTACATCCCCGTCCTGTGTATGACGATAAACTACATCCACGTCCTGGATATGACGATAAACTACATCCGCGTTCTGTGTATGATGTGACACTATTTGGCTTGCTAAAAAGGAAAAAGAAAGAAAAAGAATGGCGAGAATTAAATTTGGATGATAAGAAGCCATCACGAAAAGGACACTAAGCGGTGTTATTTTTTCTGACAAGGGAAAGTGGTAAAATTTTTTATTCCCATTGTCGAGAAGGTAAAAAGGAAGATACTGGAATTAATCTGATTTAGGTTACGGGGCGGGTGGAAATTCCAGGTTGGCCAAATAACCTCAGAGACAGAATTCTAAATAGATAAAAATTAACTGTGTCGCAGAATTACAAAAACAAAAGTGTCCGCTGACCACCATGAAGGAAAGGTTAAGCCTTTGTCTATATGTAAAAATCATTGAGAGGAGCATCTGTTTATCGTCAGGCTGGCTATGATAGCGAAATTATTTTATCGGGACGGAAAATTGGCTGTGTTTCGCCAGATGGCCACCCACTTGATAATTGGCGAAAATCTCGTTGACGAATTCCATATGAAATCCGGCTATAATAGCGAAACTGTTTTATCGGATCAGTAATTGGCACCAAGAATGCAAATAGGTTCACATGAACACCCACTTGATGCTGGCGAAAATCTGATTGACGAATTCTAGGTGACATTTGGAATAAGAACTGCGATTGAGGGACAACACTATGAAAGAAAAGAAAGAAAGAAAAAAAAGAAAAGAAAAAAAGGGAAGATAATTTTTTTTTCTTTGAGCAAGATTTTTAAAAACCGAGGCTAGTATGGCCACACCCACGCCGCTGAGCGCCCATTGGCTGAATGATAGCAAGAGTATTGGGCGGAGGTAATCATGTGAAGAAGGAGGGGAGGCCTGTTGCGCCCCCCTGAAGGGATAGGTGTGAGATGCCACTGTGAGAGAGAGGGGAAACCTGTTGACACCCTCTGAGGGCATGGTGAGATACCAATATGAGAACAAGGAGGTGGGAAGACGAAAGACTTCCAAAAATGGAAAATAATAAAATTTTCCTGACCGAAACCAAATAAGTGGATTGTGGGTTGAGAATTATCAAGGAACCTCAAACCCCGACAAGCCCACCCCGGTTTTGGTCGGCGTCCATATAAGCAAAGTCGCAGCGAGCGAAAATCAGTTAAGTTGCAGTTCGAGTTCCAGTGCCAGTTGGGGTTGGAGACAGACAGGCAAGCAGTTGCAGTGAGCTGAGAGCTCTGAAGACCCGCCTCGCAGAAGCTGTCTAAGATTCGCGCATTATCGACCTCAACTTCTAATTAAGAACAATTTATTTTTGAAGAACGACTTAGACTCACACCACCGAAACAAGTTTTACGAATATTGCCTGAAGATACACCAAGAACCAGTTTCTTAAAGAACAAACAACTTAAGATGTTAAGACTCGCCTAACAAACGCAAAGTGTCACGAATCCATATAGCGGGTTGGGAAGTAGACGCAGTCCTGTATTCAGCAACCATATATAAAATATTGTTATCCTTTTTTAACACATTTGAACTTTTCGAATTATAATTTTATTTTATTTTACATATACTTGTGCGATATCACCCTTGTTCGAACTCGACTTGCATTACGGCCCGGGGACTGATTGATTTCGTCTGCCTAAGATCAATTCACAACGTGGGTAGGTTAGACTGGAAATCAAAGCAGTTACTTCGGTAACCAGACGTTGGAAGCGATCTGGGAACGACAAGGCTGATACCGAATCTAACCAGATTCCCATTTGAATCACCAAGAGGTTAGAACGTCACATTTGGTGCCGCGACCAATACCAAGCCAGTTGGTCGTCACAGGACAGTATAGCACGACGGACGCGGCTAGGCAGATGTCACATTTGGCGCAGCGACACCGGGGGGGGGGGGACGTCACAATGACGATAAACTACATCCGCTTCCTAACTCGATCCGTGTCCTGACTACACCCGTATCCTAACTACACCCGCGTCCTGTGTATGACGATAAACTACATCCCCGTCCTGGATATGACGATAAACTACATCCGCGTCCTGACTACACCCGCGTCCTGTGTATGACGATAAACTACATCCCCGTCCTATGTATGACGATAAACTACATCCGCTTCCTAACTACATCCGCGTCCTGACTACACCCGTGTCCTGACTACACCCGCGTCCTGTGTATGACGATAAACTACATCCGCGTTCTGACTACACCCGTATCCTGACTGCACCCGCGTCCTATGCATGACGATAAACTACACCCGCGTCATGTGTATGACGGTAAACTACGTCCAACTGCAAAGCCTCTGATCAAGAGGTT
Organism: Acanthosepion lycidas; assembly: GCA_963932145.1. NCBI lineage: Eukaryota > Metazoa > Mollusca > Cephalopoda > Sepiida > Sepiidae > Acanthosepion > Acanthosepion lycidas. The sequence continues at coordinate 60,373,670 of OZ010602.1, read as the reverse complement.
TTGAGGAGCGTGGAACCAACTCTTAATTGCTGGTGTTCCCAGGTCCAACCTGACCCGGGGTGGTACACCTGTTAGGGTCCCAGCTATGGGCAAATAGTTTACCCCGAAACTGAGATAAAAAGCATCATAAAAATATCAAAATGGGTTTTATTACCAGAAATACTTTGTAAAAAATTATTACCAGAAATAAATTTTTGAAGAAAAAAATTAATACCAGCAATATATTAAAAAAAAAAAAATTAACAGCAATACAATGTTTTAAAATAATATTACCAGCCATACAATTTTGAAGAAAAAATATTACCAGAAAGAGATTTTTGACAAACCAAAATATTACCAGGAAAAAAAAAGTTGTCGGCATTAAATGACACATTGAGGTGTTGATATGCCGTAAAACACAACAAACCAAACCAAACACAGTATTAAAGCTGAAATAAATACTCATTCATTATCTATCTATCTATCTATCTATCTATCTATTTATCTCAGTCTAATTCATATCTATCTATCTATCTATCTATCTATCTATCTATCTATCTCAGTCTAATTCATATCTATCTATCTATCTATCTATCTATCTATCTATCTATCTATCTCAGTCTAATTCATATCTATCTATCTATCTATCTATCTATCTATCTATCTCAGTCTAATTCATATCTATCTATCTATCTATCTATCTATCTATCTCAGTCTAATTCATATCTATCTAACTATCTATCTATCTATCTATCTATCTATCTCAGGCTAATTCATGTCTATCTATCTATCTATCTATCTCAGTCTAATTCATATCTATCTATCTATCTATCTATCCATCTATCTATCTCAGTCTAATTCATATCTATCTATCTATCTATCTATCTATCTATCTATCTATCTATCTATCTATCTATCTATCTATCTATCTCAGTCTAATTCATATCTATCTATCTATCTATCTATCTATCTATCTATCTATCTATCTATCTATCTATCCATCTATCTATCTCAGTCTAATTCATATCTATCTATCTATCTATCTATCTATCTATCTATCTATCTATCTATCTATCTCAGTCTAATTCATATCTATCTATCTATCTATCTATCTATCTATCTCAGTCTAATTCATATCTATCTATCTATCTATCTATCTATCTATCTATCTATCTATCTATCTATGTCAGTCTAATTCATATCTATCTATCTATCTATCTATCTTCGTTCATATCTATCATATTTTCATATCTATTCAATTGTGTTCATTTTCCCTTACAACGACTACACACTTGTTTTATGTCAGAAAAGTTAAATAAAAAGTTGGACAGACAGATCTAGTCGGCATTGTTTAATAAAACTTGTTTGAAAGAATTCTTGCTAGCTAAACTCACCGTATATATATATATATATATATATATATATATATATATATATGTAATGGTTGCGATGGGTAAATTGTCGCCATTTTATACTTCTAATTTCGTGCATATGCGTTACTTGTTTTTGATTTTATCATCTGCACAGTAGGGTTAGTTGGACACCTTCTGTGAGAATAAATACTCATTAGTAGTTGGACTACCATGACGCAATTCCTTCCGCCAAAAATTTAGAAACGGTATGCTGTAATGCTTGGAATTCGCGCCGGAATCTCCCATACGAATATTTCAGAGTGATGACAGTTTAGAAGATTCGGAAAAAAGTTGGCTGTGTCTAATGGTGATTTACGACGGTGTTTAGAGTGATCCCTAGTGATGGTGTCGTTATGCCTCCGTTCATCTTCTAATAGGGCCTCAGACTCAACACGGAGGCCTACATCAAGTGCCTTGAGGTGGTATTACTGCCCTGGGTGAAGAGAGTGGCTGCTGGAAGACCCTATGTCTGGCAAAAGGATTCTGCACCATGTCATGCAAGCGGGAGAAACCAGTCATGGCTGTCAGACAATTTCTGCGACCTCTTCACCTCTTACATCTGGCCACCTAACTCCCTAGATTGCAACAGCCTTGATTATTATGTGTGTGGCGCAGTTGAGGGAGAAACCAACAAAATTCCTTGTAACACCAAAGTTGAACTGAAGGTAGGGATTATAGCAGCCTTCACCGACTTAAACAAGGAGATCGTACAGAAGAGATGCAGGAGATACCGAAGTCGTCTGGAGGTGATGGTAGAAGCCAATGGCGATTTTATTGAATAAATTTACTCTTTAGTATTTCAAGATATTTTTGTGCCATTTTGGTAAACATTTCTGTTAAAATGTGATGTCAGTGTCATTTTCATTTTTGAGTAATTTAGATGACAGTTTATCCATCGCACCCTGCGTACTTACACACACGTGTGTGTGTGTGTGTGTGTGTGTGTGAAGAAACACAAATTTAGACGACCACTTATCCATCGCACCCTGTATACTTACACGTGTGTGGTGCGTGTGTGTGTGTGTGTTAAGACAAAATTTAGACGACCATTTATCCATCGCACCCTGCCTACTTACACACACGTGTGTGTGTGTGTGTGTGTGAAGAAAGGCAAAATTTAGACGACCATTTATCCATCGCACCCTGTATACTTACCCGTGTGTGTGCGTGTGCGCGCGTGTGTGTGTCTGTGTGTGTGTGTGAAGAAAGATAAAAGTTAGACGACCATTTATCCATCTCACCATGTAATTCCGGCGTTCTCACATTTCATGGAAACATGTTACTCAATGTGACGTCATATAAACGTTCAAACTGAAATTTGTGTGTATGTGTTTTGTTTAATTATCACACTTAAATAATGATATACATATATGTGTGTGTGTGTGTGCGTGTGTATTTGGGCCTGCGTGAGCGCGTGTGTGTGTATGTATGTGTGTGTACGCTCACGTTTTGCTACCAATCCTGAATCGTCGCGACTTCTGTAAGGCAATAATTCAATATTGTTAGCTTGCAAATCTTGAACAGTAACCCCCTCCCCATTTCCCTCACTTTACGCGCGGGCGCGCACGCACACACACACCCATACACACACATATATGTATATACTAGCAGTAGAGCCCGGCGTTGCGCGGGGATATAACAGTAAGAGATAGATCAAGTATCGACCATCATAAAGACTGAAAAATAAAATTGACAAAGATTATTGTTTAAGGTTGACGGACACGCATGTCTTAATTAGTTTTTTTTTTTTACGAATTGGTCAAACCCAAACTCAAACAAAAACATTTTTTTCAATCGTTATGAGTCTACCGATTGAATAGAATTTTATTATAAACAATTGTCTTGTAAATGGAATTTTTAAAGCATTCTGAATGTAAAAATAAAGAAAAAAGCGTGCAAGACAATAAGAAACACTACCTGCCAAAAAAAGTGAAGTTTTATTGAAATCGGTTGAAAAATCTCGGAAATCTGATTCCATATATAAACGAACACACACACTCGCACAACAAACCAACCTGGGCTTTATATATAAGTATATAACTCGATAACTCGATATTAATAAGTATAACTCGATATGAGTTGTCCCCTTTCATTAATGCCTCTTAATTGTGTTTTCAAATTGATTTTGTGCAAAAACAATTGTGTTTTTTCAACTTTCGGCGCTGTCAGAACCAGGACAAGCTAATTTTACGTAGTCCTGTGAAGTTTTGTTGAAATCTGTTGAAAAATGTAGGAAATCCGATCCAATATATAAACGTATAGACACACACAAACACACACACAATCTGCGTTTTATAATAAGTAAGATATATATATATATATATATAATTATCATGTTCTTCCTTTTCGATCTCTTCGCCCCTTCCAAAGATTTCATCTTACTCTTCATATCAATTATGGTTTGTATTCTTCTTGTCTCCTAAAATCAGGCAGTTTACACTTTCTATGATGTGATTATTTTTTTTTTTAAGTTTTAAGAATAAACCCAACATTATAGATATAATCCGCAAGTTGTTGCATCTTCCGGTGGAGAAAAAGAAACTGCTTCGTACGCGGACAAACATGTCTTCGTCACAATCTTTCAACCGAATCCTTTTAAAATGTTTCTTGCCAACAGGGTATGGATATCATGCCTCAATCTGTATATTTGTCATAAATAGCGTCAACTCTATCTTCCATCTTTGTTGCAAACATGAAACTTTAATTTTATAGCTTATTTAAGGGCATTCTTCGTTTTATTTTTTTTTTTTTCTTCTTCTTGTCCCACAAGACTCAACATCACCGATATACGGGACACGTTATAATCGGTCGACATCGCGGAACAAAATCAAGAAGATAAAATCTGACATTTTGAGCGCCCATCTTAGAAGGATGCGGATCTTTCACTTTTGCTCATTATATAACAAGTTGGCTTTTCTAAAGCTTCAAATTGAAAGAGAAAAGGTACAAATCAAAATAAATAAATCAAGAAAAAATATAATCGTCTGCCTCTCGGAAATAAAATGTTATCAGCGATATATCTGGTTGATAGCGCTGACGTGTCTACTGATCAGATCATATTCCTTGCCCTAAAATAATTCGTACAGGTACTATCCAATTGATAACTGATTGACTTAAACAATTAAAGTGTTTTGCTTTACAGCTTTTTTGGCAAAGTGGCGACAGTTAGAATGATCATTCATGAGGTAAATGATATGTGTTTATATAGATAAAAATGTATTGTAAATAGAAAAAACATCGCCCGGAAAACTCAAATAGTTTGTGCGATAAAAGTAAAATATATCTGATGTCGAAGAACTGATATGAACGCTTTTGGTTTTTAGTATTAGCAAATCTATAAGAAATTTTGTTTAATAAAATATTTCCAAGCATTGTGTTTTGGGTACATAATCTAGCCGATTTCACTTGGAGTCTTTTCTTTATATTTCCATCACTTTTCTTATTAAATATCTCACATTGTGATAATAATAATCTGAAACGTTGAAAGAAGCTGAACGTAAATTTACTGTCGATCATCTAGCGATTAAAGCAATTTCTATATATTTTCGACTTAGTACATTCTTTTGTCTTTCAATTAGATTAGCATATTGACTCGTATTTTTTTTTTTATCTCAATTTATTCAAAAAATAAGTACGTAAAAATTCGCCTTTCTTTCAGCCGTACGCCGATGGCTGAGGGGGAAAATCTCCGACTGTGGCCGAATCAGTTGGGTTTTTGATCCCGGCTTGAAGTAATCGGTTGTTTAGCCACATTGATGAGTTGTGATACAGCGAAACAGTCTATCTGTGGATGACAATATATATGCACCCGAAAAACTTCGGTTGTGCCTCCTTGGAAGATAAGTGCGAATTTTTAAACAATGACTATTACTACTAATATTACAAGCTCTTCCCAAATTGAGCACTGTCAGTCATTGGCGTGTTTATTCACAGAATAAGTAGATAAAAATTCGCCTTTCTTTCAACCGTGCGCCGATGGCTTAGGGGGGAAATCTCCGACTGTTGTCGAATCCCGGCTTGAAGCAATCAGATGTGTAGCGACACTAATGGGCTGTGATACAGTGAAACAGCCTGTCTGTGGATGACAGTATATATATATATATATATATATATATATATATATATATATATATATATATATATAAAGAAATATAGTCTTAAGGTGTGCTATATTTATGGAATAAAGTGCTCAATATCAGAGATAGAGCGTGTGTAAATATAAAAGTGAACATAGAAGTCAACACTTAGAGGCGACAGTCTGTTTCATGCTAGATGCAATCGTCAAGCCATAAGCTAAGTGACAAACTTTGACATATATATATATATATATATATATATATATATATATATATATATATATATACCGTATATTTCCAATTATAAGGCGACCTATACATAAGATGTGACCCAAAATCTATGTAAATTTTCGAAATATTATCTGAAATCTGTAGTATAAGACGACCGACTGGGACCGATATGTAAATGACGATGTTTATGATGAGCTCCTTTTATCAGAAGGTGATGATCATAGTAATTTTAAAGGTTTTAATTACATATTGAGTGTCTTAAGTTTTTTAATTCTGTAATGAGAAATAAAGATTTAATGGTATCTTAAATTTTAGTTGTTTAAAGTCACAAAATACGGTATAATGTATGTTATTAAAAAATAGTTTACATGTTATACTAAATGTTGTTGTTATCTAACACCACAATGATAATGAATTTTAATTAGAAATTGATGTGAATAACAAAACCAGTGTTGCAGATATATCATATATTAAACAGTAAGTACAACAGACGAGTATTACACAAATAGTGAGTGTGTGTCGGTTGACCCAGCGTTCAATCTATTCTACTGTTGATATTTACCAGCCTCTCCACGAGGTCAGGCATGACACAAGGCCGAGTTTAATGTGAGGCAATCCGAGCCCGTAGGCTCGGCCAAAAATTCCCCGTAGACACCGCATAAAACGGGGTCGGGTAGCTGTTTCTCGAGACGAGTCTCTGTTCTTCGACATAGCCTCGTCTGGGGAGTTTGATCAGCACAGCTGTAACAGATCTACTCGACTGTTAATATTTAACACCCCCCACGAGTGTGTATGTGTCCCAAGGCCGGTTTATTGTGGGTACTTCGAGCCCGTAGGCTCGGCCAAAAATATTCACTTTGAACTCGCCTAAACTGGTTCTGGGACTGTCTACCTCCCCGGACGAAACTTTGCCCTTCGGCGAAGCTTCGTCTGAGTTCCTCTCTGCCGAGGCAGAGAGTTCGACAGCTTAACAATCTATTCGACTGTTATATATAACAGTTCCCCCCCACAAGGAATGTATGTGGCACAAGGCAGAGCTTAACGTGGGTTTTCTCAGCTGAACAATCTATTCGACTGTTCCCCCAAGGCCTTCTCTCTTACTAATCTTATAGTAGGCGGAAGAGTCCAACAGACTCTTTAGAGGGAGGACACCACAACAGAAATATAGATTGCATGTTATACTAAATGTTTTTAACACTACGATGAGAAATAAAGATTGGTGCGCGAATCAAGAACGAAAGTTTTGTTTATATTACTTGTTACTTGTGCGTGCTGCTCAGAGGAAATTTTGCAAATTGTTGTGTAATCATCTCTTAAATATTGCATTATAATCTAAAGTCAAGAATAAAGTAATTTTATTTCATTTATAACTTTATAATGTGAATTGTTTCAACTAGAACTAGAAACTGATTAGACAACTGGAAAGGATCAGTATGAAAATACATAGACAAAATAAATATTTATTATTCAATAAAACATGTTTGAATGAAGATAAGCAGCTTATATATATATATATATATATATATATATATATATATATATATATATATATATATATATACTCCGGGTGTAACAGTAAATTAGTTCAAATCGTGTAACAGCATGGGATGATTATCTATTCCTCAAAATGTTTAATATCTAAAAAAAGGCTAAACTAATTGAATTTCTTTTTTCCATGTCTTCAGATAAGACGTTTAGCCATTTTGACATCGTTTGTCGTAAAAATTACTGAAAAACCCTTTGAGTTGTTCAGCTAGAAAGAAAACAGGTTAAAATAGTTTTGTGTCAGTCTCACTATGTCTTCCCAAGTGAGAAAGTTTCAGAGGAAAAATATCATTCAGGCTTTCAGTAATGGTACCAACATTCATACTCTGGCCTCCATCTTCAAAATCCATTAAAGAACCATCAGGAGAACGGTAAATAAGTTTAAAAAAAGAGGAAAACTGGATAAGGCTAATAAAACAAGAGGGATGATCATTTCAACTTAGAGCTAAATACATTCTTATTGTTCAAAGTAGAGTCTAATAGTTTATCTATCTATCTATCTATCTATCTATCTATCTATCTAAATGCATACATATATATATATATATATATATATATATATATATATATATATATATATATATATATATATATATATATGCACATGTCATTGAATACGACAGGCAAGGTGCTTTGATTTAGTTTTTTATATAGTTTCTCATGTGATCTAATAATTTTTTCTTTTCCAATGATAAATTATATAAAAACTGCGAATGTTCTTTTTATTCGAGCGCTTTCCGCTATACATTTAGCCATTTTTAAAATTGAAATATTGTAACTGTTAAATAAGAAATAGTTTGTTGCATGTATGTATTTATATAATGTTTTCATTTTCAAAACACGGTCAAGTTATTGTGTCTATGTTCATAGTTGGTATTATTTAGTGTTGGTTTTTGCTTTTAATAATAAGGCTACCTTTATTTTTAAATTCTTGTTTACATGTAGAGGATGCTATTATATTTGAGTTGTCAACAAGTATGTTACGAATAGTGTCCGGTAGGTCTCCATGAATATTTAAATGAGATCTAATGGAGCTATGGTCAGAAAGATGTAGAGTGAGTTTTCGTGTCATACATGTTGTAGTATGTCCTATATAATTATTTACGAATTTTGATTGATCAGGAATACAATATATATATATATATATATATATATATATTGTATTCCTGATCAATCAATCAATCAATCAATATATATATATATATTTATATTTATATATATATATATATATATATATATATATATATATATATATATATATATATATATTAAACATTTCCCCCCAAGCATGGCGGGATGTCACTAGTACGCAGGGAGTTACAGAGTGGGAGCGTGGTAAAGAGGTGTGATAAAGCAAAGGATGAACAGAAGGGCGGGGATCGTTCAGGGCATCTGGAGATGTCGATTGACATTACATTTGAATAGTTGGAGATTAGGGAAACAAGTAATAGGAAAGGGAATTCCACAGACGTCAGGTGCGAGACATGAAGCTATTGGAGTAGAAGAGAAAGTCACATATATATATATATATATTATAAAAAATTAGGAAATCAGCCGATTCCACTACTTTGGTTTCAAACTTTCGGTATCGTCAGGCAATTTCAGTCAGTTGATTTCTTAATTTTCTAAACTGAAAAGCTACATATGTTATTTTTTTTAATCTTTTTATATGTGTATTGAGCACTAAATAAATACTATTTCCTGGTTTAATTTAACTTTCATCATTAACTTTTTATTATATATATATATATATATATATATATATATTATCTCTTTATGCTGCCTAATATAATACGTTTTTGAAAACAATTGTTCCACAGTACGAAATTCCGGGAAAAAAACTTCTAAGACATATCACTCTATTAACTGAACTATGTACTTAGTTCATGCCACTTTAACTGGAAAACACTTACAACAAAAGAATTCGTGGATTTACCAAACAACAAAATTCATATAAAAAAAATTCTCACTTGAAATATTTGAACTTTAGCGTTGCGACTTGCACGTTCCAATATTATATCACCGTTAATAAATAACACATTCTTAAAAAAAACATCTTTCGGTCTACAACATATTTATTTTGTCTTCGAGTTTTGACTTTAAAGGAAAAATTACAGCCTGATGATGAAAACATGAAGTTCTTGAAAGTACTTGCTGCTCTAAAAAAATACACCAGATTCATCTGACAACAATTTTATACATAAGGATCGCATCATTCAGTGAATTGTGAGTAGTTTAATGCTTATATTAAGTCTGTTAGCGAAGAGATTTCGCCATTAATTGCATTAATATTGCTAAATGATTCAATGTATGATTATCTCTTTATAATATATATATATATATATATATATATATATATATTGAAAAAAAAATTTTTAGAAAATCTTTTAAAAAAATTTAAATTTTAGAATTTTATTTTAAGGTCTATATTTGCTTATTTATGCCTGTTTTTGCAGTTTTTTATAAAGTTGAAATAATTCTGAATGAACCAACATTGCTGAATGAAGTGAAAATTGATACAAAATATAAAAGTGAGCTCATTTGATTCTATTAACTTACGCATTTATGAAATCAGTCAAGCTTCATGTTTCTATAGATGTTGAATAAACACCTATCATTTTCTCTCATTCTGTTTTTTTTTTTGTTGTTTTAGCTAAATAAGATTGCTAACATGACAATACCAAAACAAAGAGTTGTTTAATCTGATATTGTAAAACACATGCGACAGGACCAACGGATTGGTGAATGCAACTTTCACAGTAAACTCATCAGAACAATTACCATGAAAAAATTTGTAGAAAAGTCACCGGGAGTTACAATAAGGTGGTGTAAAAATAATGGAAAACTAGATGCTAGGCCAGTATCGATAACATTGCAGATTTTTCTTTGGATACATGAAAAATTCTCTCATGTAAATTAGTGCAGTATCTTGAAAAAAAAAAAAATTATTTTTTAGAAAATCTTTAAAAAAATTAAATTTTAGAATTTTATTTTAAGGTCTATATTTTCTTATTAATGTCTGCTTTTGTAAATTTTTTATGAAGTCGAAATAATTCTTTCAGAATTATTACGATTGTTGACAATCTTCACATCGTTCAGGAATGTCAAATTCCTGAACGATGTGAAAATTGTCAACATTATTTTATTTTACCGAAATGTAATACAAAATATAATAATGAACAATTTGATTATATTTATGAAATAAATAAACATTTATGAAATAAATAAACATTTATGAAATAAATAAACATTTATATAAGATTTATGAAATATTTTTATGTTTCCAGCGTTATAAGATATAGGTTTGTAAAATCATTTCACACCAGGTAAGACAAAAGAGCTACTAAGATGCAATGGGTTAGTGAGAGAAAAAAAAATAGTATTAAGTAGAGAGAACAATAAAAAAACAACCCCCCCACCCAGAAATTAAGAAAGAAATCGTTATCTTCATAAAGGTTGACTTTGCATTTAAATTTGTGAAGATCAAAGTTGACTTGAAAGGAAAAAACCCGAAGAGAGAAGTGCAATAGAAAAAACAGCATAGAACTTATGGTTTCATCTCGCCATTTCAACTGTAAGATCATCAGACCTTTCAGCCAATCTAGTACTACGCTTGTATTCATAAAGTCTCGCTACATATATATATCTACCTATTTATATCTGTATGTTTTAGATGGGAATAGTAATGTGTTATAAAAATAATATTGCATTTATATTGTCAATATAAATAATAAAAATGCATTTTTTTGATGTGACGATTTGATGTAATATTTGCGCACACACACACACACACAAACTTTGAGCTTTATATATTATATTACAAGATGGATAAGATTTCACGATCACGAATTCCGTAACCAATCAGGGCCGTAATGGCACCCCATATACTGCAGCCGTAATAGAATTGGTGTTTCTTGAGCCTGACGGAGCCCAACGATTGAATTTTTCTTCTCCTAAATCGGTTGCCACCCAAGGCTATAAAACCCATTCTGTCTTGCTGGGGGGGGAGAAGAAGAGTATTCATATATTTCCCAAGGTATGAATGCACGTTAGTGAATATAATCCGACTGGAATTCGAACTCGGCTCTCCGAGCCGCTATCCATTACTCTAACTTGCCTCCTAGGATAAGGTTTACGCTTATTTAAAGAATCGTTATGTGGGGTCTGCCTTGTGGTTGATTATTTCCCGCTCGCTCGAATCAGTGGTCGATGTTCAAAATCGGATAAATCTTAAGGTTTCAAAAACCAATTTGAACGGCACTTGGAAGCTTGGCGCTACATAATCTTCTTTTCGATTTGTACAACACTAAAATAAGTAAATATCAAGAATCGACTTTTTTTTTGTTTGTTGTTAAATGAACAATGACACTCATTCGCTTTGGCCGGTGTGGCATCATAAAAAGTTTTTAAAAAATACACGGAAGAAAGAAGAAAAGAGAAAAAAAAAGTTAAGATATCAAGATGGGGGGTGGTGTAAAATAAGAAGCCACCTGACCTAGTGTCCTTGCAGTCGAAGTGTTGATGGATGCCGCTTTAAAACAGTGAGTGATGATTGCTTGGTTTCTTTTTTTCTCGTTCTCTTTATCTTCTTGTTTCGGTCTAGCTCACCAAAAAAAAAAAAAAAAGCCTGTTGATGCTATCTGCCCGTGCCTATCGGCAATTCGATCCGTCCGATGACAAAAACAAACACTCAGCTGACGCTGTCATGTTCTACACGTTGCAAACCAATCAAGAAGCGGAGACACTTTCTCACGCTCGTCTTTCCGACACCGATCGGTTCTTTTTCGATTCTGAAAAGTTGCAACGGCGAAAAGATTTGAATATAAATGTGAACTGACAAACTTTGTCAAAGTAAATAAAACAGTTTATCATTTTTAATTCAATCTTCGAAATGTCGATAAAGTTTCACAAGTGAATATTATTTCAGAAGATACTTTGTTACTAGCTGTCGTTTTTCCAAGCCTTTTTGCTGGAATTGTTACGGACTAATCGACTGGCTATCTTAGCACGATGCTTAAGAAGATTGCATTGCACACCGACGCCATAGTGTTGTGAGTTCGATTCTCTCTTCTGTGTCCCACTAGTATGTCCTTGTGCCAGACTATATTAAGCAGCATATAATTCTACTTGTCCCTTTGTACTTTATTTAGCACGGACATTACATACCTAATAAATAATGGACTATTACATTTTGATTTCGAGGAATGACGGGAAAGACATATCAAAGACGCTGTTTGGTTTCAGCTAGTAAAGAAAGAAAGAAAGAAAGAAAGAAAGAAAGAAAGAAAGAAAGAGAAATCGGTGAAGGTGGTGACGCTTTCACGTGCTTCCGGTTCTCGTACGACCACAGAAGTTAAGCAACGTCAAGCCTGGTCAGTACATAGTTGATCATTTCGATCTGTGAGATTAGATCTGCGGATGCTGACATGGATAACGGCCGGGAGATTGGAAATCGGAGTGCCGAGTTCCAATTCCAGTCAGGTTTGTTATATTCATTTAAGCGCAAATGCTACTTCAGTAAAATGGAGAAAACCTGTCAATTTGAAATCTTTTCATTTGTACCATCTTATTTAAATAATGACCTGCATTCATATCAGTGGATGTTATTACAATATTTTGTTAAAGTTGTTAAGCTCAAATATTTAACGATGAGATTTCTACGGATATTTTATTGTCGTAGAACTTGTAAGGAGCTTAATCAATCATTAACTGAAGAGTGAAATTCAGCAGAAAATTAACATAGCAAAAGCGTGAAATTATCAAGGTAGTACTAGTTGTAAATAATTATAGTATAGAATATTTCCAACATATGTCAAAAGTTGGATAAAAATAATAACTCCTTAAAAATACCACCTCTTAGAAATACTACCTCCTTAAAAATACTGCCTCATTAAAAATACTGTCTCCGTAAAAAATACTCCCTCCTTAAATATACGACCTCCTTAAAAATACTAACTCCTTAAAAATACTAACTCCTTAAAAAATACTACCACTTTTAAAAATGCTATCCCCTTAAAAATACTACCTTCTTAAAAATTCAATCTACTTAAAAATATACCTCTTTATAATACTACCCCCTTAAAAAATACCCTCGACTTAAAATTACTTGCTTCTTAAAAATACTAATTACAAATATTACCTCCTTCAAAAATACTATATACTTAAAAATACTACTCCCTTTAACATAGTATCACCTTCAAAATACTACCTTTTTAAAAAATACTACCTACTTAAAAATACGATCTGTTTTTGAACAAAATATTACCAAGTGAGTAATTAAAAAAAAAAACTTTTAATGTCTAAAAAAAACACATAATTATTAGGTTGGTGCAAAAATAATGACGTAATAATGTCGTTTTTTGACGTTAACAAATACGTCAAAAACGACATTATTACGTCATTATTTTTGCACCAACCTAATAATTGAATTTCTTTTTCTCGGTTTTCAGACGTTTAGCCATCTTGACAACATTCTTCGTAAGAATGTCTGAAAAACCCTTCGAGTTATTCAGCTAGAAAGAGGACAGATTAAAATCATTTTATGTTAGCACCATTGTCTTCCCAACGGAGCAAAGTTGAGAGAGAAAAGATCATTCAGGCTTTCAGTAATGGTATTAACATTCATAGTTTGGCTTCCATCTTCAAAGTCCATTCAAGAACCATCAAGTGAACGGTGAATAAGTTTTAAAAAAAAGCAGGGAACTGTAGAAAGGAAAACTGGATCAGGAAATCACAACAGCTAACGGGATCATCATTTAAACTTAAATCTTAGATCAATTAGAAAAGATCCAACTCAGTCCATAAGACGTTTGGCACGTGAGAGAGAAGTTTCACCTATGACAGTCTAAAGAGCAGTGAAAAAAGTCTTGAAAATGAAACGTGTGAGGCAACTTGTTACCCCAGGTTAGAAAAGACGAAGATCACCTTGAACAAGTTAGGAAATGATCCTGGAATAATATATATATATATATATATATATATATATATATATATATATATATATATATGAACTTTATTTCAATACTTCATACGTTTCCGATCCTTAGCTAAGATTAATGTCATTTTCGTTTATGATCGATTTTATCACAATACTTCTATTATGTTTAGAGAGTAATTATACATTCTTATTGTATCACAGTAGAGTAGAGTAGTGTTATAAATACTTCGGAGTATTCCAGTAAGATATCTTTAATTATTTCTAAGATACAACTTAATCTAACAATTGGACAATTTTTGTGTTACACAATTTGGACAATTTTGCTGTTACACCCGGTATACACACTCAAAAACACAGGCACAGACACACCCACAGACACACATATATGTATGTATGTGGTATAAATAAAAGGACAATTGGAAAAAAGGTCTTAGATTTTGCCTTGAAAAAGTCGGAAGACGAAACGCGTCGGCAAAATCTAAGATCTTTTTTCCAATTGATCTGGGAATTTAACTATATTGTTGACATGGAAGAAAAAAAATCTCTTACTATAAAGGTAATTTACATTAACCAGAAAAAAAAGGCTTAGACAGAAGCGTCTATCTTTTTAAATTTGGATTTTTTTAATGTAACTATAACAACAAGAACATTTCGATTTCATTTTTGCCTTGAAAAAGTCGGAAGACGAAACGCGTCGGCAAAATCTAAGATCTTTTTTCCAATTGCCATTTTATTTATACCAATCTGTCTTGTCCACAGAATTGATCTGGGATTTTAACTATGTATGTATGTATGTATATAAAAGAAAAGATCAAAATCTTTAGAAGCTATTATTATAGAATATAAATGGCCCACATTAAATAAAATATCATTTACCACAGGAAATGGTATCATGAATTACATACGATGCAATTAATGTGCGAACATACTTTATTAGGATTATAAAAATAAACCAATAAAAATTAATTAATTAATAAAATAAATAAATCGCGTTCATCTTGTGCGGCCTCGTTCCCAATATCCGTTACATATGACGTCACATTTGAAACGAGCAAGCTTCCCAAAGAATACCTGGATGTCGACAATGGAATTCTAACTACCACACAGACATCACATTGCTTCTTTATAATGACTGAAAAGCTGAAAATACTTGGATAAAACTCAGAAAATATGAACTTCGGACAGTTTATCGACAGCTTCGAGCACAATACCCAATACCTTATCTGGAAATTGGAAAAATATAATAAAAATTAAACAGACAGACTATATATATATGAAGGGGATTAAGTCCGACAATTATTTAATAATTAAAATTAAATAATTATAACTAAAATAATGTATAAAGAGATATTATATATATATATATATATATATATATATATATATATATATATATATATATGTGAGTGTGTGTGTGTATGTGTGTGTGTATATATGCGTGTGTGTGTGTAAATATATATATATATAATATCTAATATATAATATATAATCTAATAGATATATAATATTATATATATATATATATATATATATATATATATATATATAATGCTCGGATACTTGTTTTCGAGCATACACGTCTGCTAAGACGTCTAGCCAATCCCTGTTGCAGGTGCCAGCTCAGGCATATTTTTCTTCACTCAGGGAGTCCACCTGTGTTGATTCGACCTTAGTTATAGTTTATGAGAGATAGAGAGCATCATCTGATTGTTATTAGCAATAAGTTCAGTTGTTTTATACACGAGGTGAAATTCAAAGTCCCGCTGAATTTGATAAAGAACGCATTTACTAATTTTTGTTTCCATTGTCTCCTTTGGGGAAATTCCGTTAGTTTTGTATCCATCGTTCTCACAAAAGTTAAGACCCATAAAAAGTCGTTCCAAACTCCCTAAATATTAGGTTAGCTTATATTTGATATGTAAATGATAAGTAATCTCTCTCTCTCTCTCTCTCTATATATATATATATATATATATATATATATATATATATATATATATATATATATATATATATATATATATATATATATATATATATATATATATATATATATATATATATATATATAAAAAAATAAAAGGTAGTAATCCGTTAGCCGTTAGTATATAATCCAAATGAAGCCTATTAACGCAATATAAAATATTAAATCTGATATATATACATTAAGAAATGGACAAAGTCCGACAATTTATTTATTAAAGACATTTTTTTATGTTTAACGTTCTTTTTATAGATACAAGTATTTAAGTAAATGCTCTGTTTATAATAAACAGTATGAAATAACATCTATCGGCCTGAATGTCCGAGAAATTTTCATAGAAAATATTCGCCCTTTGACAGGATTCGAACCTGCATCCTATACGGAACCGTCATTTACGCTGACGTCCCTTTACCGCTCGGCCACAAAGGATCGTCCGGCTGGCAAGGTTGAATTTACTGCTTATAAACTTCAATCTTCCATGAATCTCGTGCATTCATAACTGCTCATGGCGTATCAAATGTAAACAAATGACGTCATACATTAAGAAATGGACAAAGTCATTTGTTTACATTTGATACGCCATGAGCAGTTATGAATGTACGAGATTCATAGAAAGTAGAAGTTTATAAGCAGTAAATTCGACCTTGCCAACCGAACGATCCTTTATGGGAGGAGTGTAGTTAGACATTCATGCCATACTGTACCAATTCCAGTCGGATCTGCAAATAAATATTACTTCCGGCGTTATTTTGATGGAAGAAGGCACCTTTTCGATTAGCCGGTTCCGAACAATTTTACTCAATTACTACTTGTTGTAGCATACCTATGGAAGATAATGGGTATGTCTCCATTCAGATAAATACAATAGTAAATACTGTATTTTGGTCTGTAGTTGGAGATTCGTCTCCAGCTGTACTGGTCAAACTCCAGCCAGAGAGGATCCCCAGACGAGCCTATGTCGAAGTGCAGAGTCTCGTCTCGGAAAACAGCTACCCGACCCTGTTTTATACGGGGTCTACGGGGAAATTTTGGCCGAGCCGAAGGGCTCGGATACCCCACATTATATTCAGCCTTGTGCCACATCTTACAACGGGCGCTGTTGGTAGATATCCAGCAGTTGGAGATTCGTCTCCAGCTGTGCTGGTCAAACTCTCTGCCTTCGGACAGAGAGCATCCCCAGACGGGAGCTGTTGGTAGATATCCAGCAGTTGGAGATTCGTCTCCAGCTGTGCTGGTCAAACTCTCTGCCTTCGGACAGAGAGTATGCCCAGACGGGCGCTGTCGGTAGATATCCAGCAGTTTGAGATTCGTCTCCAGCTGTGCTGGTCAAACTCTCTGCCTTCGGACAGAGAGCATCCCCAGACGGGCGCTGTTGGTAGATATCCAGCAGTTGGAGATTCGTCTCCAGCTGTGCTGGTCAAACTCTCTGCCTTCGGACAGAGAGCATCTCCAGACGGGCGCTGTTGGTAGATATCCAGCAGTTGGAGATTCGTCTCCAGCTGTGCTGGTCAAACTCTCTGCCTTCGGACAGAGAGCATCCCCAGACGGGCGCTGTTGGTAGATATCCAGCAGTTGGAGATTCGTCTCCAGCTGTGCTGGTCAAACTCTCTGCCTCCGGACAGAGAGCATCCCCAGACGAGGCTATGTCGAAGCGCAGAGAGTGCTAAGAGGTGGTTCCACGCTCCTAAAAATCTCCCGACAGACGCTTTGATGCTGGAACAATTTATCGTCATAACCAGGATGAGCAAAGACTGCAGGCCAGTCGTAACATTCTCGGTCTTTCAGATCAAAATTTCCAATTCTGCACCTAGCCAAAGACTTACAGACAGTACTCTCAGCTATGACACCATCTCTATAAACGGCACATATATTTTCTGCTGTTTTTACACTTTTTTTTTTTGCTTTCCATAAATAAAAAAAGCATTAAATGACGAAAAAACTTGTCATTTTCTTCCATTTTCACTTTTATCGTAAGAAAACATTTAAATTTTATCTTTCACATAACATTTTCAGGAGTGAAAGTTTATGGTATAAGAAAGATAAAGAATCTAATTCAAAGAAAGCAAACTTTGTAGTACAGAAAGGATACAACACAGCAATACTAACGAAAAATGGACAAAATAAAATGGCTTAATTCGGAGCAATTCAGAAGCAAAATGGAACCCGAGGATATAGAAATAGACGAAGAATCTGATGGTGAAGAACATGAAGGAGAGAAAGGGACTAATGAATCCAGTAATGAAATTGAACAATCTATGGGTGACGATGACCAAAAATCTGACGAGGTGTCGGGAAAGAAAAATAAACTCAGACCTTGGTCCCCTATAAGAAGAAATCAAGATACACATTAAGAAAGTTTAGATTCCCAAGAATAATTCGAAGAAGTCAAAGATCAATGAAGGGCATAAGGCCATTTCCGTTCAGGGAGATGTAGTATTGCATACAAATGAAATACTTTTATAAAAGCAGTGGGCCACAGCGAATGCCAGTCGAGCCACTTTATAACAAACACATTTGACATTATTGATAAAAAATAGTGAATTTTATATAATGTTTTTTCCGAGGTTTAGCATGAGCAAAACAAATTCACTGATTTGGACGTAAAAAGACCCCCAGAATGACGTCAAAATTCGCGGAAAATGTTTCATCCTTTAATAGTCAGTTGTGTTTCGTTTAATTTGTAACATATATAAATGTAGGTAGAAAAAAGCAGATGTTGATAAGATAGTGGGGGTCACAACTCAGTGCCGGAGAGCCAAATTAGGCTTGGGTGTAATACGCACAGGCTATGTCTATTACTATAATTCTTTTAATTAATAGATAGATATTTCTGCTTAAAAGAAAGGAAGAAAGTTGTTTACACTGCTGTTGGATTAGATCGCTTCCGATATTATGACTGACATATTTAACATGGTGCGATTCGAACTCTGATCTCATACTCAGAAACGTAACATTCTAACCGGTCGGCGAGAATGAGTATTTATTTATTTATTTTAATCATTTAAGATTCCCAGAGAGAACATTTCTTTAATATTTGATGTAAAAATGATTAAAAATTAAAAATAATAAAATATACATTAAGGACATATTTTAGCGGCCATGTGGTCAGTATACGAAATAAAGATGTCTATTGAAAGAGATCACTTGAACAGAGTGGGATGAAAAAGTAGATTTTCGAGGCTGTTACGGACTAATAGCTATTAATAAGGAGAGCCATTTTGCTTTTTAAGGCATCTCTTAATTTTTGAAATACTTTCCAGACATGATTAGATCTCTTCTAGTCGACATGTCCCTGCTTGACTGTAAGTGGTTCGACACTTAAGTGTTAACAACCAAAGAGAAAAGCCCGAACGTTTCACCAGCAAATTAACACCCAAATAGCACCTCTTGCATCGACCGCCATGTCATTTAAATACATTAATCACGGAATCTGCTGAAGAGGGCCATGTGTTCGTTACAAGATGATCTACTGTACACGTTCCAATCTTAAGATTATCGAAGTTTCACAGTAGGTCGCTTTCTGACACTGCTAAATTTGATAAAAAGCAACAGACTGACTGTTGTGGAAATGGGCGCTAGAATTTACTCACACTTTTTTGAGAGAGAGAGAGAGAGGGAGAAAGAGAGAGATAGACAGAGAGAGAGAGGGAGAGAGAGAGGGAGAGAGAGAAAACCTGGGCCATGAATATATTCATTATTTTAATCCATATAATTAGAATTATGAAAATAGTTTTATGTGATATCGACTCGTGTATACATACATATATATATATATATATATATATATATATATATATATATATATATATATGTTGAATTTAATCTGGCATAACGCTACACTAGTGGGGCACCATCGTGGATCGAACTTAAAGTGAGACTAGCTTGTGGGGTATCGCGCGCCTCGACAGGTGTCTACAAAGGATTATTGTGGTAAACTATCTTCTGAGTACGCGTCGTTGAGATCTAAGGAGTTAAATATTTCTCGGTCGAGGAATAGAAATAGATCTTTGTTTTCGAAGTTTGAGTTCATCAAAAGTAGTTTCGTTTTTGACAGACCTTTACTCTAAATATATTTTCAACAGCTAACAACTATTATTATTATTATTATTATTATTATTATTATTATTATTATTATTATTGTATACTAAGATGTATCAAAAGTACTTTCGTTTTTTACAACCCTTTACTCCAAAACTTATTTCATATACACTCCTAAAGACTGTCTATAGATTTACTATATTATTATTATTATTGTGTAATATTATGTATCAAAGGTATTTTCGTTTTTTACAGCACTTTACTTCAAAGCTTATTTCATCTGCACATATAATAATACTCTATAATACCATTATATTATTATGTTGGTGCAAAAATAATGTCGTTTTCTCACATGTGAGAAAACGACATTATTTTTGCACCAACATAATATTAGTGCATAATAGGATGTATCAAAAGTATTTTCGTTTTTTTATAGACCTTTACTCAAAACCTTATTTCATGTGAACATCTGAAGTAGAACTTTCATTTTCCAAAATTATAGTTGATCTTTTTTTCCTTCTGCAGAATAAATGTTCACCACCATCCAAACCATAACGCTAAATTCGAACTTATTTTCTTCGTTTCTTAGATATGTTTCTGTTTGAAACGGGTTGCCAACGACCAAAACCCTTTGCTCTTTAACGTCATATCACCCTGGCGTCATTTTGAAATGACGGCTTCTTTTTTTTTCAGATACTGTGAGCGTTTGGCTCAAAATTCGTATCTTCTTGATTTCAAATGAAAACATGTAAAATCTATGTGGAGTTTCCACTTCCATAATGTATAGTTTATAATTATCGTTTCATTTATTCAGTAAGCGCATTTTGCGCCGATCTCGTCATCCCTACCCTCCATCTTATGATTGTGGTTCATGGTGACATTCAAGGCGGAATTGCACAAACGCTTGCCAGTTCCTTTTGCACCAGCGTTGTGGAAGTTATCCCGTCCATTTTCTCAGAGGTTTCAGAGAAAATGCCTACAACGCAGCAGGTGGTTAGTAATCAGAGATTTTCTTCTCCTAGACTGGCGATCATATATAGAGGCCGTACGCAGGCCAGACTACATGGCCGTACCAACAAAATCCAAAGGGTATTGCATTTGGGGGCGGCTTGACTTCAGAAATTACAGGAAAGTTTATCAGTGTTGACAGCCAACCGCTTTCGGGACCCCAATCCGGGTTTTATATCTGGATTTACTTCCATAGCCTTTTCCGTGTTTGGATATGACCGCAAGGCAGCAGAGGTTTAAAATCAGGGTTTTCCTTCCCTTAGATGCACTGCCTCCCTGGACTGTCAAGCTCCATCTACCCGAAGTTGCTGGTTATGAGCCGCCAGTTTTCCGCCTTCGCCATTCTCGTTATATTCACTTAGACGAAAATATTCTTGGGAAATGTATGAATCCGCTTATTCCCTCAGGTATGGGTTAATTAGTATGATTTGTATCAATAGAATCATTATTATCTCCATAAAATTCTTAAAATCAAAACGTTGTCTGGCTTTAAATAACCTGCAAGAGGTTGATAATTTGTAATTCACTTACACGAAAATATTCTTGGGAAATGTATGAATCCGCTTATTCCCTCAGGTATGGGTTAATTAGTATGATTTGTATCAATAGAATCATTATTATCTCAAAAAAAAAAAATAATCTTAAAATCGAAACGTTGTCTGGCTTTAAATAACCTGCAAGAGGTTGATAATCTGTAAAAAAAATAAATTAATCAATCAGGACATGATTGACTTGGGCAGGAAATAACTTGTAAAATTTAATTCTGCTAAAACGGAAACTGCTCTCATTTACTCACCATAGAGAAACATCCCTGCCTCCAATCAGCATGGCTGAGGCACAACTTCACGAAAGAGTCTCACTGCACCTTCTTGGTCTCATGTTTTCTTCTGACCTGAGGTGGAACAATTACATTGAATCAATAGCTTCATCTACTGCAAGGACAGTTAGTTCACTGTGTTGCTCCAGAAGGTTTTTCTCGTCTGAGTTCATCCTTCAAATCTACTGTTCGTCCTTGCATTGTATACTCTTGCCATATATGGTCTGTAGCCCCCGCTGTTCATCTCGAGGTTCTCGACAAAATTCAGAGATGAATATGCAATGTGTTAGGTCTTGATCTGGCATCTCGAATCCACTCACTTTGTCACAGACGTGATGTGGCTTCTCTATGTCTTTTCTACATATATTTTAATGGCAACGGCTCCGACGAGCTATTTTTACTGGTGTTCCAACTGCATGAATTTTAGCGTGCTACTAGGTTGGCATCTCGGTCCCACGCTTTCTCTGTCGAAACAGTGAAATTTAACAGCCTCTTCTACTCCAACAGCTTCTTCTCTCGCACTTCCCGACAGTGGAACTCCCTTCCTCTTACTTGCTTCCCTGATAACTATGATAATTAAAAGTTTAAATGTAATTTCAATCGACCTCTTCTGATGCCTTGAACTTGATCTCCATCGTTCTCTTTATCATTTCCTCAAACACCGTTCTTTACTCTGTAATGATTACTCTGTAATGATTTGCATGCTAGAGGCCCTCCCGCCTTGCTTGAGGGGAAAATACACGAGTGGAAATTTAGTTATGGAAATAACTACCTAGAAGTAACTGATGTTAAAACTATACAGAACGTGTAGGTGTTATTAGTCACCTGTACTTCCTGATGAAGATCCGGGATCAAGAATTAAGAATTACTTTTATATTTCTCACCTGCGAAATCAGGTCATGTTGTTGTAGTGCCTCAAAAATATTGAATAAAAAAAAAGGTATCATTTCCTTTTACACTGGGTGTGGGGAAACAAATATTCGGACTCATACAATTTTTTAATTTATTGTATTTCCAAAAAATGAATAAACGTAATCTTTCCTCATTATATGTTCTAGAAATTTCAACTGTCTCTTCCGGATGTTAAGTATAAGTGCTCTAAGACTTCGCCGTTACTCACCTGTTCGGTTCAAGCTATTCTCAGGATCCTTCTGCAGAGTCACATTTGTGTTGTTTCAAGTCTCTTCTTTTTCTGTGAGGAGATTGTCCAGAATTCACTGCCATACAGGAGGACAGATTCGCTTGTGAACAAATAAGGAAAAGATTTAGATGAAACATGACTGACCAATGAAAATCAAACAACACAAAAGTAAAAATACCAGTATCTATTTCTTGTTTTTCTCCATATCTCATTCTCTGATGAAGCTTTAATAAAAGTGAAACATGTTAGACTGTTAAACGTTTCCTATTTGTTCTTATCTTTTGGTATAGTGCAAACTAAAAAGTAGGCATGGCTCGAATAGAGGAATCGGAGAGCCGAGTTCGAATTCCAGTCGAATCCATTACATTCACTTACGTGCTAACACCCTTGGGAAAGGTATGAATCCTCTTCTTCTCCCCCGACCTATGGGTAAATATCAGGACAGACTGGGTTCTATATCCTTGGAAGGCAACTAGTCTACCGCAGAAAGAAATGACAACCTACTGCGAGAAAAAAATCTGTTTCGTCAGTCATGTATCTAAAGACCACGCATGGCTCATAACTGACTGACGTGTTAATATCCTTTGGAAAGGTATGAATCCTCTTCTTCCCCGTTCCCCACCCCCAGCAATAGGTAAATAGCAGGATAGACTTGGTTCTATAGCCTTGGGTGGCAACTGGCCTAACGCAGAAAGAAATGCGGGGAAAAAATCTGCCTATCGAAAGATACATGACCACCAAAGCGTGTATCGCGCATGACACCTACCTGATTGATCTAGCTAGTGGTAGATAATCAAAGAGAGAGAAAGAGTGAATGAATAAACATACTTTTCATATAAATAATATGAATTTTTTTTCTATTTTCTATGCATATTTAGTTATTATGCAGCTGTGCAGAGTTAATTATATTAAATGGAGTAATGGATAGCAGCTTGGATTGCGGAATCGGAGGGCCGAGTAGAATCGATTACATGCTAATATCACTGGGAAAAGTATGAATCCTCTTCTCCCCTCAGCTATGGGTAAATAGCAGGACAGACCGGGTTCTATAACCTTGGATGGCAACTAGTCTGCCGCAGAAAGAAAGGGCAACCTACCGCGGGAAAAAAACTGCCTCGTCAGTCATGTATCGAAAGATACATGGTCGCCTAAGTGTGCATCACGCATGGTACATAAGTGACTGATGTGTATGAATATCTGTTTCTCTTCCCTGTATATAGTGAGTTCACACATGCTGGTGACCTACACAATGTAGAGGGTTACTGTTAAAATGCCTATGATGAATGAGGTGTGTCAGATGAATGAAATAGAAGGCAGTAAGTAGTGGGGATAAGAAGGGTAGATCACGACTGGGTGTTCACTTGAAGAGGTTTATATTCCGGGTTTGATTTGGTATTTTTACGGCTTATCAACCTCTTGCAAGTTATTTAAAACCAGAAAACGTTTCCGGATTGTAATGTTTTTTTTTTTTTTTTGCGGTGGGGAGACACTAATGATTTAATGAGCCAATAATTGAGTGCGCATACACTACCGAGAATTGAAACCCGGGCATTTACGATATCAGGCAAACATCATACCAACTGTACTAACGGGCCTTGGCAACGAAGAGGTAACGAATTAGACTCGATATAGCGACTCTCGATCATCTATTGAAGAGGTTTCAATCCTCAGTAGTGTATTCGCACTGCTAACAAGTCCCAAATATAGGACGAAACGGCCGTCCAGTGCTTTCTGCATTCTGTTAGGGTTTCTTCTAGACTCGATGAATTACTTAATTATGATATACCTACTATCTCATACCTCTGGCCCGACTCTGAAATAATTGTTGCCCAAATATATATCCATTGCATTCACTTACGTGCTAATACACTTGGGAAAGGTGTGAATCCTCTTCTTCTCCCTCCAGCTATTGGTAAATAGCAGGACAGACTGGGTTCTATAGCCTTGGATGGCAACTGGTCCAGGAGAAGGTCAACTCTTAATTCAAAACCTGCGGAGGGTCGTTTGGGGACCTTGTGGCACGTAGTGCACCAGGTCTCTGTATTCGTCCCTTCAAAAAGTGTGGATGGTCCTGCACGAAACCTTCACCACTATAATCAAATCTCATGTGCTGTGGTCGGGCTGTCGGTTTCCTGGGAACTGATCTGCTTGAGCCTCATACGTTTCGACGGGAGAGTCGAATATATATATATATATATATATATATATATATATATATATATATATATATATATATATATATATATATATATATATATATGCTTGGGCAACAAGTTTTCTTCAATATCTGTCTATGAGATGAGGTATTATGATTACTTGCATTATTTACATTTTTCGGACTGTTATCCTTATCTTCATAGCCAAATTAACATTGTTTCGATTTGTTGGCATTTTTTTTATTCCCCAAGTAGTATTTTTCTTAAAAAGGACAATCACCAAGCGTTGAAAATTTGATAACTGCGGCTTCCTGAAAGAACAAATGGTTAAAAAAATTTTATATGTTATTAGGTTGGTGCAAAAATAATGACATAATAATGTCGTTTTTTGACTTTAAAAAATACGTCAAAAAACGACATTATTACGTCATTATTTTTGCACCAACCTAAGTGTTACAATTTTTAGTTCATTCATATTGTAAAATATAAAGTTATTTTTTTACATCATTTCATTTAATCCTTCACCGATACATTTCCAAAATACTTGCTTTTCCCCCTCCTCCTCCACTCCGTCTACCAAACATCACGTCGTACGCTTATTCATTTGTTTTTTTTTTTTTTAAATATAGCGTTCATAAATTTTTTTATTTTTTATTTTTTTTTAAATATAAAGCGATAAGAAATCAACTGAGTGAAATCGCCTGAAGATACCGAAAGGTTGAAACCATGGTAACAGAATAATCTGCTGTTTCCGTCCGGGTAGATTGTTCTAGTTCCACGTGCCATGCTTCTTCCGGATGTCTCACTTATTTTCCTTTAACTCAACTCTCCAGGTTTTGGTTTACCATTGCTTTGGCCTGGTATTGAACTCACACCTCTTTGGCTCTAGTCACTGGATCTAACGAACGTCTTTATCCACTGAGCCATAACGTAAAGGCTTTGATTTGGAATTTCAATGACCTGAGCGTACAACGGCCGAAACTTTGGGAATATGGCAGTAAAGATGAGGATAACAGTCCGAATAATGTAAATAATACAAGAAACCTTTTAAATGTCTTTTATCATATTTTTTGTATGCGAGGGGGTCTTTCTACTCTTAATGAGTGTTTGGTTTGGTCTCGTTTGGATTGTTTTACGGCATATCAACCACAATGGTTTATTTAATGCTGACAAAATTTATTGCTGTAATATTTTCCATCAAATCTCTTTCTAATATTATTTTTTTCTTCAAAAATCTATATCTGGTAATTTTTTCTCCAAAAATGTTTCGCTGGAAATATTTTTTTCAAAAAATTTATAGCTGGTATTTTTTTTTAAATGTTTGACTGCAAATTTTTTTTTCAAAAATGTATTACTGGCATTAATGTATTGATGTTATTAACTTTTCCTATTGCTGTTATTAATACCTATTTTTACACTTTCATAATGTTTTGATCCCAATTTTGTGGTTAAGTATTTGCCCATAGTTGGGACCCTAACAGGTGCTACCACGCTGGGTCAGTGTGGAACTGGGAACACCAGCAATTAAGAGGTGGTTCCACGCTCCTCAAAACCGCCTGACGTGAGACCTTGCTGTTGGACGTAGTTTATCGTCTTACCAAGGAATGAATGTAGAAAATGTCCAAATGTCTCTTTCTACAAAAAAAACTATTGTAGACCGTTTAAAAGATGCAGATAAGTAGGCATTCCGAATTTTCAAATATTGCTATGATTATAATCTATGTAACTGTTTGTTTCTTTTTTATAATTAAAAAAATAGTGGAATCATTTATTATTAAAAATAAAAGAAGGCACATTTAATAACGCGAATTACGAACACAGGCCCAAGGTACTGACCGTATGTGGAAACAGTTCTTCATGGCCACTAAACGAAAATGTTAATTCAGCTTGAGAGCCTCAGAATGCAGAATTATCAGATTGAAATAGCTATATTTTTATGTTCTAACTTTATCCAGAAAGGAATATAATTGCTTTACAGATTCATAAAGACAGCAGCCTGTATCTCTCTTATATAATTTTATTCTTTATTCACCTTTATTACGACGAATGGGTGGGTGTGTAGCTTTGGGATTTTCTCCATATGTGGATTCTTCTTTTCATATAGATTTAAGAGACTTTCTTCCTTGTTTCACTGTTTGGTTAATGCCGATATATATATATATATATATATATATATATATATATATATATATATATATATATATATATATATCATTCCGTTTGTGTTTTTGTAGGTAACTTCATGTGATATATGCCTTACGGTAAAGAATGGCTTCTTTTTCTTCTAATTCCTGTATTGAATATTTAAAAAATTCCTGAACATAAAGAGGGAAAATATTGTATGAGCTTGTGTGAGTATTAAGGAATAACTTTTTCATCAATGCAGTTTCTAAGAAAAGGTTTTATTGTTTTATAGGAATAGGCGAATACTGATGAACTATATATATATATATATATATATATATATATATATATATATATATATATATATATATATATATATATATATATAAATGAACACTGAAGTCAGCGACATGGTGTTTCATGCTAGACTCAATTGTTAGGCCGCCTGGCAATTGTGGCTAGCATGCAACACCCTCTCGCCTCAGAGTGTTAACTTCAATGTTCACTTTTATATTTACATACGCTCTATCTCAGATATTGAGCATTTTATCCCATAGGTATAGCACATCTTAAAACAATATTTTTTCCTTCAAGTCCACGCATTCATTTCTTGGTGGCTGTAAAAAATTGATTAAGAAAAATTCCAAAATTTTCTTTCGAATAATTTCTATTTTCCCAAGTACTTTCAATCTTATCTTCAAAGGATTCAAATATCGGCGGATGTATACCATAGGTCCGTAAATTCAAAATATTTTTTCACTGTTCCTTTGCAGAATTTCCAAATTTTAACAGCCCAAAGATTAGATTGAAAGTACTTGAGAAAATAAAAAAAATATTATCTGGTTTTATTTCCACTCTATGTTGAGAAGCAATTGTAATATTCATCCATCCAAATTTCTTACATGAAACTATTTATACGTTTTTCATATTATTTTAGCAGTTTAAAAAAACAAAAAAACAAATTGTTTTTTTTGTTTTTGTTTTGTTTTAAACTCTTCCCAAATTACCTTGCAACTTACCCATAGCTGGAGGATTTAGGAAGAAGTGGAGAAATCGATTCACATCTTTTCCAAATATATAAATGCAAATTTTAAAAGTAATACATTCGGCTGGGATTTGAACTCGCCGTTCATATCTCATTTTCCGCAACAGTACACCTGGCACCACCCGCACATCCCCTATAAACAAATATAGCAGCGAAAAAAAGTTATTCTAAAAGAGAAAAAAATGTTTTATTTTATTTGTTTTTAATAAAGGATTAGAGATTATCTTTTTAGAACTTTCTTAAAAGGTTCATCTATATATTCTTTCTAAATCTGTGAGTTTTAGCGCTACAGCTTCTTCACTCTAGATGGCGCTACTGTGCTTGTGTTTTCGCTAGCAAGTAAGTTTTACCGGGTGGGGCTGCTTGTCCAACGCTCAACCAATTTTGCGTTTTCTATCTCTTAGTCTGGCTGCTAGGTTAAGGCGTACTGTCTGCTATTTAATCCATAGCTGGTTGATGCGAGAAAAAAAGGGATTTATATATTTCCAACGGCCCTTTATGCGAAAGCGAACTCAAAAGCCCCGGTCGGAATTTGGACGTGACTCGCCGATGATCAGTCAGTTATGCCCCAAAGAGTGATACACGGATAGGCGATCATGTATCTTTCGATACATGACAACGCAGATTTTTTTCCCCGCAGTAGGTTGCCATTTCTTTCTGCGGTAGACCAGTTGTGTTGTGGATTCCGGGATTAAATCCGGTCTCAAATGAATGACAGACGCAGGAATGAAATATAGCAAATAAATGTATTGATGTAATAATACAATTGGTAATACGGTTAGTAGATCCAGAAATGCAGTTAGTAGCAATAATAATATATATATATATATGCGAAATTCAGTATCGAAGTAGGACTTCCTTCTGAGTCTACGTGCTCGCAACTGTGACTCCTAAAAAGCGGTTACCTCACACTCTCACTGTATCACTCTGTATCACCCCCGGTATTCAACGGCAGCAGTACAAGTACACACTAGGCGAGTCCACTTGTATAAAAAAAGGGGTGGACCCCTTAACAAGTTGCCATCAAAGGCTATAGAACCCAAGCTGTCCTGCTATTTACCCATAGCTGGTGGGAGAAGAAGAGGGTTCATACCTTTTGCAAGGGTATTAGCACGTAAGTGAATGTAATGGATTTGACGGGAATTCGAACTCGGCTCTCCGATTCCTCAATCCGAGGCCGCTATCGCCAAACATACTTGGTGATAAACACTACACTAAACCTACAACGGTACCAAATTAGTCAAACTTAATTACAATACATACAGAGGGGTATGATTGATATTTGAAGAACCAAACCAACAACGTTTTGACACTTTCATTTAAAGCTCTCGTTCCGGAAAAAATATAACGAAAACAATTGTCTTTTTATTTTTATGTTTTTATTTTTTTATTTTTTAAGGTGGTCGATTGTCATTTGTAAACTTTTTCTCGAATTGAAATTAATGTCAGTTTCCTCTTTTTTCTTATTTTCTTTACTATACTGTAGTTTATTTTTTTGTAATTACTTTTTTATTTTCACGCTTCGTTTTTAAGATTCATATCTGAGACGTTCTCTGCGCGTCCAGGTTCGTTTTGCTTTTCCTCCAAATAGTTTTTATCAAAGACCATCTCTTCGAAACCTATGACCCTTGTACATTGACGAAACTTTTTGGTTACTTTCACTAAGCTGTTTACTTTTGATTTCACGACTTGAACACTTTTTCTTTGATTATTTGCTTTGTAAATATGTTCGTGTACATATATATATATATATATATATATATATATATATATATATATATATATATATATATATATATATATATATATATATAATACTGATTGTCCCAAAAGATATACTCACTCTTTATCTGAGAATGTTTATTGACTTGAAAGCAAGATTAATGGTCAAAATTAAGAAATATTAATATCTATCATTGACTTACGAAGAAAATTACAAATATAAATATTATATATATATATATATATATATATATATATATATATATATATATATATGTATATATATATATATATATATATATATATATATATATATATATATATATATATATATATATATATATATATATTAGTTTATATTAAATGAAAATAAATGCATGATTATAAATATTCAAACACACGACAAAGACAATAAGTATAATTTGACACACACACACACACACATATATATATGTGTGTTTTGTTGAATAATATAGACATACTGGACTAATTTTCATTTAAGTTAATTTTTATAAATTAAAAAGCTTTCTTGAAGTTTTAATTTTAGCTTTAATTGGAAGATTGTGGATTAAAATTACTATTTCCAGTAAGCAAAATACTCTGGTTTATTTCCAAAATAAATTATGTTGATTGGAATCGATTCTTTCAAAATTGTTTCTAAAATAACTGATTAGCACCCTTTTTAAGATGTCTTTCATCGTAATGTAATTATCTGCATTAAAAATATCGACCGAGAATAAAATATACTTTTCTGAACCTTCATTTGACGACTATTAGCTGATTTAAAGTATAATTAATCTGATTTGAAAAAAGAAAAAAAACATTATTTAAGTTTAAAATAAAAAAGAAATGTATTTTTAAAACAAACAGTAGCGGTGATTAAGCTCGTCGATCACGTAACAAGTACTGATAAAGTTGTTGACAGTTTTATTGTTGTCCTACGGAGACTTTATTTGTAATAATATAATTTAAGAAAATGACGGTTGCGCCCCTTTTTTATATAATTTTTAAGTAATCTCAAATATTTTGCAAAATATGCTCCGTAATCTAATTTTGGGAATGTCTACTTTAAGTTTACTATATTTATCGCTCCTATTTTCTGATAATGTCGTGCATGGTCGACCATATTTTAAAAATGGGCACGTTATTTTATATACATAAAAAAATAATTTAAAAAATTTTGGTACAAAACGATTTGTATAAGGCTTTTCAATTTTTGATTAGTAAATATAGTTTTCACTTAATAACAATATCACCTAACCGGATGAAAGTAATATAAAATTTTTAAAAAGTTAATATATTATAAATTATCATAATTAAAATTTAAAAAGAAATAAAAACGATTCTTGTATACATTCATTAATCACCGAAAATTTCTGTTTCTTAAGACAATATTGTCCTTCGTGCATCTTATTTATAAAAGCAATTAGATTATATTTTAATTAAATAAAGCTATAGTTCTATTTCGCTTTTTTAATTCGCGATTCGGAGCTGATTTTCGGGAAATGATTAGTTGAAAACAAATATTTACGATTTACATTCTCTAAGGTGCCCTGCTTTTAACTAATAAAATATTTTCGGATGAAAATTTAATTCATCGTAATTTCATGAAATTAAGTTAGTGTGGGTTAACATATGTAAAACAACATTATACGGAGATTTTCTAAAAAGAAAAAATAATTTAATTCATTTTTGAATAAGTCTTGATAGTTTCATTAAAATCAGGCAATCATTTGATTTTTGCAAGAATTTCAAAATCAATGTGTTTTTCACTAAAAAGGAGCTGAAACACTAATCGTAAATATTACGTCGACCGCTAACGCAAAAAAAAAAACAAAAAAAAACAAAAAAGCAAAACAAAAAAAAAAAACAAGAATATTAACCAGAATCTCGAACGTACTAGAAAGGATTAAAAAGAAATAGAAAAAATATATAAAAATACTTTGGTGTTTCCTTTTAATAATAATATAAACATTTTGACAATAAAACTTTGCTTTTATTAAGTTTGGGGCCTATTTTCATCATGCTGTGTTGTTTTTTCAGCGAAAAGGTGAAGGTACCTAGATATTGTGCCTACTTACTTTTTATATTGAACCTTTCAAATTGTCTGATTAGTTTCTCGATGTTGTGAGGAAATACTTGATTTTTTTTGTTTGTTACAGTAAGGTTCGCCTTTTAAACGACCCGAAGGCCACTCAAGTTACAGGGTTACGTTAGTGTGCAATTTCTGCGTTTAGGAGCGGGGGATAATGGCCTTGAACAAGTCAATATAGTAACGATCGGGAAAACATCCTCTTCAGAGACGCTTTCACAGAGCAATCCCTCCGCGGGAAGATGCTGTTTCAGTGGAACTTACTTCTCACTGATGGAATCCGCAGGGAATGTGGGTGATTTGCTACTATGTAAGCGGCTACAACGGATAAATTTAAATGTTTAAAATAATTGCAGAGCGCGTTTGCGAGTGATGTTTTTAAAAATCAACATCACAACGGAAAGCAGATTTTATCGTTGTTACAATAAGTGCGTCTTTGTAATTCACCGCTGAAGATCATATTGGAAAAGATCGAAAGTACTTGGTTTAATAAAACTACTTAACATCAAGAAAGTGATTAAACCACGGAAAAGCATCTGTATAAAAATAAAGAGACACAATATATATTATTCAATGAAACATATTTGAATATATATATATATATATATATATATATATATATATATATATATATATATATATATATATATATATATATATATATTAAATTATGTTTAACGTTCTTTTTATAGATACAAGTATTTAAGTAAATGCTCTGTTTATAATAAACAGTATTAAATAACATTTACCGGCCTGAATGTCCGAGAAATTTTCATAGAAAATATTCGTCCTTTGAGAGGATTCGAACCTGCATCCTATACGGAACCGCCATTTAGCCGGGCGTACCGTACATTCATAACTGCTTATAGCGTATCAAATGTAAACAAATGACGTCATACATTAAGAAATGAACAAAGTCCGACAATTTTTTTATTAAAGACATTTTTATGTTTAACGTTGATACGCCATGAGCAATTATGAATGTACGAGATTCATGGAAGATTGAAGTTTATAAGCAGTAAATTCGACCTTGCCGACTGA
Source organism: Acanthosepion lycidas (assembly GCA_963932145.1). Lineage (NCBI taxonomy): Eukaryota > Metazoa > Mollusca > Cephalopoda > Sepiida > Sepiidae > Acanthosepion > Acanthosepion lycidas. Next base: position 60,340,322 of record OZ010602.1, on the reverse strand, counting down.
ACGCTCCTTTGTGGCCGAATCGGTTAGGCACGTCAGCGTAAATGACGGTTCCGTATAGGATGCAGGTTCGAATCCTGTCAAAGGACGAATATTTTCTATGAAAATTTCTCGGACATTCAGGCCGGTAAATGTTATTTAATACCGTTTATTATAAACAGAGCATTTACTTAAATCCTTGTATCTATAAAAAGAACGTTAATCATAAAAAAATGTCTTTAATAAATAAATTGTCGGACTTTGTCCATTTCTTAATATATATATATATGTGTCAATGTCTGGACCTCAAGTAAGTATAAAAGTATAGAAATTTTAAGTTACATCTAACTCACTCATGTCTTCTCACACCCCTCTCATTTCCTCACTTCGTTAATTTACACATGCTTAATACGGCCCGTCAAAAATGTGTAAATTTTTTTTCATTTTTTTGTTTCAATATTTGAAAGTAAAGTCTGATGATCCGCAGTCCTTTAAAAGGGCTGTGGTGAAATAATTTATTACATGGAACCTTAAAGCGGTCTATTTTTATTTGATATATATATATATATATATATATATATATATATATATATATATATATATATATATATATATATATATATATATATATATATATATATATAATATGATTCCATAGCATAATTATAATCTAGGCTCTACTTATGTATTGAGCACTGTTTTCTAAAAATAAAATGCTAAAGAACTCAGGATCATAACTCTAACAGTTCTTTAATTTTAATATATATATATATATATATATATATATATATATATATATATATATATATATATATATATATATATATCACTTTAAATACTCATACATCAGCAAATGCTTCATTTGTTTATTAATCAATCATTTATTTTCGTCTACCGATGTTAATATTCGAGAAGCTTTATTAAAAAAAAAAATCGTGCCCTTCAGCAAGATTTGAACCGTTTTTCTCCTGGGCAGAGAAAACAACCGATAGAATTAGTATGCTCTAAGCGTCTAAGCTACAGAAAATACAGTCAGTAAAGGAACTAAATTTCCTCATATATGCACACTACCGCAAATGCAACCAAAGCCATTCGTCTAAAGAAAGTAATGGATTTTTTTATCAATTTAAACGTTATGTTTAGTGGATAATCGTATTTAAATAGACGCTCCGTTTATTTATTAAAAGTGAAAGAATACATGCATACATTTCAGTTTCAAACAGACAGATCAGAACAATAATTCTCTTTTTGGAGGGAAAAACAAGCTCACTCGGAACATCCACCCGTTTATTAACCCGTCTTATTAAATATTCAGGAAAGTTCGTCCTCACCCACTTAATTCAGGCTGCGAATATTCTTGAATAAAGTGTTTCGCTATTGAAAATTATAAAATCTGTTCTGTCACCCTTTTTACAATTTACTCCAACCATTATGTCTATTTATAGAGATAGAAAAAGATAGATAGATAGAGAGAGAGGAAGAAAGAAAGAAAGAAAAGAAAAGAAAAGAAAAGAAAAGAAAGAAAAAAAGAAAGAAAGAAAGAAGTGAATCCGTGAGTTGGCAAAGTCAACATCGAGAAATATTCGTGTTGTTTATTCAAGAGAACATTGAGACGAGGTAATTGATTGAGTAGATATCGCCATTGGTTTGAAAGGAAACCCAAGCCGACACCATGTCTCACCCGACAAGATAATCTCTTCGTTTTATAATTCAATCAATACTTTTATGACAAATCCCTTTATTTGATTTCATATCTCTATATTATTTTATGAATTTTAATTCATTTTTCTATAAACATTTGTCGATATGATCTGTGAGGATGAAGGAAGTATGATAAAAAAAAAAAAAAAAAAAAAAAAACTCCCGACGAGACATGAAATATCTTGGGACACCGGTAGACACGATGATAACTTTTCTATTGATTTTGTTATCATATTCTTTAAGATTTTCTTCATGGAATTCTCAGTATCCTTCTGCTACCTCGAGATATACTGCACGTTGGGGTCAAATTTATCGCAGAAATTAATACAGTTTTTACGTTTTACTTCTAAATATGCAATTGTACTATCGGCCACGTCTTGGAGAGACACGCTAAAACAAGATGATGAGGAGGAGGAGAAGGAGGAGAGGAGGAGGAGAAGGAGGAGAGGAGGAGGAGGAGAGGAGGAGGATTTTGGGTAACGGTGTGACAAACTCCCAAGTTGCGCATTTTGTTCCTGGAAAGGACGTCATCATGTCGAAAGAAGTCCTTTCGAAAGACGAAACACATAACATAGTTTGTTTTTTTTTTTTTTTTTTTTTTCACAAATTCTGGACAGTGTACAAAAAATATGGCGGGAATACATTTAAATTAATAGGTTATAATTATTATGGTCAGTACCGAGATGGGCGACGGCCGGTACTGAAAACTTGGATGTGCGTGTGGTGTAATCTATAATGGCCCTGAATTCTTACTGAGTTCCAATTCCTGTTGGGTTCGTTTTATCCACTTACGCGCAAATACTCACGGGGAAGGTATGAGTCCACCTCTTATCCCTCTAGCTATGGGTTAATTTGTAAGGTTTGTATCAATAAACCATTATTATCTCCAAAACAAAATCCTTTTAGAATAGTTTTAGGTTCTATCTTTTTTTTTCAGATGAACAAGAAATCATAATATCGATATTAAGTGGGGTCAATTATATATTACAATCAATATATAAACTGAAAAAAAAAATCCTGTTTCTTAATACTTTGCTTAGCTTTTTGGAAAGCATCTTTTGCTATTCCAATACGCGTTCAGATTTTGTTGTCGCATTTTCCGTACTCAAGCAAAGCAGTAAAGACATTGGAACACAAGGTGTTACTGGGTGTGGAGGAATTAGAAAACAGAAACTTTTCTAAGGAGCAAGAACAAAAGAAGAAGAATCAGGTGGACAGTAGAAAGCGATTGACATTGCGTTTAAATTTTTGCAGATTAAAGCTGGCTGGAAACCATGGAGCCGGAAAGGAGTTCCACGATCAAGAAGTGCGAGAAAAGAAACTGTTAGCATAGAACATACGGTTACATCTAGCCAACTCAACTGTCTATCGGTGAGACCTCGTTGCCAGTCTAATACTTCTTTAATTTTGCTATTTCCGATTTGTAATTAAAGACCGAATATAAGGTTGTCAGCAAAAGAAACAGACCAAAATATATACACCGGTGTGCAAATTAATTGAAACAAAACGAAGAATTCCTTTATTATTTACATATTTTTTTCGTATTTTTCCAATGAAACATGACGCAGTGCCCATGTTAGTACTTCGTATGTCCATTCCAAAAAGTCGTTCCTTGCAGATTGACCACAGATTCTCGATTGGATTTAAATCAGGTGACACTCAGGGCCAGTCTATCATACTTTGATTTGCTCACTGGTAAGGCATGCCACTGTGTTCGAACAGCTTTAGAATTTTCGTACGCTTCCTTGGAGTAACATGCATCGCAGACAATAGCCGTAGGACAAATAATCGACAGTCGAGACAATAGTTTGGAGCGTGATGAAAATCTGATTCAATCACGGATGGCGCAATATTTTTCAAGGACAAAAAAAAAAAAAATGACTGCCCACCACTGCAAATAACCTAACCTGAGGAAAAAAATAGAAATCGATTACACCCTGCCACTCCAGTGGGTCTAAAATGACCTTATGATGAAAAAAAGGAAACTAAAGTGGTTGTTTCAATTAATTTGCACAAGGGTGTATATATTTTGGTCTGTTTCTTTTGCTGACAACCTTATATTCAGTCTTCTATCGATTCATGATTAGTCCTTTCTTCTCGTATTCTTGTACTCTCTTCTGCAGTTTTTGTAGATTCCTTTAAATAATATTAGGCTGGTGCAAAATAATGACGTAATAATGTCGTTTTTTGACGTTAAAAAATACGTCAAAAAACGACATTTTTACGTCATTATTTTTGCACCAAACTAATATATAGATACTTTTTTAACCGATTTCACTCCAAGCAAGGTAGTAAAGCCACTAAGACCTAAGTTATTAATGGGTATGGAAGAAATAGAAAACAAACTCTATTAAGGAGAAAGAACAAAAGAAGAATAATTAGGAGGACAATAGAAAGCGATTGACATTGCATTTAAATTTTTGCAGATTAAAACTGGCTGAAGAGCGTGGAGCTAGAATGGTGTCCCACAAGAGAGAAGTGCGAGAAAAGACACTTTTAGCATAGAAGTTATGTTTGCATCTCGCCCATTCAACTGTATATTGGCGAGACCTCGTCGCTAGTCTAATACTTGTTTAATTTTGGTATTAGGTTGGTGCTAAAAGTAATGTCGTTTTTTGACGTATTAACATATGTGAAAAAACGACATTATTTTTGCACCAACCTAATATTTCCAATTTGGACATATTTTGGTCTGTATCTTTTGCAGACAACCATAAATTCGGTCTCGTTGCAATTGATATTTATTGCTTTTTTTCTCGCTTTACTTTTACTCTGTTATGTAGGAGTTCATGTATTAGGGTTGGTGCAAAAATAATGACGTAATAATGTCGTTTTTGACGTTAAAAAAGACGTCAAAAACCGACATTATTACGTCATTATTTTTGCACCAACCTAATAGATTCCTATCTGTCTCTAATCAACATTGCCATCTGTATGTTAAGATTGTGGCCGCCAATAATGATTCCCGGTAAGACTTCTAATAAATCTAAAAGAAATCAATCATTTTATGAGAGGATTCGATAAAACAATATAGAATCAAGAATCTTTAAATCATGATATTTGATTTAGCGCCCCTTTGCATTTAAAATCTGACTTAGAGCGCCACTTTATTTTGTTGTGTTCCGTTTTATATGTCATTTCTCTGTATGCCCATCACATTATTTTTTATTTTCGTTTTTTTTGTTATTTTATTGTTTCTCATTTTTCTTTTTTTTCTTTAATAATGATGAATACAAAAAAAAAACAAAAAAAAATTATATAAATAAAATTCTTGCAACTTCATTTAATTTATAATTAATTCTCTGTGGATTGCTTTACTGTAAATGTCTGGTGAGAAGACACATCTTTGTCTTACACCCGTTTCTCGAGAAATCTTTGAAAACATGTTTGATCCCTTCCAGAAAATACATTTTCTTTATTATGACTTCTTGAGTGCACAGGCTGACAGCCGTAATACACGCTGTTTAATTAATAAATAAGGTGCGTCTATTTAAAATATTAAGCGTTCACTATAATAACTTTTGAAGATCGAGCACCTTAGATAGAAAGCGCGAATTTGTAAGCAGTGACTGCTGCTGCTGATAATGCAAAGTTCTTCTATGAGTCGAACACTGAGTTACTGGCGTGTTTATTAAAAAAAATACGTAAAAATTCTCTTTACTCTCTGTCGAGAGCCGATAGCTTTGGGGGAAAATCGACTGATGCCAAATCAGTTGGGTTTCGATCGTGGCTTGAGGCAATCGGATGTCTAGATACACTGGTTAGCTGTGATACAGCGAAACAGTCTATCTGTGGATATATATATATATATATATATATATGTAACTATACACACATATATATATATATGAGAGTAGATAAGTTGGTCAATGAAACTAAGTCAAATGAAAGAGTATCGATGTAATCAATATGAAAAACATTTATTAATATTAACCAGGTAACAAAAATGATGCGCGGAGATTGAGATTTCAAGCCATTAAAACACAAGGTGTTACATGGTGTAGAAGAATTCGAACAGAAACTCACACACACACACACACACACGTATGTATATATATACAAACATATGTGTGTGTGTGTGTGTCCGTCTGTCTGTGTGTGGGGTCACCCGGTCAGGATCGATCCCACTGCTCAGTAATAATTGTCAATGAGACTAACCACTAACAAATAGCGCACACCGGAGATTTTTAATTTATTAAGCTTAGCTTAGTTTGGTAAAGTTCACAAGCACGGGGTACCCAATGAGGATTGAACACATTGCTCAGTAGTAATAGTTAACAAATACTGCATATCTAGACGTCCCAATTGTTATTTACTACACATGGCTTAGTTTCACGCGTTCACACTCACGAACACACACGCAATGGCAAACGGTGAGGATCGATCTCACTACAGTAGTAATGACCAACCAGACTAGCTCGCTAATAAATTGCGTACACCGAACTGTCCAAATTGTTATTTACTAAGTGTTGCTTAGTTTGGCACAAGGCCATAGGTACGTAGTACTGAGAGATGATCGAATTCACTAGTCAATAATAATAGTCAAATTAACTCTCTCGCCATTATGCTATGCTTACAAGTATGGTCTATTCGGATCATTAAACTAAATATACCGCCTTATATATCAACTAGTCTATCTCTCATTCGTTTGCCGTCTAAACAAATAAAAAATATCTACGAAAGCAAAATTTGACTGATATGCTGAAAGGGTTAAGAATAAATGTTTCCATTCTTCAATTAGGGCATAGAATTTAGCGAACGTGTTCACCGCGCGTAATTCGGTTGAAAACAATCTATTATTTTCATCAAGTCTAGCCTTGTTGGCCAAACTTGTTCTAATGCTATTTTTTTTTTTTAAATTCTTAATGTTCTAATTGTGGTATTCTTTAAGCTTATAGTTTAAAACATCTGCACTACAAACAATCAACGCCTTTGATCATCGTCTGACCGGCTCTAACATTGGTTCCATTTTAACACGGATTCTTAGGAAGGTCTCAGTGCAGTTAACGTATAGAAGAGATTTAAAGAGAGAGAGAAGAAAAAAAATGTACGTACATAGATAGGCAGATAAATAAATAGATAAATGAAAGCAAGAAGTCGAACGGCTGGGCAGGGCAGGGTCGAGAAAAACACTTGAAAAAAAATAACAAAAAAAACCCCCAGAAAATATAAACAAAAATACCTGCTTATTGTAAGAAGGTGAACAATGAACGTAATGTTAGTACCCCGTTTTAATTCTGCCCTGACGGATTCGCTACATGCTGATGCTTTTCGGATGGGTTGAGATAACGAGGAAGAGTGTTAAGGACGTGGGCGGTAAGAACTTTGAAAATTCGTTTTTTATTGTACATTTTTTTGTTTACAGTAAGGTCCAATCTGTACAAAGCCTGGGGGCCACTCGACATAAAGGGTTACGCTAAAGGGTAGTTTATATGGATAGGAAGGGAAAGATAACTGTTAACTATAGACTTGAACAGGATATAATTGTAGTGATCGGGGAAACATCCTCTTGGGAGTCCGTTCCACGAGGCAGTGGTTCGCGGAAAGTTTGAGGGGAACTTACTTCTCTTGTTATGGTTGGTCCTAGCTGTGAAGTTTAGTCTTAGCGGAACGAAAGAATGTAGTTCTTCCGAGAACTTTCAATGGAAGTAGCGATAGAGCTGTTAGAGACTCACCACATCCCGCCTGTGAGAGAGAGTCTGGAAGCGTGGAAAATAATTCTAAGATTGTAGTGATCAGGCAAACATCCACTTGGGTGTCTGTTCCACGAGGCAGTGGTTTGCCGGAAGAAGTTGTTTGAGTAGAAACTACTTCTCACCAATGGAATACTGAGGGAATGTGAGTGGTTTTACTACTATGTAAGTGGTATGACGGGTTCTAGCCGTGAAGGTTAGACCATACGGGATCAAGGAATGTAGTTCATCCGAGCACTTTCCATGGAAATAGCAATAGAACAGTAAGAAACTCGCAACATTCCGCCTGTAAGAGAGAGGTTGAAGGGTGTAAAATCAGTAGGAATCGGAGACAATTTTGAACTCTATTAGGTTGGTGAAAAAATAATGACGTAATAATGTCGTTTTTTGACGTATTTTTTAACGTCAAAAAACGACATTATTACGTCATTATTTTTGCACCAACCTAATATCTATCTATCTATCTAGTGCAAAAATAATGACGTAATAATGTCGTTTTTTGACGTATTTTTTAACGTCAAAAAACGACATTATTACGTCATTATTTTAGCACCAACCTAATATCTATCTATCTATCTATCTATCTATCTATCTCTTTTTTCCTGATTTGGAAAAAATTGTATTTTATGTCGTATAAAGTTCAGATATTATGCCAGAGACCGTTCGAAAATCTGTAAGTTTATTAAATATATATAAATCTGTAAGTTTATTAAATATATATAAATTATTTGTGTTCCTATCTATCTATCTATCTATCTATCTATCTATCTATATATATATATATATATATATATATATATATATATATATAGTGAAACCTTGGTTTTCGAAGGTCTCCCATGTCGAATAAATCGGTTTTCGAACAGAATATTCGAGATGAAAATACCCCGGTTATCTAACAAAATTTCGGTTATCGCACAAGATTACCGAACCGAGTCGAATCGAATTAACCCGAACGGAATCATTTCTTCGTCGACCGCCATGTTGTATACATTCATGTGTTGTGCTGTGCTTTTCTTTTCCAATTTTATTTTACTGAGCCTTTTTTTTTTTCTCTTCTTTAGTCCTTATTCATGGCTCTAAAGAAATCTAGCAGTGATATTGGTAAAGGAAAAAGAAAAGTCGAGAGAAAAACAATTGTTGATTATATTGTCTCTATGATGAAGATATTGTCTCTTCCAACTCAGTTTCATATAGCAAAATCAACAATCTATACTATTCTTATAAATAAAGAGACGATCATGTCTTTCTTTCTCCTTTTCCAAACAATAACATCTCTTTCCTTCCTCTTCCATTTACCCCATCAACTCTCCTACATACAGGTACGGTAAAATTGAAGTGTTCGTCTATATTTTATCTGTTTAATATTGTGTTTTTTTTTCTTAGATTTAATGATTTTCATTAGTTTTGTGTATAAATCTGTGCACAAAATAATATTGTTAAAGCATAAATAAACAATCATCTTGGAACCAGGAACAGATTAATCCATTTTACATTGATTCCTATTGGAAAAATGAATTCGGTTTACGAACAAGTTTCAGGAACGAATTAAATTCGTGAACCGAGTCTCCGCTATATATATATATATATATATATATATATATATATATATATATATGTGTGTGTGTGTGTGTGTGTGTGTGTGTGTGTGTGTGTGTGTGTGTGTGTGTGTGTGTGTGTGTGTGTGTATGTATTTAGGCAGCGTATTTTCTTTCAAACAGGTTTGGTTAAATTATTTAGTTATATTATATTTATTTTAGTTATTATACTTTCAAGTCCACGAATTAATTTCTTGGTAGCCATAGAAAATTTCTTATGAAAATATTAGGATGGTGCAAAAATAATGACGTAATAATGTCGTTTTTTGACGTATTTTTTAACGTCAAAAAACGACATTATTACGTCATTATTTTTGCACCAACCTAATACCTAAATTTTCTATTAAATATTGATTTTCCCAAGTATTTTCAGTCTCATAGAATTTACAAGTATTTTTCAGTCACTATCTATCTATCTATCTATCTGTTGCAATCTTTTCAGATCTGTCTTTATTTGAAATCTGAATTTCGAGGGAAATAAATAAAACATTCTGAAAGATAATGATATTTGCCAAATAAAGGCGATATGACTAATAGGATTCTGTTGTGCTTTAAAAATCAGTAATCTATATACTGAATTTAGTATAGAGTATTAGTTGTCCCAATTGGAATGTCGTATTTTGGTGAATAAAACAGCACAAAAACAATTTTATTTAATGAAAATGCAATTTTTTTTTTAACCAAAATAATGTCCATTTTGTTTTGTTTTTTTTTCCCGACATAAGCTGTTTATCCCATTTTTTAAAAACATTTTCCTTTTTTACCTAAACAAACTGTTTTAATGCTTCGACTACTTCGAGGATCTTCTATTGCGTACAGAAAGCTCACGGTGTTTCAATATGCTAATGCTAATGGTAATATCAGATACATGGTGATGGCGAGCAATCTACGTGCGAGTGATCTACTGCTCTGGACGCAACCATGGTTAATACTGGTTGGTCGCCCAGCAACCACCTACATTGACCAACTATGTTATGACACAGAATGTCTTCTTAATGTAATGGTTGGCGTGACCGACTCATGAATGTCCGAAAAAGATAGATCCATGAAGAGAGCTCAATATATATATATATATATATATATATATATATATATATATATATATGTGTGTGTGTGTGTGTGTGTGTGTGTACGTATTAGATAATTGTTTGACAAAGTGGAAAAACGTTCTATGTAACGCATTTCGTCCCCTAAAGGGACTTCAAACTAAAAAGTCATGTTTTATGTAGAGGGATAGTGGGGGAGATAAGAACATAAATGTCTGTCTATATTTCTGAGATGAGGTATTATGTATACTATTTACATTATTCAGACTATTGTCCTCATCTTTGTCACCATATTTATTACAGCGTTTCGGCCGTTGTACGCTCTGGCCTTTTTCAGGTGGTTGGAACTAGTACAGTCTAACCCAGTGAGCGAAATAAAGGGTTCAGTTAGACATTCTAACCACCTGAAAAGGCCCGAGCCTTCAACGGCCGAAACGTTGTAATAAATATGGCGACAAAGGTGAAGACAATAGTCCGAATAATGTAAATAATGTACATAATACCTCATCTCAGAAATATAGACAGATACTGAAAGGCCGAAACGTTGTGATAAATATGGCGACAAAGATGAGGACAATAGTCTGAATAATGTAAATAGTGAACCTAAATGTCGCTTATAATTTTTTGTTCCTATATCATTTGTTTAAATTGTTTTGTTTAATTTGAGCTGGTTTAATCACTGGAATTCAAAGAAATTTCAATTGATTGATTGATTGGTATGTTTTCCTTTGATTTTTTTTACGGCTTTCCAAGGCTTTGTGGGTTAGTGAAAACTGAAAACTATTTTATTTTGAAGGAAGTCACACACAGTAACCGGTGTTCTTAAGCGGATCCCCTGCTAAATACTTAGCCGGATCTAAACCGGTGAAATTTACTGTTTTCAGCGTAGGCTACATATTGCGGACGATCGGAAAGAATCCGCGTTTCCCTCGATGAATTACGATGAAGATTGTTTGTAACACACGCACAGTTTTTTTATTATTATTATTATTTATTCTGAGTTGAACTGATACGCTCAGTCACCAGCATAATCATTATCATCATGGGAAACCATGATCAACCATATCCTGAAAGAACACGGCCCATAAAAGAAGATGAATTTGATTGGCTCTGGTTTGTCTTGCTGACAGCAATGAATGGGAAGGATTCGGTTGGTTAATATCTACTTCACAGTGGAACGACAGCCACGTCACGTACGTTCACCGAAGTTAAGCAATGTCGAGCCTGATCAGTACCTAGATGGGTGACCGCTTGGGAATACCAGGGGCTGTACGCTTGTATATGCGGGTGGTATAATAGGCTTACGGCCGCATCACGTTGAAACACCGGTTCTCGTGCGTTCACCGAAGTTAAGCAACGTCGAGCCTGGTCAGTACCTAGATAGGTGACCGGTTGGAAATACCAGGTGTTGTACGCATAGCTATGCGGGTGGTATAACAGGCTTACGGCCACACCGGTTCTCGTACGATCACTGAAGTTAAGCAACGTCGAGCCTGGTCAGTACCTAGATGGGTGGCAGCGTGGGAATACTCGCGTGCAGCAAACTTCGATGTGAGAATGGTGTAACGAATAACGGCTCGGAATTGGAAATCGGAGAACCGAGTTCCAATTTTAGTCAGGTTCGTTTTTTTTTTCATTTACGCGAAATTATGAATTCACCTCCTCCTCTTAGTTATGGGTTAATTAGTAGGACCTATTATCTGTAAAATAAAATAAAAATTCTTACATATTCTTAAATATTCTGTAAAAGGTTGACAAGCCGTAAAAAAACCCAAATCAATCAATCCTGAAAGGACTTCATAAAGCGTAAGATTTTTTTGCATCAACCTAATACTTTCTTAGAAGGAAACATTTTAAAATCATCTTCTTTTGGTTTTGTAAGCAGACTGATGCCTTAGTTTAGAATTGTTTTGTTTTTTTTAATGTCTTCTCGTACAATAAGAATCTTCTTTTGTTTCCATTGGTTCACTGTTCGCATTCAACATTTCACTTTCATTTTTTTGTTTTGTTTTTATCTCTTTACTTTTTATTTTCCGCGTTTCCTCTTTATCATGGTATCCTCTCTTCTTTTGATTCATATTATTTGCTTAACCATCTCTTATTAAAAAAAAATCGTCTTAATCCATCGTGTACATTTACAAATCTACTATTCGTTCGTGCATTGAATATTGTTGCTATATCTGGTCTAGTGCTGCTACTGTGCATCTCGAGATTCCTGACAAAATCCAGGGAAAGCTTTCCAATACAATCAAACCGGACCTGTCATCTCGTCTCAGATCACATTCTTACTGACATGACGTGGCATCCCTCTGTCTGTTCTATAAAATATTTTCAAGGCTCGAATGAAATTTTTTTTTTCCCTGGTGTCCCGACAACAAAAATTTAAGCGTGCTATTAGATTAGCGAATAGGTTTTACCGTTTTAGGGTTGAACTAGCTAGATGCAACCGCCATTTCTGCTCTAACAGTTTTGTTTTTTTTTTCTCACATTTCCCATCTGTAGAACTTTTTTCCGATTTCTTGCTTCCTTGATAACTACAATCTTCAAAAATTTAAATGCAACGCCAATCCCTATCTTCAGTCTTCTTGAACCCTGTTCCGTTTCAGCCCTTTCTTCAAATCTCCACATTTTCAATATTCTTATTTTCGCTCTCCTTCACTTTCACTCGATGTACCCGTCCGCCATTCACCCCATCGAGCTCTAGTGGCATAGTCGCCTTGGTGGGGATGAAACGATTAAGAACAATAATTTCTTTCTTTTTTATACAAAAACTATTCTTTATCTTCTTTTTTAAATCAGTTCACCTGAATCAAGGCAATAAAGCCACTAAGACGCAAGGCGTTACTGAGTATGTGAGATTATGGGAAAAACCAGCAAAAACAAAAAACAAACAAACAAAAAACAAACAAACAAAAAAAAGCTATTAAGGAGAAAAAACAATAACTGAACTATGTACTTTGCTTTCAATTCTTGTGCACAAACAACGAAGTTTAATCCTGGCTATGAAGATAAACTACATCGGGCAGAATTGGGAGATTGGAGGTTTTGAGAAGCATGGAAACAGGTCAAGCCTAACTTGGGATGGTAGCACTTGTTAGGGTTCCAGCTAACCCCCAAATAAAAAATCAAAGCAATTAGGAAAGTATAAATATATATTTTTATAGTAAAAATAATAGCAATATATTTTTATAATAAATTACCAATAATCAATTACTAGCAGCATGGCCCGGCGTTGCTTGGGCTTGATTCAAAAATCGTACGACTCATACAGCAATCCCTATCACTTGACTCAAAATATTTTTGCCCTTCCTTGCCTTTAAAGGAGTGCCCTTTGCCGTGCTGATGTTGCTACATGCCTTACTTCTTGCCTATCTCACACTACGAATTTTTTTTCGAAGCTCTATACTAAACATTAAATCTGTTACAAAAAAAGAACTAAACAAAATGAACACAAAACGATCAGCTTTAAAAAACCGAATGAAAAAAAAAAAGAATGTTAACAACAAATACTTTTTCAGACCCAACCCAGTTCTGCAGAATCAGAATCAACATTGAGTTTAAGCAAGCGAATGAGCCAATTGGAGTAAAGTGCCATGCAGATTTAAATTTTTCCCACTTGCAGCTATCGATTTTTTTTGCATGCTAGTTAACATTCGTGTCAGTCAGCTGTTGGCTCTCACGCTGGCCAATAGAATCTTCCTGTCTATTCGTGGCAGCCAGCTATTGGCTCTCATTCTAGCCAGTAGAAAATGGCCGCAAACCCCATGAAAACTGCCGTAGAGGAATGTAAAAATCGATTATTTCCACTATCGATGGACGTTGGGAAATGCAAAGTCGGTCTTGGTATTCCCGCTAACATGGAGCATGTGCATGTAAATTTTGGTGCAAATTCGTCGAAAATTGCGGCCGTGCATTCGTTACACACACACACATCCTGCTTTTATAGATAGAGATAGAAATTACTTATAATAAAAAATATAATTTTTCTTGTGAAATTAATAGAAATACGTTTGTCTAAAAATATTACCAGCAATACATTTTTGTAGCAGAATGGTATACAATACATTTTATAGTAGAATTACCAACAATATATTTTATAATAAAATAACTAGCAAAATCTTTTGCTAGTAAAATGACCAACAAAACATTTTATGATAAACTGACCAACAATATCATTCGCTAATAAAATAACCAATACATTTTGTAATAAAATAAGAAACGCTACCTTTTTTCTAGTAAAATGATCAGCAATACTTTTCACTAGTAAAATGACCAATAATTCATTTTGTAATAAAATGACCAGCAATATGTTTTTGCTAGTAAAAAGACCAACAATAAATTTGCTAATAAAATGATCAGTAATACATTATTATGCCAAAATGAAAATACAACACTAAAACGGTATAAAGATACATTTTTATATTATAATTACCAGCAATACATTTTTTATAAAAAATTATATTTTTGAAGTGAAATTAATAACAGTATTTACATATATATATATATATATATATATATATATATATATATATATATATATATATATATATATATATATTAAAATATGTTTTTGCTACACAGTAATAACAATGTATGTAATAACACGCTACCACCCCTTGTCTTAATGATTAGGTCTCTCTGTATCCTTGGAAACAATGAATTATGATTTTTTTTCCTGTGCCTTTAAAACTCAGTAAATATTGAAAATAAGTTACTCAAAAATTCGCTTGACGATGAAATGGAACTAATTTTTTTAATTACAAAATTAAATTCGTAGCTTTTAGCTTCCATTTTTGAAACATGGTTATTACTGTGTAGCGAAAAAACATTGTAAATCAGTTAATTTATAATATTAAAGCTCTGTAAATTTACATTGAGTACTATTTTGTAAAAATAAAAATATCAATAAGAACACCGGATTATATATCTTACTGTTCTTTCTTTTTATTTATACATACATACATATATATATATATATATATATATATATATATATATATATATATATATATATATATATATATATATATATCCTATGTACTAACCAGTATTTGGCTTCAATTCTAGTGCACTAACAACGAAGCTTAATCTTATTGTTCTTTCTTTTTATTTATATATACATACATACATATATATATATATATATATATATATATATATATATATATATATATATATTAAATTGGCAATACTTTTATCGTCTACAAACTATATATCTAAAAACATACGTTTGCCCTGAAAGTATACAATTATGTACAAAATATCTGTAGTTGAAAACATAAAATTGCGTTAAAAATATTGAGAACAAAAAAACAAAAAACATAGATAACCTAAAGAGTTTGATATGCCACTAAACGAAATCAACCATCCAACAAAATATCAGCGAAAGTCTCACCTCGAGGCCATTGTTTTATCCAAATTATAAGCTAATATTTTCTTGTGACAAATCTTAAAAAAAAAAAAAAAAAAAAAAACATCACTTATCTCTTTTTTCTGTCTGTTTCTTCATATCAAGAATTGTTCCACTCTTTCGGCAATGTTCAGTTGGGCTGAAAAGAGAAAATCGCTAATTCGATACAGTCATTTAATTAGAACCAGCCTCTTGAGTTTGGCTCATTATCTCACCAACTGACAACAACATTGCTTTCACCCACCCACCCCCCAAAAAATGGAATAGCAAATCGCTCAAAAAAATAATAATAATATTAAGAGATAACATATACATATTTTCTATCTATTGCTCTGGGCGATCGGTTGGGACTTCTTTTTTTTTCAACCACTTTCATAAGCACGGTTTCTATACTCCGTCTATAAGAACATATACTTTTTTTTTCTCTATTCGACGTGATAGCTAACATAGATTATTCAGTTGGCTTAATCTGGAAGAGTTAGTGCATAATCGGCAGGCTGTCCAAGATTGCAACACTTGGATCACCTTTCAACCTGAATGCACATCTAAGCGATAATGTCTCAGTTATATTCAACCGAATTTTGGATGGTAGGTTACTCCGACTACATTTCCCAGCGCCGAGACTAAAAGTAAATTATTAAGTCCTTTTTTTTTTTTGTTTTTTTTTTTGCATTTCTGTGATGTTTAAAAGCACATGAAGAAGGGGATAATGAAGCGTAGTGAAAGAAAGAAATAGATGATGAAATCCAGTTAGCCTGAGAAAAATAAACGTAGACTGAGAAAAATAATAATCTTAGATGTAAAAAGACAGAATAAAATTAAGCAATATGGGAAAAAGATATGAGAAGTATTTTATAAGCGATAAAATCAGCTTGGAAGAAAGTAAGCCTAAAGGAAAGGTCTAAAGTTAAAGAAAGAAAGAAAGAAAGAAGAAGAAATTCTAGCCGAGAAAAAGGATTGTGTAAAGATAAGGAAAACAAGAAGGTTGTATCGAATAAAAGGAAGGAAGAAGGAAGAGTTGGTGAAAGAAAAGATTGGGTAACGAAAAAGAAACGAAGAAGGTTGTCTCGAATAAAAGGAACGGAGAAGGAATTCTTGGGGAAATAAATGATAGGTTAACGAAAGAGAAACGAAGAAGTCTCTCTCGAAGAAAAGAAAGAATGAAGCAAGTCGTGATGAAAGAAAGGATAGGGTAATAAAAGAAAAACGAAGAAGGCTGTATCGAAGAATACAAGGAGCGGGGAAAGAAGCAATTCTAACCGAAAGAAAGGAGCACGTATAAAAAAAAAAAGAGTAGCAATTAAGATCGTATCGAAAAAGGCGGAAGAGTAGAAGGAGACGTAGGAGGGAAGCAATTGACAAAGAAAGAACGATAGAAAGAAAGAAAAGAAAAAAGAAACCAATCCGCGAAAGAAAAAAAAACGATTGAGGGAACAGAAAAGACAATGTTTATTTAAAAGAAAGAAAGTCATTAGATAATAGAGAAAATTCCGAAGAAGACAGGCAGATCTAGAAGAAATAGTGCGTATGGTGGGGATGGATATTGTAAAAGAAACGGTTGTAAACACACTGCTCTCTTTTAATCGTCTGCGAGTCCCATTTTTACCTTCCATCAGCATGGTTGATGCTAACCTCCAGGAGAGTGACTCATTGCATTTTCTTGATCTAACGTTTTCCCGTGACAGGAAGTGAAAAGATTATACTGAGTCTCCTGCTAGGAAAGTTAGTTCACTATGTCATGCTAAGCAACTTTCCTCATCAGGGTCTTTTTTACACATTTATACGTTTATTATTCGTCCATATTGCCATCATATCTGGTGTAGGGCTTCTGTTATATATTTAGAGAATCTTCATAAAATCCAAAGAAGGATCTGTAATGTTACTGGTCCTGATTTGGCATCTCAGTTTCAATCACTTTCCTGGCGTTGTAACGTAGCTTCCCCTGTGCCTATTCTACAAATACTTTCATGCGAATTATTCGGATGAATTTTCCTCTATGGTACCGAGACATTATGAATCTATGGGCTGTACTAGATTGGTGGCTAGGTCTCAACATTTTACAGTTGAAATGGCGAGATGTAACCGTAAGTTCTATGCTAACAATTTCTTCTAACGCACTTTACGTTTGAGGAAATCTCTTCCAGTTTTTTGCCTCCCAGTCAACTTTGGTCTTCAAAAATTTAAATGCAATACCATTTGTTATCTTCTGTGATCTTAATTTGTGTTCTTTTATTATTATCTCCTTTTAATAATTTTTTTCCCATTTTCTCTAACACTCAATAACCACTTGCGTCTTAGTGGTTTTATTGCCTTCCTTTGAGTGAAATGATTAAAAAATAGTTAAGAGGCTGAGTTTTCGCATAAAAAAACGTTAATATAATATATATATATATATATATATATATATATATATATATATATATATAATATTAATACATGTTTCATTAAATAATATAGACAAGTTTTATCTATTTATTTTAAGTAAATTCCTTTCATATTGTCGAATAAGCTTTTTAGCATTATGACTGAAACACGAAAGAAAATCACCATGTTGATACATGCTTTTATTGTTAATCCTGTCAAACGTTCGGCTTATTTAAGCCATCATTACATACACATCCACCCAATATATATATATATATATATATATATATATATATATATATATATATATATATATATAATTATATGAATCATTCATACAAAAAACAAATATAGAGGTTAATGATTTAAATGGTGAAAATATATCTTCGCAAACAATATCAATAAGATACACTAACCCCGAACCTGTATATGAAAGATATGATCCCTGTTTATAAATTCCAGTTTCATAAGGTCTTTTTAAATTTTTACAAGCTTTCGTCTGTTCCTACAGACATTCTCAGGTATGGAAATAGATTTGTTCTTGTTTTTTTACTTCTCGGTAATAAGAGGACAACGAAAATATAGATGTAATCCGAAAAAATGCTATGAGAAATGTGTTATTATTTTGGAACGTGCGGTCGCAACGCTGAGTTTGAATTTTAAATTTTATGGTTGTGCGTTTTTGTACAAATATAGTAATAAGAGAAATCTTTTGTACTGGTAGGTTTTCCTTATGAAACTGGAATTTATAAACAGGGATCATATCATTCATATACAGGTTCGGGGTTAGTGTAACTTATTAAAATTGTTTGCGAAGATGTATTCTCGCCATTTAAATCATTAACCTCTATATTTGTTTTTTGTATGAATGATTCATGTAATTATAAATTGAACTGCACCTATAATCGAAATATATATATATATATATATATATATATATATATTTGGTTGGATTGATGTGAGTTTGTGACCCTGGGTTTCACGCTTGTCTGACGATCGCAAAAGCGTGAAACCCAGGGTCACAAACTCACATCAATCCAACCAAATATGTTAGCTCTATCTCTGATATTGAGCGCTTTCTAATAAGTACCGCGCATATAATATATAAATAATTATATATATATATTTATATATACACACACACATACACATACATATATATATGTATATATATATATATATATATGTTGAAGAGAAGCTGCAAAAGAGAGACAGGTACTTATGTTTTGGTAATTAAAAGAATGCGCGTAGGCTTCAGGTAATGGTAAGCGTGCTAATTTGGTTGACCATTACTACAAGGCAGTGAGTTCGATCCTGACTGGCAGCTCCATACACAATCCGGAATCAATTTAATTTAAATTAGACAACTGGAGTTTATTTTGGGAATTATTGCAGATTTAAAGTTGGTTGGTTTGTCGTTTTAGATTGATTGATTTGCAGTTTACGGTTTATCTGAAGGTTATTTAAAGACAGAAAATATTTTTAGATTTTTGAAATTTTGGGAGATAATAATGATTTACTGATACAAGTCCTACTAATTAACCCATAGATAGAGGGGAGAAGAGGTAGATTCATACCTTCCCTAAGGGTATTTGCACGAAACTGAATATAAAGAACCAAACTGGAATTTGAACTTGGCGCTCCAATTTTCTATTCCGAGCCGTTATCTATTACACCACCCGCACATCTAAGCTTACAGCACCTGGTATTCCCAAACTGTCACCCGTATAGGTACTGACGTTGCTTAACTTCGATAATCTTACGAGTGTTTCAACGTGATATGACCGTAAGCCGGTTATTTTTGTTTAGCGACATAAGGTAGATTAAAGGATATCGGCTCGTACTGAGGAGAGCCGAGTTCGAATTCCAGTCGAATCCATTGCATTCACTTAGATACTGATACTCTCGGGAAACGTATGAATACCCTTTTTCTTCCTCCAGCTATGGTAAATAGCAGGACAAACCGGATGGCAACTGGTCTACTGCAGAAAGAAATGGCAACCTACTGCAGAAAAAAAATCTGCCTCGTCAGTCATGTATCGAAAGATAAATGATCGCCTAAACGTGTATCACGCATGGCACATAACAGACTGAATGCTGAAATGTTACAAGAGGGGGACAGCTCAACATCACCAATTCAACAACCGCCGATTTAGCGCCGGGGCAATTCAGGACCGAGACAACACCAGAAAAACATAACTTTTTTTTTTATAACCGAATAAAACCAATTTATTAATTTTTTAATTAAAAATTTAAATTTAAATTTAGTTTTTAATTATTTTTACTAAAGTAAATCGTAAAGAAATTTATTTTTTAATAAAATAAATTAACATATAAAAATCATTCAATAAAACACTCGTTTTTAATTATTTTCTTAATAAATTAAATTGACATATAAAAAATAAGTTTTAATAAAACATACTTGTTTTTAATTATTATTTAATAAAGTATATTGACAAATAAAAAATAATTCAATAAAACTCGTTTTAATTATTTTCTTAATAAACTCAATCGAAAAATGCAAAAACGAAATGAAGCAGTTTTTTGTTTTTAATTAATTTTAATAAATTAAATCGTAATGGAATTTATTTGTTTCGGATTTTTTAGATTTGCTTTAATAAAAAAAATAATTAAAAACAAAAAACTGCTTCATATTTTGCATAATCCCTTTTCAAATGCATCATCTGAAAAAAAATAGTCACTAATTAAGATTTTAATCCTTAGTTAATTGGTTTTATTCGGTTGCAAAAGGTATGTTTTTCTGGTGCTGTGTTTTCTCGGTCCTGAGTTGTCATAGTGCTGAGTTGTCCCTTTAATCGGCGGTGTTGAGTTTTCCTGCATCCGAAAAAAAAAAAAAAAAAAAAAAGCAACTAACAACCAACAAGAAATTATTTAGAGATTAATGTACCTTGTTATTGAAAAGAAACATTTGAAACAATCTACCCCCGTAGATTAAATAAAACAAAGAATTCACTTCAAAATTTCCTGTAAGTTACCCTGAACGACAGATACTTGATGAAGGCTGGAGATCACAACGATCGAAATGTTATTATAATAAAAACAACAATGATGAGGATAATAGTCCGAGTGTAAATTATGTAAATATTTATAACTCATTCTAGAGATTCAGAGAAAAAGAGAAATCGAGAAATTTTGGAGGAAGAAAAAGATCAAATCGAACAAGCTGAGATTAAGGGTCATGGCCGTCTTTTTGCGGGAATCTTAGGTTTTATCTCATTTTTTTTTTTTTTTTTTTTCACTGCTACGTAACGTTCGGGCCAAAACGTCAATCTGTTAACGGTCTAAAATATTGCTATCGGCCTACAAAACGTGGTGACTCTGACTCCACATAACAGCATGTAGTTGCTCGAATTAGCCAAATAAGAACGAAATTGTCGCTTGAGAATGGTGGGCGAATGGTCCAGTGAAAGGGACGGGGTGTTAAAAAGAGCTCAGAAGGTTTTATCATTCCCCATCAATTGTTTCTATCGTGTCCATCTTTTCGTTCCGATGCTGTTCTCGAGTCACCAGTTACCCACGTTTTATTTATTTATTTATTTATTTTATTTTATTTTTTTTTTTACCTCCGGCATTTCTATTTCTCAATCTGTCTGAATTCTCAGGTTGGTTTCTCAGGTTTTCGTTGGGTGAGATATTTTTTAATATTTTATTTGCCTCTATCTCTCTCCACATATTTCTTTTTATTTAAATTTTTTTTTTCCGAACAATTTTTCATGGGAATTCGTGTTTATCAACATCCATTTCACAATTTTATGACTCATGGCGGTTTATTTATGTGTAAAGTGGCTGATAGGCGGTTACTGAAGACAAATTAGTCAAACGGATTTAAAAGAAGAAAAAAAACTCTTAAAAATGCATATCTTCAAATGTACATACATACGCACACCACTTATATGACTTCTTATCTCTTTAGACCAATCATTTCATGTTCAATTCCTGGGGATTGTATCCTGATGTGGCACAAATTCTTTAAATTCACTAGTTATTACCGTTTATTGATAATTTCAACTTCCATTAAACCGAAATGCGCAGTATAATAATAATAATAATAATAATCATTATTATTATTATTATTATTATTATTATTATTATTATTATTATTATTATATAGGACAACGCAATACACAAAGATAGAACAATCAAAGACAACCGCCCAGACATTTTTATTAGAGACCGCAAACAAAAAATGCCTCCTTATTGATATGGTAGTCCTTGCAGACTGCAATGTATCTTTGAATATATTCAAAAAGCTGTCAAAATACAAGGACCTTGAAATAGAAATCTCAAAAATGTGGCACATGGGAACATCAACAATCCCTGTTGTAGTTGGAGCCCTAGGATTGGTTGGAAAAGATTCTAGTAGACTCATTGAAGGGATTTGTGGAAGCCCATGCCTTAAAGAAATACAAAAAATCGTTCTCACGAGTACAGCCCACACCTTACGAGGGGCTTTATCTATGTAATATATATATATATATATATATATATATGTGTGTGTGTGTGTGTGTGTGTGTGTGTGTGTGTGTGTGTGTGTGTATTTTAATTGGTCAGTGGAAAATGTCATGATACCATTTTTAACCTTAGGTCTTTGGGCGGGACCCCGAAAGAAATGTGTACACACAAGAAATTAAAGAAAATAATAATAATAATAATAATAATAATAATAATAATAATAATAATAATAACAATAATAATCATCTTCAAAATACAAGGACCTTAGAATGGAAATTTAAAAAATGCGGCACATGAGGACATCAAGAATTCCAGTTGTAGTTGAAGCCCTTGTATTGTTTGGAAAAAGGGTCCGATAGACTCATTAAAGGGACTTCTCGTTGCCCATGCCTTACAGAAATGCAAAGAATTGTTGTCACAAGTACAGCCCACACTTTATGAATGACTTTATCTATGTAAAATAATTGTGTTTTTCTTTTCAAAACTGCTCAGTGGAAAATATCATGAAGCCATTTCTGACCTTAGGTCTCTCGTTGGGACCCGGAAAGAAATGTGTATACACCAGAAATCAAAGGAAATAATAATAATAATAATAATAATAATAGTAATAATAATAATAATTGCAATAGACACAGACAGATGAATAAAGATAATAGCCCAGAGATCGTAATCAAAGAACACAAACCAGAAAGTGTTTTCTTATTGACATGGCAGTTTATGCAGACTCTAATGAATCCTTAAAAATCTTCAAAAAACTATCAAATACAAGGATCTTGAAGTGAAAAATGTGGCACATGAGGACATCAACAATTCCAGTTGTAGTTAGAGTGCTCGGATTGAGTGGAAAATGTCCCGATAGACTCATAAAAGGGATTTCTGGTAGGCCATGCCTTAAGGAAATGCAAAAAGTTGTACTCACAAGTACATCTCACACCTTACGAAGAGTTTTATCTGTGTAAAATGTGTTTGATTTTAGGTTGTCTTCTTTGAGTGGGGTGGCAGGGGAGAATGTGGAAAAGATGAATATGCAACAAAAATGAAGGGAAATAATAATTGTAGAATAACAATACAATAAACAGCACTTACCGGCGTAAGGGTCCCAGCTAGCGTCCAGCTGGCAGACAAAAATAAAGCAGGTTGTAACTCAATACACACCCTGCAAACTAACTGATGAATCAAGCTGGTATTTATACAGAAATACCTCCACTCATGTACCAGCAGCCAATCACAGCCCAAGCAATCGACTATCCCACTTTAGCACAATGAGATGCTCCCTGGCACCATAAATAGCTCTCTTTCTCAAGGTTGAATTATTATTCACTCAGCTTGCTCCACAACTGAGTGTTTATCTTGACCGCGTGATTGTTCTACAATAATAATGGATACAAATTAAACTAGAATTGTTCACTCACCCACTCTACAAAGACGACAGTGAGTTGAAGGTTCTCTTCAATACTGCAAAATGTTTCAGTGACGACATAGGTATAGATTTCGGATTAGATAAATGTGCAGAAGTAACATTCAAGATAGAGAGAATTACCGAAACACACTCGATAGATCTAGATTTTGTCACGAAGATTAGGGAACTAGGAAAAGAAGACGTCTATAAATACCTAGGAATTAGCGCAAGATATGGAATACAGTATACCCAAATGAAGAAGAACGTAAAAAAAAAAAAGAATACTACAGGCGTGTGCATCTGATACTGAATACCAAGCTAAATTAAAAAAAAAAAAACAGAATATCAGCCATAAACACCTTAGTTGTCCCTGTGGTGCAATACAGTTTCAACATCCTTAAATGGACTGTAGCTGACCTTAAGCGAATGGACGCCAAAACAAGGAAGCTTCTTACTTGCTACTGCGTGCATCAACCCAAGGCTGATGTTGATCGTCTGTATGTGGCCTTATCCAAAGTAGGCAGAGGATTAGTTCAACTAGAACTACAACACTCGGCTTTTAAAGGTACCTGAAAACTACAGAAGACTGGATGATGATGTGTGTCAAAAAATATGAACGAAATAAGAAACTATATTCAGTAATAAAGTCAACAATTTCAAAATGGACTGGGTAAAGAAATGCAAGTAAAACAATACACCGACTGCAGCTGCAAAAAAACTTTTAAAAAAGGTAAGCAAAGACAAATGCAATCCACCAGATACGGAAACGATAGCAGGATAAATCTCTTCACTGCCAATATTCAACCCCTACCAAACAAGCTGATGAAGACAAACCTCTTACCCATCAGTGCTAGGTTAAAAGCTGAAACCAAAGGTTTTATTCTTGCTGTACAGGACCAATTCTTACTGACTAGAAATTACCAAGCACACATACTGAAAAATTATGTTAGCCCAAAATGCAGATTCTGTGATAAATATCAAGAAACAACTGACCATCTTGTACCAGGTTCCACGGTGTTGGCACCCACTGAATATAAAACTCAGCATAACAATGGGCCAATATCTGCATTGGAAAATCTGCAAATTTTACGGATAGAAAACTGCAGGAAATCGGCAGTAATACGACTCAGATCTGTCACAGATATAGGTCCTGTAACAATTTTGTGGGACTTTACAATACAAACAGTAAGTTAATGTATCATTAAGTCCTAATGGCGAAGGGATTTCACCATTAATCACATTGACATTGCTATTAAGTCGGTGCAAAAATAATGACGTAATAATGTCGTTTTTTGACGTTAAAAATATGTCAAAAAACGACATTATTACGTCATTATTTTTGCACCAACCTAATATTTAATTCGTTGTATAAATTGCGCCCTGAAGATGACAATTTGAAATTGTCGAAAGTACTTAGCATGTGTATTGCATCTGACAACAACTGGAATATAAGGATCTTATTATTCAAGGAATTGATAGTAAATTAATACCTCATTAAATCCTGTTAGCGAAGTGATTTCGCCATTAAACACATTAACATTGCCATTTAATCTTTTGTATAAATTGTTTCTTCATGATATATTATTTCTTTGTGAGGTTTTCTTTATGATATATATTATTTCTTTATGATGTTTTCTTTATGACATATATATATATATATATATATATATATATATATATATATATATATATATATAATCCCACATTATAAAATTTATTTTGACGAAACACAATGAACACAAAAGTGATATAAAAGTCGAGAATACATTAAATTCATTGCTGATTTCTTTCTTACAAATATAAGTGAATAAAAATGATTCGATCCTTTGTACATGCATGTCACACTGTAAATATTTGAAATGGTTGAGCTGAGGAATATTACTAGCGATGGAGTAGCAATAGACTTAGCGGTGTTTCCTCTGTAGCAAAGGGGTTGTAGCGTATATTTTTATTCACCCCCCACACACAAGGGGTCACTGAGTGCGAAAGAATTTAAGAAAAATAGAAACATTATTAAGGAGCGAGAACAAAAAGGAGAGAAATCATAAAGATATTAGATAACGATCGACATTGCACTTATATTTTTGAAGATCGAAATTGGCTAGGAAGAAGGAAGCCGAAAGAGAGTTCCACAAACGAAGTACCCGAGAAGAAACTGTTAGCATATAACTTACGGTTGCATCTAGATTTTTCAACTGTAAAATGATGGGACCTAGCCGCCAAACTAGTGCTGAACTTAAATTCATAAAGTTTAGAGTAAAGTTCATCAGAAGAATTTCCATTAAACTATTTATAGAAAAGTCGCAGGGAATCTACATTAAGGCGGTGGGGAAAGGGCCTGAAACTGAGATGTCATGACAGGACCAATAAAGTTGCGGATTATTCTTTGGATTTTATGAAGCATCTCTAGATACATAACAGGAGCACCAGATCTTGCAGAAATATTCAAGACATGGACGAATGGCAGACTTATAAATATATAAGATAGACTCTGGAGGAAAGAAATAGTCAAGCACGGCACATTGAACAAATTTCCCCAGCAGTAGTGCTAGCAGTTGATGCAATATAATATTTCCACTTCAGCAGAAGACGTTAACCAGAGAAAGGTTGAACATAATTAACTGCTCACAAAGCCATGTGAATGTTTTTAAACTCTGTCTAGGCAGAGTATTATGAGACAGGATGATTTCGTTTTGTAAAAAAAAAGCAGTGAACTGCTACATAATTACGGCAGTGAATGTTGGATGGTCGCTTCAAAAATGAAAAAGAGACTCGAGGCAACGGAGAGGACAGTAGAAAGGAAAATTGTTATCAAGAGGTCACAACAGGAAGAGGGATCAGCATTTCAGTAGCTAAAGAGATCGATTAGAAAAGATCCAACTCAGTCCATAAGACGTTTGGCGCGTGATAGAGGTGTTTCAGCTATGACAGCCTAAAGAGCAGTGAAAAAAGACTTGAAAATGAAACGCGTGAGGCAACTTGTTACCCCAGGCCAGAAGGTTAGAAAAGGCGAAGATCACCTTGAACAAGTTAGAAAATGATCCTGGAATAATAATAATAATAATAATAATAATAATAATATATATATATATATATATATATATATATATATATATATATATATATATATGAATTTTATTTCAATACATACATACTTCATACGCTTTCGATCCATAGCTAAGATTAATGAAAAAAAACTTGAAAATGAAATCTTACGTGAAACATGAAAGGCATCTTGTTACTCCAGAACAGAAATTTAGAAGATTAGATAGGGTGATGATCATCTTGAATAAATTGGAAAATGATCCTGGAATAATAAATATAAATTTTAACTTTATTTCAATCCTTCACGAGCTTCCGACCCTTAGCCATGATTAATTAATGATGAACATGTCATTTTCGTTTATGATCGATTTCATCACCATTTTCTGCTAAGCTTGGAGAGTAATTATACATTCTTATTGCTCCAAGTAGAGTCCAGTAGTGTTATAAAACATCGGAGAATTCCAATAAGATATATTTAATCATTTCTAAGATCCAACGGTTCAGAGTTGAATCTATCAAATGAACAATTTTGCTTTTACACGATTTGGAAAATTTTTCTGTTACCCCAGGTATATAAGTGTAGATTCTATGAAACCATTTTCTATTGTACACCTGCCTATCAATGATTTTCTGCATTTTAGAAATTCCTAACATTATTTAAGGCCATTTTTTTCGGTAATTTACAGTCGTAAAAACAATAGAATCAACGTTACAATCAGGTGGGTACGCGCTTTCTCTCACTTTTAATTTTTTCTCTTCTTTCTTTGTTGTTGTTTCTCTCTCTCTCTCTCTCTGACACATCTTTTTCTCTTTCTTTTTTTCTCTCTCTTGCACAGACTTCCCTTTCTTTTTTCTTTTTGTTTCTCATTCTCTCTCACTTTTTCTCTTTCTTTCTTTTTGTTTCTCTCTCTCATTTTTCTTTTCTTTCTTTTTGCCTCTTTCTTTCACTTTTTCTCTTTCTTTTTTATTTTGTTTCTCTCTCTCTCAGTTTTTCTCTTTTTTCTTTTTGTTTCTCTCTCACACTTTTCTCTTCTCTCTCTCTTGCCTCTCTCTTTCACTTTTTCTCTTTCATTTTTATTTTGTTTCTCTCACTCAAACTTTTTCTTTTTCTTTTTGTCTGTCTCTCTCTTTTCTCTCTCTTTTTCTTTTTTCTTTCTCTAAATCGTTCACTTCTTTTTTTCTTTTTGTTTCTCTCTCTCATTTTTCTCTCCTCTCTCTCTCACTTGCCTCACTCTTTCACTTTTCCCTTTCATTTTTATTTTGTTTCTCTCTCTCAGTTTTCTCTTTCTTTTTCTTTTTTTTCTTTCTCTCTCTTTTTCTCTCTCTTTTTCTCTTTTTCTTTCTCTCAGTTTTGCTCTTCTTTTTTCTTTTTCTTTCTCTCTCTCATTTTTCTCTTCTCTCTCTCTCTCTCTTGCCGCTCTCTTTCACTTTTTCTCTTTCTTTTTTAATTTTGTTTCTGTCTCTATAGTTTTTCGCTTTTTTCTTTTTGTTTCTCTCTCTCTCTCTCTCTCTCTCAATTTTTGTCTTCTTTTTGCTTCTCTCCCTCTACCTCACACTTTCCTCTTTTTTTTCTTCTGTGTCCATTTTACACTCGTCTTTTTTTCTTTTCTTTTTGTCTTTCCTTCTTTTTCTCTATTTTATTTCTCCATTTTTTTTGTTCTCTTTCAGCCTCTCTTCTCTCTTACTTCTCCATCTTTATGGTTTTCATTTTCTTACTTTCTCTTTTGTCGTCTCGCCTTCTTTCTGTTTATATTGCCCGCATACTCTCTTTCTTTCTCCCCCTCCTTATCTATTTTGCTTTATATCTTTATTTCTTCTTTCCTTCTTCTCCCCTATTTTCTTTCCATATCTTTCTTTTTGTCTGTTTCCTCTGTCACTTCTCCAGGCGTGTTGTTTTTATCGTCCTTGTTTTTTTGTCCGCTCGCTTTATTTTTACTATTTTTAGTATCCTTAATACCAAGGTTAATTTTGTCGAGAGATAATTCCCTTTAGTTGTAGATAATACTATTAGCTAAGTCTGACATAAGGTCACAAATATGTGGCACTTTCTAAAGACTGAACGTTTTATAAAATCATTTAACTCCCAAGTAAAGCAATAAATCCAATAAGACGTAAGGGATTACTGAGTGATTAAAAATATGAGAAAGAAAATAAAAACGTTATTAAGGAACTAGAAAAATAAAAGAACAGAGATTAAGACAGCAAATAATGATTGACATCGCATTTAAATTTTTGAAGATCAAAGTTTACTGGGAAACAAGAAACCGGAAGTGAGTTCCACAAGTGAAAAGTGTGAGCAAAGAAACTATTAGCATAGAACTTACGCATACATTTAGCCAATCCACCTGGATATTCACCTGGATAATCACCTGGGGTGTTTACAAAACCCAATACAAAAATGCTTATATTGTTACAATTATGTAAAATATTCTCGTACTGATGAAAAAACAAAAAACAACCCCCCCACCGCCAAAAAAAAAAACCCCAAAAAACAAAAAAAAAACCAGTCAATCTCCGTTGCAATATTCATTAAATCAAAATTTGATCTGAAGATAAAATTATTCATTGAAATGAAAATCATAATAAACTTGTTGAATTTTTTTTGTTAAAATCGAATTCACCAAAAGCAACGTAGCAAAACATCTAAGACAGAAGGAAAGTGCGTGGAAAAATTAGAAAACAGAAAACTAAGGAACGAGAACAATAGAAGAGTAACCAGGAAAACAGTAGATAACGATTGACATTACATTTAAATTTTTAAAGATCACAGTTGGCTGGAAAGCATGGAGCCGGAAGGGAGTTCCACTAGTAAAAAGTGCGAGATAAGAAACTGTTAGCATAGAAGTTACGGTTACATCTAACTATCTCAACTGTAAATTGATGAGATCTCGCCGCCAGTCTCGTATTGCGCTGAAATCTATACAATCTAGGTATCATAGCCAAGAGCGATATTTATTCTCTTTTCTACAGAAATGTGGCACAAGGCCTAAAAGGGGGTTGGGGAAAGGACGGTCTTATTCTGTCTTAATTATAACTTAGCTAGCCGCAAACACTGACCCAATCGTACGAACAATATTCCTTACATCAAAACAACACATTCATACGTACCTTTCTTACTACAATCACCATAATACCTCTTGTCTCTATGAAAATACTAACTAGTCTCCATATTTACAATTCATTGTCTGTGGGGGGAGGGGAATAAAACAACAATTCTAAAAACTAGCCCCAGTGAGCTAGACAAGAGCTCTTCCGAAAAATTACTATGAATGTATTTATAGAAAAGACATAGGGGGGCAACTTTACGGCAGTGGGAAAGTGACTGAAGCTGAGATGCCAGGTCAGGACCAATAACATCGCCGATTCTTCTTTAGATTTTATCAAGAATTTCTAAATATGTTGTAAATTGTAGGTGAAACACACCAATGCAATAATAGAGAAAAGTTTTATTCATAAAAACATCTATAATATATTCCCATAAATAGAAAGATATTACATTAGCTAAAATACTGAAAGAGTAATAATATATAAATATATATACGTATGTGTGCCATCCAGAGATAGACTGTTTCGCTGTATCACAGCTCATCAGTGTATGTGACATCCCATTACCTCAAGCCAGGATCGTAATCCAACCAATTTGGCATCAGTCGGAGATTTTTCCTCTCAGCTATCAGCTCCCGGCAAAGAACTGTATTTATTTTTTTATTGTCATATTCACGACGTTTCGGCCGTTGTACGCTCCGACCTTCTTCAGGGGATTGAAATTTCGAACTGAACCATTATTTCGTCCAACAGGTTAGATTGTTCTAGTTCCACATGCCATGCTTCTTCTTTTATTCACTGGTTATGTGTCCTTGATGGCACATGGCCCAGTGGATAAAAGCGTTGGTTGGATCCAGTGACTTGACCCAAAGAGTTGTGGGTTCAATACCTGGCTACGGCTGTGGTAGACAAGAACTTGGAGAGTTGAGTTAAAGAGCGATAACTGAAATACCAAGAAGTCGTATAGCACGCAGAACTAGAATAATCTACCCCGGCAGACGAAATAAAGAGTTTCATTCAAAATTCCAGTCACCTGAAGAAGGCCGGAGCGTGCAACGGCCGAAAAGTTGTGAACATGGCAATAAAGATGAGGACAACAGTCCTAACAATGTAAATAATATTTTATAAGAGCGTAGGAATAAAGAAACTGCTGTCAAAAGAATATGTCCAACTTGGCATGTGACATTGAATATAGAGATTTTTTTAAGGCGGCCATTAGTATGAAAAAAAAAATTTGCTTGATACTAACAAGTTTCATAAGGCTGTCCCCGCCATTTTCAAGCAAACTGCCGATCCAGTTTTGAACAGAGGGTAGAAAACCAGAAAGGACTAAGTTAAAATAGAAGTTCATTGCATTTCTCAGACCTGCCATGCTTGTCCCACGCCTTTTTATCCAATGAAAAGTCAGCAGCAGATCTTCGTGTCTGAAACCTAAACCAGTAGGAAGAGAGTATGTAATATTTTCCAGTGGCCACCGATTTGATAATGTGTTGACGCACAGGGGCCAAATCAACCTGATCAAGTGTAAATTGATTTCATGTCTATACTACGTATTTGTAAACAACTTCTGCGCCCCTGACACTGTCATTCTGCGGTGGTCTCTCCCGAAAACTGGTTGAGTTACGTGGAATCTAACATCTATTTTTAAAACGTTATTGCAGCGGGTTTAGCATCACAAACTAGGAATTGTATCTGATGCCGTGTTTAAAAAAGGACTATGAAAAGAAAAAGAAAGACTAAGATTTAAATTTGTTGGTTTTCTTTGCTTTCTCTTCTTTTCTTCTAATTTATCTTTTTTCTTTTTCGGTATTTCTTCTCCCTCTCTTGCTTCACTTTTTTAATACTTCTTTTTTTAAAGTTTTTTTTTTTCCTTTTCTCTCCTTTCCTTTTCTCTCGTCGTAAGGTTTTCCCTTCTTCCGAGACAGTGAAACTCACCTGCCTACTTGGTGGCCCTGTCACACAAAAAAAAAGAACATGAATATTTTAATTCATATAACACACCAACAGAAACGACATTTGCTTTTCTGCTGTTTTTAAATGCTTCTTTTCACACACGCGCGCATGCGCACGCGTAAGTGAAACTGTTTGTTTTGGTCAGCGACTGTTAACTGGAAATTTAATTAAACTATAAGGTTCTGCCAGTTAATATGGCATTGACCTTTTTTTCCCCTAGTGTACCTCTATAGCAGACTCTCCAAAGAAATTTTATTCATATTACATGCCATGCATTGAGAACCCAGTATTAACTGTCACAGCATTTTTGGTTGGTGCGTGCATGCTTTGTCCACATTAAATACACTTGTGGCATCTTGGACTTGACCGAGGGTGAAAAAGTGCCCAATTTAACACATAACTGCTCCCGGGCGCTTGATGAATGCGTTAGTCGTGTGAGTTAATATGGCACGTAGCTCACTTTTTCCAGTATGCCTTTATAGAAGAATCTCTTAGGAGCTGCTTATTTTGTCCATCTATATACATAGTGCAATGGATAAATTGTCGTCTAAATAACGCAAAAAATGACACAAAAATATCCTGAAATACAAAATATCCACAGTCAACCACAGTCACCAGGCGACTTCGGAATCTTCTGCAACTTTTCTGGACGGTCTCCTTGTTTAAGTGAGTGAATGTTGTCATAATCCTTACGTTCAGTTAATTTTTGGTGCTACAAGGAGTTTTTTTTAAGTCTGTCACTCAACTACGCCTCACACATCATAACCAAGGGGATTATAGTCTGGGGAATTAAGTGACCAGATGGCAGGGCTGATGTGCTCGCAGAAATTGTCTGACAGCCATGACTGGGTTCTTCTGCTTATGTATCATGGTGCAGAGTCCTGTTGCCAGACATAGGCTCTTTTAGCAGACACTTTCTTGACCCAGAGCAGCACTACAACATCAAGGCATTTGACGTAGGCCTTAGTGTTGAGTCTGGGGCCACAAACCAACAAATTCGGGATTTCTTTTCTTATCAGAACGATCAGAGTGAGATTTCAAAGCTGCCCTATTTTCGTAAAAACAAATAGATTCCAAATCCTCTTCAATGACACCCAAACACACTGAAATGTTCGTATTGGAGATTCTGGCACGAATGCCAAGCATGCCCTTTTCCAAATGTCTGGTGGAGTGAATTGCATCATAGTGCTCTTTTTCTCACAGACGGTTCCCAACTTACCCTACTATACTGTGCAGCTGACAAAATCAAAAATAAAGATCCCACATGCAAGAAATTTAAAATATAAAATGGCGACAATTTACCCATCGCCCCAGTATACAGGTTTCCTTGAAGATGGCTGACTAGGCATTGTGATGTATTTTTTTATTATATTTTTCTTGTACGCGTCCAAGAGATTTATTATTGAGACACAGAATATATTTTTTTTAAATCTTGACTGCTTTCGGCTAACCTATTAACCATTATCGAGGATATTTTTCTGTCTTAGACGTGACAAAAATAACCTTGTGCCCGACAATCGTTACACATGAAGTCTCGTTAGACCATTTCAAACTTCCAGCTTTCCAAAGAATAATAGCTGGTCACTCATACTCGAGGATACCCGTCTATTAAAGCGGCTCGCCAAACCTTTTGCAGACGCTCGCTCAGGCACAATTGGGTTTGTTCAACATCCACAAAGCCAACTTATGATTTATACTGAAACTATACTGAGCAGACCTTAGTTATAGTTTTTGGGAGAGAGCGTGTTATCTAGCGTGATCAATAATTTAAACAAGACCAGCACGCTCAAGTCCTCGGCCACGATGACTTGCGGCTCTGTGCTAGCACAGCTATCGGCAGCTCTTGAAACGTGCACCCTATTTTATTCACAAAGCTTGAGTCAACCCGTGGTATGGTTTTCAGGCACTTTCCAAAGGTGCCGCATGCTGGGATCGAACTCGATCCATTCCAATAACATCAGGAAGTCTCTTCCCTGACGAATCGACCATAGTGGGATTCGAACTCGGGCCGCATGGTTAGAAAGAATACAAGCATGCAAAGAAAAGGAATTCCAACTACCACAGACATACCGCATTTTTTCTTGATAATGACTGCAATAGTCGAAAATACTTGAACAAAAATAAATCAATATGAACTCCGGACAGTTTACCCAAAACTTTGAAGATAAATCCTCTTATCAGAAAATTGAAAAATATAATAAAATTAATAAAAAATTAAACAGACTTTATCGGTTCTTTTTAATCAAATTTATTTGGATGAATACTTTCTACACACACACACACACACACACACATATATATATATATATACTAGTAACATGGCCCGGCGTTGCTCGTGCTTGATTCAAAAATCGTACGACTCATACAGCAATCGCTTTCACTTGACTTAAAATATTTTTGCCCTTCCTTGCCTTTAAATGAGTATCCTTTGCCGTGCTGATGTTGCTACATGCCTTACTTCTTGCCTATCTCACACTGCGAATTTTTTCTAAGTTCTATACTAAACATTAAATCTGTTACGAAAAAAGAACTAAACAAAATGAACACAAAACGATCAGCTTTAAAAAAGGACTCGTATCTGGAAAAACCGAATGAAAAAAGAATGTTAACAACAAATACTTTTTCACACCCAACCCAGTTCTGCGGAATCAGAATCAACGTTGAGTTTAAGCAAGTGAATGAGCCAATTGGAGTAAAGTGCCTTGCAGATTTAAATTTTTCCCACTTGTGACGAATGCAGCTATCGATTTTTTTTTTTGCATGCTAGTTAACATTCGTGTCAGTAAGCTGTTGGCTCTCACGCTGGCCAATACAATCTTCCTGCCTATTTGTGGGAGCCATCTATTGACTTTCACTCTGGCCAGTCGAAAATGGCCGCAAACTCCAAAGTCGGTGTTGATCTTCCCGCTAACTTGGAGCATGTGCATGTACATTTTGGTGCAAATCCATCGAAAATTGCGGCCGTGCATTCGTTACACACACACACACACACACACACACAGACACACATCCTGCCTTTTATTAGTAGAGATTTTATACATGAATATATGTGCCTCCCTATATCGACCTACAATACCCAGATTATTTCCTGCACAAAACTCCGCATATTTAATAACATTTCCGCTTTGCACTTGCTTATAAAATCCTTGCCTTTGCCTTCATACATTCTTCCAGAGGACAAAACGCGTCGGCTAAGAAAGGTTTACCTTTGACCTTAATTAACATAGATTATATACAGATATATTCTGACTGAAATTGTAAAAATATAGCGGGTGTGACTGCAAAATTGTCCAAATTGAGTAACAGTAAATTTGTCCAATCGCTAGATTAAGCTTTGAATCGTTGTAACTTAGAAATGATTAAATATATCTTACTGGAATTCTCCGAGGTTTTTATAACTCTACTGAACTCTACTTTGAACAATAACAATGTATGCTTAACTTATACTCTCTAATTGTGATGAAATCTGCCATAAACAAAAATGACATGTTCATCATTAATTAATCATACCCAAGGATCGAAAGATGATGAAGGATTGAAATATAGTTTTCACACACACACACACACACACACACACATATATATATATATATATATATATATATATATATATCAATGTTCACTTTTTATTATATCTCTGATATTGAGCATTTTATTCCATAAATATAGCACACCTTAAAACTATATATATATATATATATATATATATATATATATATATATATATATATATATATATATATCCCCACTGTGGTAATAGAAGTTCTGCTAAAAATGTGAAATTTTGTTAGAGCCTGGATTCAAATTTACTGTAGAAACACGTCATAAGAAAAAACTTCCCTCTTTGCCATACATTTTCCCCATACACACACACACACGCACACACACACACACACACACACACACACACATATATATATATATATATATATATATATATATATATATATATATATATATATATAAAAAGGCTTATGATGAATTGGATCGTATTTACGATTCCAATGTAATAAATTATGACCATGGAATACTAGTGTTTAAGCCTTTTTATTATATCCTTACTTTGTCCTGGACATTGAGTTCTACCTGGATTCTATCTTCTTGGAATTATTTTATATATATATTTATATGTGTGTGTGTGTGAGTGCATTTATATATTTTAGATATATGTATATATATATGTATGTGTATATTAACCACTAATATTATCTATCTATCTATCTATCTATCTATAATAATAATGGACTCTCCCGTCGGTTTCGACGTATGAGGATCTACCAGCTTATTGACTCAGTTATGAAAGTTTATGCGATAGTCTTAAGTGGAATTTAAGACCCTCTAGTGATTTACAAAGAAAGCCACATATGGAGCAGGTGCGAGAATTGTGAGATGAAATCACTGTTAGATTGGCTGACCTTTTAGATCTTGCCCTCGCATCTTGAAGAGGATTCAACAAGCAGATTGAAAATTGCTGAGTCCACTAAAACACGTTGATCTCCATTCTATCCGTTCAAAAGCTAAGCGCTCAAGGGTGTTATGCGGTATATTAACTGCTGACAAGTTGCTTTGTATCTTAGCTATGGGCGTCCTACATTCTTGTAGCCCTGATATAACTGGCTTTACATTAGGATCTTGGGTATCCTGTCATCAGACATTCTCAAGACATGACCAGTCCAGCGTAACTGAGACTGTATGATAAAAGTCTCAATTCCTCCAATATTACACCTGTTAAACAGGTCTACGTTAGATCTATCTATCTATCTATCTATCTATCTATCTATCTATCTATCTATCGATCTATGTGTGTGTGTGTGTGTGTGTGCGCGTTATTCTAGGATTATTTTCAAACTTCGCCCTCTCTAACCTTCTTTCTATCGTAGAGTAAGAAGGTGCCACACGTTCCCCATACGATTTCATTTTGAAATATTTTTACATTACTCTTTGGACTGTCATAACTGAAACCAATTACTCACTTGACAAACGTCATATGGATTGGGTTGGATTTTTTCTAATTGATCTCTTTAACTCTAAGTTGGCATAATGATCCTTCTTCCTGTTGTGATCTGATCCAGTTTTCCTCTCCACTGTTCCCTCTGTTTTAAACTTGAAGAGACTTTGAAAATGGAAGCAAGATTATGAATGTTGGTGCCATCACTGAAGACCTTAATGATCATTTTCCTCTCACCATTGCTCAGTTGGAAAGACATAGTGTGGCTGACACAAAACGATTTTAACCTGTTCTCTTTCCAGCTGAATAACTCAAAAGTGTTTTTTCCCGTGATTCTTACGACAAATGGTGTCAAGATGGCTAAACGTCTTATCTGAAATCTGGAAAAAAGAAACTCAATTAGTTTAGTGGTTTTTTAGATATTAAATATTTTGTGGGATGGACAATTATCCCATGCTGTTACACGATATACACAATTTTGCTTTACACACGGTATATATATATATATATATATATATATATATATATATATATATATATATATATATATATATATATATATATATTCGTGTGTATGTGTGCCTGTATGTGTGCGTGATTGCGTGAATGTTTCGTTAAAGACGAACAGGAAATATTTTGTATATTGTTAATTAAACTTTTTTGTGTCCATACATTTTTTCTTTTTGAGGGCCAAGTAGGGTTTATTGTCCCGACCACTACTTTACCCATTTTCAAGGTGTGTGTGTGTGTGTGTGTGTGTCTGTGTATGTATGCCTATGTCTGCGTTTTGTGTGTGCGTGTGTGCGGGGAGGCATTTTCGTGTTGACTAGGACTGTACATATATTTGCTTGTTTGTTTGTTTTCACTTACTGTGTTGTGTGAGAGATATTTTTGTAGGAGTAATTTCATTCAAAGTTTTCGAACCCATCCAATACGCCTTTGCCTAAATAGCACTTATTTGAACGCTGACAAGGCGTTGGCTGTGTTCGAAAGCTAAGCAAAAGCACCACCAAGAATGAAAGTATATATATATATATATATATATATAAAAGGAGGAATACACACACACATACATATATATATATATATATATATATATATATATATACATATATATATATATATATATATATATATATATATATATATATATATATATATATATGTATA
>OZ010602.1:60287501-60300001 GCA_963932145.1 Acanthosepion lycidas | reverse complement strand
AAATTCTAGGCGTCGACATTGCGCAGTGGATTTTAATAATGGCAAAACAAACGTTGAACTGTAGAAGACCGGTTGAGGAGTTGAAAACAACGCCCTGTAAAAAAGAAATGTTTGACACTACCAGTTGATAGGTCCAAATAGCCAGAAGTTAGATTGTGTGTTCGGCTCACGGAGCAATCATGTCTGTTCAGATATTTTTTTCTTGCATGAAAAACTGCAAAGACTTAATTACATAACATTTTTTTAATCATTACACGCGAAGCAAGGAAATAAAGCCACTCAGACGCAAGAGGGTTACTAAGAGTGAACGAATAGGAAAAAAAAAAAAGAATAAATAAAAATAAAATAAAAACTTGAGCCATGATAGAGACGCTTCCTGCAAAGGATGAGGGCTTCTTCATCTCGCCCATGTCGTAGAACAATGACAGAAGGTCGAAGTTTAATGTGGGTTTTTCGGCAGTACCGTAGACAAATTCCTCGATCCTCTTCGGCCCTTTTGTGGACGACCAGTTGTATAGGCACAGCCAAATACATATATAATAGATTATAATACAGTGTGTTTCAAAAGGAATACGCCAAAATCATTACGCTGTTTTTCAGGTCTATAGCATTGTAGTGGACTGAATCAGTGGTTATTTGATAGAGTACTTATCAAAGTTTGATTAGGTGTCAGTTTCACCGCTTCTGGTGCAGCTGAATTGTGGGAAGATCAATCAAAATGACGACTCCTCAGCAGAAGGCATTATGCGTGCTTGAGTTCGCGAAACCAAACGCCATTGTCACGGTGCAGCGTGCTTTCAGAACAGAATTCGGCATTGATCCGCCCCATCGTGAGAGCATTCGACGGTGGGTTAAACAGTTTAAAAAGAGTGGGTGCCTGTGCAAAGGAAAGAGTCCTGGAAGACCACGTGATACAGAGGAGCAAGTGGAGAGGATTCATGATGCATTTGAGAGCAGCCCACGTAAGTCCGTACGTCGAGCAAGTCTTCAGCTTGCCATCCCTCATACCTCTGTCTGGCGTGTGTTAAAGAGACGATTACACATGAAACCATACAAACTAAGCCTCGTCCAAGCACTTACTAATTATGACAAGGTGATGCGGAGGAAATTCTGTGAGTCAATGCTGGAGATGGAGGAAGCTGATGAAACTCTCTTTTCACGTTTAGTTTTTAGTGACGAAGCGAATTTCCATTTGAGAGGCACAGTCAATCGTCACAATGTGTGCATTTGGGGAACAGAGCACCCAAAACTGGCTATTCCCTTTACTGCAAGCAGATTCGAATGACTTCATTTTTGAGCAAGATGGAGCACCACTCCATTGGCATCTCGGGGTTAGAGCTTATCTGAATAAAAACGTGCCTCAGCGATGGATTGGGAGGAGAGGTGCTAAAGACCTTGCACCCTGTGTTTGGCCTGCGAGATCCCCGGACCTCACTGTGTGTGACTTTTTCTTGTAGGGTTATGTTAAAGACCAAGTTTATGTTCCAGCACTTCCAGCAAGTATCGATGACTTGAAAGATCGAATAACAGCTGCAATCAACACGGTCGACCGTGACATGGTGAGGCGCGTTTGGGAGGAATTCTCATATCGGCTTGATGTTGTCCGCGCTGCCGGTGGTGGCCACATTGAGCACTTATAAAACATGAAATGAAACTTGAATGTATATACGACACATGTGTTCATGCTAGAGGTTTGTAATTTCTTTCGTTTTTGACACATCACGTGATGATTTTGGCGTATTCTTTTTGAAACACCCTGTACATCAAATTTGGCCAATTCAAGGTGGTTGTATAGCTACCAAGTTTCTCTCGATGATTAATTACAAACAACGGGGCAATAAATGGACAATAATTAAGAAGACAGAAGATAACAATTGACGTTGCATTTACATTTTGTATGATCAAAGTTAATTGGAAAGCAAGAAGCTGGAAGTGAATTCTTTAAACAAGAAGTGCGATAAATGAATCTGTTAGCATAAAACTGACGCTTACATCTAGCCATTACAATTGTAAAATTATGAGACCTTTCCGCCCATCTAGTACTGCGCTTAGATTCCTAAAGTCAACGCACTAAAGAGGAAAGCTAATCAAAACAATTACCTATAATTTCGAAAGCAAGAAGATATATACTATACCATCGTTCACTTAATTCACGATTCTTCTTTTACATGCTTGTAAAATCTGTAACATTAATTTCTTGGCTGGAAAGCAAGAAGTCGGAAGTTAGTTCCACAAGCGAGAAATGCGATAGAAGAAACTGTTAGTATCTGTCTATTTTTCTGAAATGAGATATTATGTACACTATTTACATTGCGATAGTCCATATCGTCCTCATCTTTGTTGCCATATTTATCACAACGCTTCAGGTGGTTGGAATGTCGAACTGAAACCTTTATTTCACTCGCTGGGGTAGACTGCTCTAGTTCCACGTGCCATGCCTAATAGATGTCAGTTATCAGTTATCTCCTGTTAATTCATTTCTCCAAGTTCTCCACTGCCTTAACCAGGTATTGAACTCAAAACTCTTTGGCTGCTGTCACTGGATCTAACCAACGCCTTTATCCACTGTGACATTTCCCCTTAAGGACATCTGTGTATGAATTTCTGGGACTTATAAACTTAATGTCTTCAGCAACCAGTTTTACCAGTGCTCATATTGCAATTTTTGCTGTTATCATTGCATTTTTTTTTTTTTTTTTACCAAAGCTCATATTTCAATTTTCGTTGTTATTATTGCTTTTCTCTGGCACTACTTATTACTGGTTCCCCTATTGTATTCATTTCTATGCTTGGTCGGCTCAGGAGATTTTTGTGGCCTAGCATATGTGCTGATTCCTTAAGTTTACGAATTTTCCAATGATCTTCTTTGTCTATAATTTCAACCTGATCCCCCAGAGGGCGATAATCTCCCTTTTCTCTCCATATGTGGACAACCACGCCTGATTTTTCCACTTCCCTGATATTTCTTTCCGCAGCTGCAGGGGATAGCGTATACACAATCTTTAGTCATGTTCTCCTCTATGGGGGGTCTTACTCGGGAGAGGTATCTGCGAAGTGTCGTCAAGCTTTTGAAGGTTGTCCTGATGTTATATGGACCGCAGATCCTTTGTATTTTCTCTGATAACCCCTTCACATAAGGCAAGGCAGACTGATTTCTGAGTGTTGTTGTCCTGTACCCGCTTATCCCAGTTCATTGTGGCTGCTGCCATGTACCCAGTGTAGTTGCTACGTTGTAGGGTACGGCTTATACTAACCAATGCTTTATCTAATGTCTCTGAGTCGCCACATGACTTTTGCTCGGTGTTGCAAGCAGCGGACCATCCCTTTCTTTACGCTGTATGGATGGTGGGAGTTGAAATTGAGGTACTATCCGGTGAATGTCGGTTTGCGATATACGGATGTCTTGAACCCATGCTCTGTTCGAGGAATGGCAGTGTGTTCTTACTCTCTTTCTCCGTCGTGAACTGTATCAAAGGTCTTATTGAGTTCACATGGTCCAGTAAAACCTTGACATTTTCCTGGTGTGGACGGAGTATGAAGGTGTCATCTACATATCTTAATTCGACTTGGCCTTAGAGATATAGATTCTAATGCCATTTCCTCAAAGTATTCCACGTATATATTCGACATTGCTGGTGATAATGGCGAGCCCATTGTTAAGCCCTCTTCCTGTCGATATATGTGTGATCCCATTCCGAAGTGTGTTGTTTGTGTACAGAAAGTCAACATCTCCATCAGATTACTTATAGGAATACTAGTCCTTTCTCCTAGGGATGAGTCAGAGGGCAATCTGCCCTTGACTACTAAGAGTACTTCCTCCAGGGGTAGCTTGGTGAACAAACTCACCACGTCCAAATTCACCATCTGATTGGATAGGATAGGAGCATCTTTGAATATTTGCACGAAGTGGGCGGAGTTTCGGACATATGAAGGAGACTTTCCGATCAGTGGGTCAATTGTATCTACAAGGAAGCGACTCAGAGGGTGGCAGACAGAGCATTGGCAACTAACAATCGGCCTGAGCGGAATACCGCCTTTTTTAATCTTAGGGAGACCGTATATGTAAGGTAGCTTAGTGTAACGCTGCGACAACTGCCTATACCTCTTAGCTGCAAAGTGCTCCTTATTCTTGATTAGGATCTGAGACAGTTTGCGTTCCGTTTTCATTGTAGGATCCTTTTTTTACTTTGCTGTAGCTACCATTTCTAATGAGATCTTCCAGCTTTCCTGTATAACCTGATTTGTCCATCACAACAGTTGCATTGTCATTGTAAACCGGTAGTATGATTATGTTTTCGTTCCTCCGTAGAGATCTGATTGCCAGCCTCTCCAGTTTCGTAATGTTTGACTTGGGCGGCATGGCTTTCTCCAAGGTCTGTCGCACCTTCCATCTTAGTACATCTGCCTGAGCCTGAGGAAAGTTCAAGGCCACTTCTTCGATTCTGGTAATGGTGTCCAAGTATGGTACTCGCCAGAGTTGGTCACATAGACGTGGTTCAGTGGTTAGAAAGCTCGTCTTGTGGATCAGTTAGAAACGGGAACTGAGTTCGATCTTCACTCTGGGCTGTTTTCAGCACTCGTTCGCATGGGGATCGTCATCTTCTCTATTCCCTTTCACGCTCTCCTGATGATGGTGGCGGGAGATGGTCTCGTATGAATTTGATTTTGGTGGACAATTCTGCGCGACGGAGAAGCCTACACACTTGGCCCAGAAGCGCCTCCCTCGCGGCTCAAAGCGGATTGAGATAAGCGAAATTTGGCAAACTTGCCTGCATCAGGCGGTCGGATGCTTGGTCTGTCATGGTCCGCCTTGGTGACGCCAGACCAACTGATGCTGCTCTTTTCCACCGGTTTCGACGTTAAGATCGTACAGCCTAATCCGCCATTGGGGCACACACGGGTTGGTAGTGTTCACTCTGGTCTTTCCTTTTCGTTTTTCCTGTCATGAGCTGTATGCTGTATACATGTGGCCTTGTGCCACGTCTAAAACATGTTTAGTAAATTACTGTAATAAAAAAGGGATTGAATTCGATTTAGTTGGTTTTCGCTAGTGAGGAAAGAGAGTTCTATTAAATATCACTTCATTTAGAAAAATATTTTTAAGAGTTACGGATGCTTCTTTTCCTGCAAGGGATTCACAATGACATATCAAATTTGTAATGAGTGTTGTATATTTTACAACTCTGTGGAACGCCAGAGATTGTAGAGCGAACGAAATGGACCAGGCTTAGGACTGTGACTTCTTAAAAAGGAACGTGAGGTTCGTTACAAATTTCTTTTCTTTTCTCTTCAAAAGGCGTCGATCTCATGAAACAAGTGGTCCTTCACTGTTCACAAGTTACAGCGCTTGAACACACACACACACACACATATATATATATATATATAAATAAATATCTAAATATATATTTAAATATATATATATATATGTATATATATATATATATATATATATATATACAAAGAAATAATCCCACATAGAATCAATCAGAAATATTAATGCGATTAATGGTGACATCCGTCACTAGAAACATAATATATGCATTAAAATACTGTTAATCCATAGAGTGAAGTGATCCTCGTCGAAACCATTGATGTCTGTAGTTTTCAGTTTATTTGATGTTAAAATGCTAGTACTTACGAATAGTCCTCTATTCATCACCAGGCATGTGTTTTTTTCCTTATAAAATCAAAAACTTGAAGATGAAATACTTGTTTGTCGACCAAAAGATGTTTTTTGAATATCTGCTATTAATGACGGTTAGGACCAATCTCGGAACGTGCAAAGACGCAACGCTAAGTTTTTCAAAATTTTAAGTGAGATTTTTATTTAAATATTTCTTGTGATGTATTCTATTTTTACAAGTGTATTCAGTTTATATGGCATGAACTAAGCATATAGTTCAATTATGTAGTGTAATGTCTTAGTTGTAGTTTTTTTTTATAGGAATTTTTCTGTACTACGGATCAATAGTTTTTATAAACATAAAACATTAGGCAGCATATAATTTACATACAAAGAAATAATCACACATAATCTTTGTATGTATATTATATG
This sequence comes from Acanthosepion lycidas, assembly GCA_963932145.1. NCBI lineage: Eukaryota > Metazoa > Mollusca > Cephalopoda > Sepiida > Sepiidae > Acanthosepion > Acanthosepion lycidas. The sequence goes on along the minus strand of OZ010602.1, from coordinate 60,293,943 downwards.
CTGCCTAATGTTTTATGAGGTTGAGGAAAGGATAAAAAGAAGAACGGAGATCAAGGCAACAGAAGATGTCGATTGACATTACATTTAAATTTTAGAAGATTATAGTTATCAGGGAAGCAAGTAAGAGGACGGGAGTTCCACTGTCGGGAAGCGCGAGAGAAGAAGCTGTTGGAGTAGAAGAGGCGGTTACATTTAACTGTTTCGACAGTAAAAGGGTGGGACCAAGATGCCAACCTAGTAGCACCCCATAAGTTTACCTTTTAAAAGTTCAAGGATAATTCTTCTGCAGCCACTTAATTTAAAAATAATTTAATGCACGTAGGTCCTTTCTTTCCGTACATATAATTATTTTTTTAATTTCATGGGTGACTTTTGCTAGATTTCCCTGTTTATTTCAATTATTCCCAAATTCAATTCCAAGTTATAAAAATTATTGTACCAAAAATCACGAAAAAAAAAAAAAATTGACGAAAACAATCACTGTAATGAAAATTTGGGAATTTCAGGATTGCGTGTCCAGTTCTGACCCGGAATGTTTTTAATTTGCTCATAGAGTCGCCTTGATTCCAAAATGGTATGAGATGTTAGACTTCAGCCTCTAGAGTAAAGTTAAAAACATGGACGATTTTATTTTGAAACACTGTAATTTGTGAACAGTATTTTTTTTCATTTGAACATCAGCTATTGAAAGTTAGAGAGTTGTGTCCCTTTAATTGTTTTTATCAGTAGAACCCAAGATGGCAGAATTCGAAAACAATCGCAGTAATGAAAACTTGCGAATCTAAAATTTCAAGATTCTGGACCGGAATATTTTTAAATTGCTCCCGAAATAAGCTCGATTTCAAAATGGTATGGTATGTTGGGCTACGGCCACTAACAGGAAATTTGAAAAAGTGTGACATAGTGACACAGTGACATTTGCATTTATTTTATATATATATATATATATATATATATATATATATATATATATATATATATATATACCTTTCTTTCTTTTGCCCAATGATTTCGCCAGTCTCTTTCTGATTCTAAATACAAGTGTCTTTTTTTAATTCTATTTTCCTTAAAACTTCCTCGCTGATTACATGTTCCGTCCATGGTATTCTCAACATGTTGCTGTCGAATCGTATTTCTGTTGTCTCAAATATTCATTTCATCTATGCGCAAAATGGTCATCATTCATTGCCATATAGGACAACTGATATTACATAGTAGTTCAGCCATCTTTCCTTAATATATTGTTTAGCTTTTGGAAGACATGTTTCATGTCCCCTTCTGATTTCTATCTCATATGATTCCATCGTCTGCTACTATACTACCCATGTTCTTCTTCTATGTACCACATCCCTTCAGAACATGGGCGATCATGGCTCTTCACAACTTCCTATCCCTTGTGACCTCGATTAATTTTCCCCCAGACCCATCATCCATTCACACCATCTCGTCAGGTAAGTGACTAGCTGCCTTCCCCTAACTTACTTGCACGCAGTACGCCCCGTGAGGCCTAAGTTTTACAAGTCCTCCTTCATCATTATATGTCTAAGAAATGTTAGCGGTCTTTTTTATGGTTCTGGTTAGATAGATTCGTCTAACCTCCTGTTCACACTCCTCCCTGATCTTTTGAACAGAAGTAGAGGTTTATACCTTGTGTTTAGGATTGGGTCTCCGATTCCTTCTAAGGTCTGTTTCAGCTCTGAAAAGAAGAGCTCCTAACGCTTGTCTTTTCCTACGCTAATATAAGTTTACGCAGTTCCCCTCTACCTTGAGTGACTCTTTGGCTTTTACTGGGTGAGCATAAGTAACAAAAAAAAAAAAAAGAAAAAAAAAGAAATGTTCTTTCTGTTGCCATTTTCTTTAAGCCTTCTTTGTTGCTTACTCGCTCCGCACATGGAGTTCTCAGTATTCTTCTGTAGAAACACATTTCTGCTGCTTCCAATTTCTTTCCTCGTCCGTGGGGAGATTGTTTAACATTCTATGCCATATGAGAGGTCAGGTCAGTTATGTACTATGCGTGATACACGCTTAGGCAATCATGTATCTTTCGATATATGACTGACGAGACAGATATTTTCTCGTAGTTTGACATTTCTTTCTGCGGTAGACCAATTGCCATCCAAGGCTAGAGAACGCAGTCTGTCCTGCTAATTACCCATAGCTTGGTGTGGGGAGTAGAAGAGGATTCATACCCTTCCCAAGGTTATTAGCATAAGTGAATATAATGGAATCGACTGGAATTCGAACTCGGCTCTCCTATTATTCAATCTGAGCCGCTATCCACTACTCCACCGTAATATACAATAGAAAATTAAAAACTACTAACTTCATAATTGCCAACAACACACCTATCAAAGGTAAACTTAGGATCACCAATGTAGTATATAAATTTTGCGGTTGGATATTGTTGGGTGTTGCGGTGGGTTGGTTAATTATTTATATTCTTAAATAGTCGTTGGGTCATAGTGTACAAATGAAATGGACGATTTCAAGTTAAGTAAATTTCAGTTCCTTTGAAATATATCTATCTACTATCTATATTGTTCTTGTTGTCTGTCTGTGTGTCTGTTGTGGGCGTTGTTACCTCGCCCAGGCCGCATTTCTCACCCGATTTCGATGCGGTTTTCACCACAAGTTTGCAAATGGCAGCCGTAAGGACATGACGGAGGCCGATTTTTGAGTTCGGATTCAGGTTCCAAAAAATCGATAATCGAATAAATCGATAATCGAAAAAATCTGCTTACAGAAGGAATGATCGCATTTCAACCAAATTTGACACCATATTAGAGTCTATCATTAGATATGTTATCCAGAAGTTTCATGGCCACTGACCCTTAAACAGCGCTGAAAATCGATATAACCCAAAAACCGATACGCTCAGATTGCGCCTGAACCGCATGTCGGTTTTTAGCGAAAACCGACCGGATTTATGAGGAGGTCATTGGGAGTCACCATGTGAAGTTTCAACTCTGAGCGCCCCCCCCCCCAAACAGAGTGCAAATCGACAATCAGTCAACCCTTAAAAATGTTTTTTTCCGGTTGGGTATTTCCTAAATGCAGATTAATTTAAGGTGATGCAATGCGCGGGAAGAAACAGGTCAGTGTGTGCAGTGGAGTGGAAGAAAACATTTGACCTCAAATTCTGGAATGGGTGCAGGGCCATTGAAATTCGGCATTTTTTATCCCTACTACCAGTTCTGACTTTGAGCCACAAATGACATATTCGACTTTGTCAACACTATTGTTTTAATCTTAGTAACATCAGCACGGCAAAGGGCACTCCTATAAAGGCAAGGAAGGGCAAAAATATTTTAAGTCAAGTGATAGCGATTGCTCTATGAGTCGTACGATTTTTTAATCAAGCACGGGCAACGCCGGGTCATGCTGCTAGTTTTCAATATTTTCTTTCAGTCACTTATGTGTCATGCGTCATAAACGCTTAGTCGATCATGTATCTTTCGATACATGACAGACGAGGCAGATTTTTTCCCGCAGTAGGTTCAGTTGCCATTCAAGGCTATAGAGCCCGGTCTGTCCTGCTATTTACCCAGAGCTGGAGTGGAAACGAGAGAAGATGATTCATACGTTTCCCAAGGGTATTTATTAGTACGTAAGTGAATGTAATGGATTCGACTGGAATTCGAACTCGGCTCTCCGACTCCTCTATCTGAGCCGCTATCCATTACTCCACCGTGCCTCCATATAAGAGGATGGAAACAATATAGCAATCCAGCCTTCTTTTCTTTGTTTTTAAAGAATTTTTTCCGAATCTCGAAAAATCTTGTTTTCTAACTGGACTCCAAGCGATGCCATTTCTAATCTTCTTTACAAAGTTGTTAGAATCATTCAATTAATGGATGCATTTCAACACATTTTTCTCGCGAACCTGATAAAACTCATAAATACTCATTTCTTTGTAAATGACCTTCGACACGGGACAGGGTTTCGAGTTGCAAAAGATTAAGGCATCACTGACTTTAAGAGAAACCCCAATGACTACTATTATTTTTTTTTATTATTCTTACCGCATTTTTACCACTTTTTTTTTTTTTCAAACACTAATTAAATCTCAGCCTCTTCCTAACCGCCATTAATCTCACTATCGGAAGTTTTCAAACTACACCTTTGTAAGTGGCATCTTTGACTTTGCAGTTTCTTCCGTTCTATCACAAATACCTCCACCACCACGACCGCCATTATCATTAGAGTGAACGAACATTTCACTCTTTTTCGTGCCGCAACACTGGAATGGAACGGTTACATTCCATTTCACTTCTTTCTATATATTATCTTTCTTTCTTTTTGCTTTCGTTCAACTCTCATTTGTTTCTTTCTTTCTTTAACCTCATTTCTTTTCTTTCTTTCTTTCGTCCTTTCTTCCTTTCTTTCTTTCTCTTTTTCATTTTTTCTATTATATCCTTCGTGCGCTTCCTCCTTCTTTCTTTCTTTCTTTCTTTCTTTCTTTCTTTCTTTCTTTCTTTTGCCGTTCATTTCTTTTCTTGTTTTTCAGATTTCGTACATATTTTTCTTATACACTTTCTGTCTTTTTTTTCCTGTACTTCTTTCTTTCTTTCTTTCTTTCTTTTTTTCATTTTTTCTATTATATCCTTCGTGCACTTCCTCCTTCTTTCTTTCTTTCTTTCTTTTGCCGTTCATTTCTTTTCTTGTTTTTCAGATTTCGTACATATTTTTCTTATACACTTTCTGTCTTTTTTTTCCTGTACTTCTTTCTTTCTTCCTTTCTTTCTTTTTTTCATTTTTTCTATTATATCCTTCGTGCACTTCCTCCTTCTTTCTTTCTTTCTTTCTTTTGCCGTTCATTTCTTTTCTTGTTTTTCAGATTTCGTACATATTTTTCTTATACACTTTCTGTCTTTTTTTTCCTGTACTTCTTTCTTTCTTTCTTTCTTCCTTTCTTTCTTTTTTTCATTTTTTCTATTATATCCTTCGTGCACTTCCTCCTTCTTTCTTTCTTTCTTTCTTTTGCCGTTCATTTCTTTTCTTGTTTTTCAGATTTCGTACATATTTTTCTTATACACTTTCTGTCTTTTTTTTCCTGTACTTCTTTCTTTCTTTCTTTCTTTCTTTCTTTCTTTTTTTCATTTTTTCTATTATATCCTTCGTGCACTTCCTTCTTCTTTCTTTCTTTCTTTCTTTTGCCGTTCATTTCTTTTCTTGTTTTTCAGATTTCGTACATATTTTTCTTATACACTTTCTGTCTTTTTTTTCCTGTACTTCTTTCTTTCTTTCTTTCTTTCTTTCTTTCTTTTTTTCATTTTTTCTATTATATCCTTCGTGCACTTCCTCCTTCTTTCTTTCTTTCTTTCTTTTGCCGTTCATTTCTTTTCTTGTTTTTCAGATTTCGTACATATTTTTCTTATACACTTTCTGTCTTTTTTTTTCCTGTACTTCTTTCTTTCTTTCTTTTTTTTTCTTTCTGTGACACTATTTAGCTTGCTAAAAAAAAAAAAAGAAAGGCGAGAATTAAAGTTAGGTGATAAGAAGCCATCACGAAAAAGACACTAAGCGGTGTTATTTTTCTGACAAAGAAAAGTGGTAAAATTTTTATTTCCATTGTCGTGAAAGGAAGATATGGGATTTAATCTGATTTATGTTACGGTGCGGGTGAAAATTCCAGGTTGGTCAAATAACCTGCGAGACAGAATTCTAAAGAGATAAAAATTAATTAAGCACCCGCTGACCGAAGAACGAAAATGTCCATTGGACCACACAGAGTTACAAAAACCAAAAGACTAGACCATTAGTTATCTACGGAAAGGTAGTTTGGAAAAGGCATCTGTTTTGTGTCGGAACTGGCTAGGATAGCGAAACTATTTTATCAGATCAGTAATTGGCACCAAGAATGCAAATACGTCCAAATGGCCACCCACTTAATGCTGGCGAAAAGCTGATTGACGAATTCCAGGTGATTCGGTTAAGATAAAGAGTCTAGGGTGTGAGGTCTCCTCGAAGAAAAGAAAGAAAAAGAAAAAAAAAGGGGAAGATAATTTTTTTTTTTATCTTTTCTTTTCTGGAAACAGATTGGGTTTGTAGTACCTGTTAGGGTCTCAGCAATGGGCAAATAGTGAATCCTCGACTAAAAAAAAAAGCGCTATGAAATTATAAAAATTCATTTTAATAAAAGCAACAACATATTTTATATAATAAAAGAGCAAAAATGCATATAGTAAAATAACCAGCAATACATTTTATCTGTAGATGAAGACATACAATTGCGTTTAAAATATTTAGATTTTGGCATAGTGGTTGATATGGCGCTAAAAAAAATGAACCAACGTGAATGAATTTTCCTACAATTTCTTCAAGAAATCAAACTGAATTCCAAAATATGACTTCAACAAAACTACAACATAAAACACACATATTACCGTCTATAGTAATTATGTCCACACAAACATGTATATGCAGAAAAGCTGAGTATCAT
>OZ010602.1:60272501-60282501 GCA_963932145.1 Acanthosepion lycidas | reverse complement strand
TATTTGTACACGCTCTATCTTTGATATTGAGCACTTTATCCCATAAATATAGCACATCTTAAAACTATATTTCTTTATATATATATATATATATATATATATATATATATATATATATATTCCCGACTAACGTTGAATTGATTTGGCACTTCTTATATAATTACAGTCCAGAAAAAACACCGAAATAAAACAAAAAATTGGTTAACTACCTTAGATCATTTTATTGATTGACTGTTTTTACGTCTTACCAACCCTTTCTATGTTATTTAAAGCCAGAAAATATTTTAGATTATAAGAATTATCTTTTTGAGATAGAAAAAAAACAAGAAATTATAATGTAGATAAAATGGGGGATCATTTCTGTCAGATATTCCGTATATAAACTGATCCCTCACTATCCATTTAGAAGTCTAGAGAATGTTTTAAAATTAGGATACAGAATCCCGACAAATTTTTTTAAAAAATTGACAATTGGAAAACGTTTAATTGAAATTAAATTGATTACGCATCTCGCCTTTCCAGGTTTCATCGGATCCCAAAACGACAAAACAATGTGTGTATGTGTATTTGTGTGTATGCTTAAATAATGAATTATTAGTAATTTTTCCTTCAGCTGATGTTTCTCGTGATTAAAGAAGAAAGAAAATGAGCCACTTTTTAAAAAGCCGTTAATTTTTATTCTCTATCTTTTCTTTGCAATTCTTAGTCCGTAGTCAAAATTTCTTAATATATTTTCCTGTGTAGCTAATCAGTATTTGATTAATTGATTTCCTACAACTTATCAACCGTTTGGCAAGTTATTTAAAGCCAGAAAATGTTTTTAGATTGTAAAAATTTTTGGGGGAGTGGGGAGAGAATAATGATTTACTAATAGAAGTTTTACTAATTAACCCATAGATGGGAGGAAGAGTTGGATTCATATCCTTCCCAAGGTAATTTGCGCGTAAGTGAATATAACGAACCTAACGGGATTTAGAACTCGGCTCTTCCATTAATAATTCCGAGCCATTATTAATTGCACCACCTGCACATTCAAGCTTGCAGCAGCTAGTATTCCTCAAGCGGTCACCCATCTAGGTACTGACCAGGCTCGACGTTGCTTAATTTGGCCGATCGTACGGGAAGTGGTGCTTCAACGTGATGTGATCACGATTTCAACAGTGTTGTATCTGGATAAAAAAAGATAAGAGACATTATTGTAGCTCGAACAATGATGGAGGATTGTTAACATATATTTTGTTTTAAAATTGCTCACTTCTAAAATGTGTTAAATGACTCTCATGGTTTATCAAAATGTTGACCATGTTTGCCGTAGTCTCTGAATATGGAATCCAGTGAAGTCCGTAATCTCTTCAGTATCAGATGTTGGCAGTGTAGATTCGGAGAAAGTAGCGGCTGTTAATTCTTTAAGTCTTCGATCAGGTTGGCAGTGAAGATATTTTGGCAGAAAAAACAATGGCTGCCTTTATACACGTCGGATTGAATATTTTGAGCTTTCTGATTGGTTAACCCTTCTCTTGGTGGACTATAAAATGAGTCAGCTCATTTTGGCTAGCTCACTAGTAAATAATACCCAAAAATTCTAACACAAAATACCTAAATACAATTGTTTTTCGGCGTCATTTTGACTAACTCATGAATTATGTGCTTGGTTAAATTGATCCTTCAGGAACTTCATAAGTTGAAGACCGACTTCTTTTTAAGGCGTTTAGAGCGACAATATCTGGCACCTCACTGTGGAACAATGGTTAGCAATTTATAGATCATTACAGGTGTAGCGTTCAGTTCGTTCAGAAATGTCTAAGATGACATCTTTATAAAATCCGTTTCCTCACATCAAGTATTAAAAATAACTTCAAGAGAATGAATCTGTTAGGCCAATCTTTCTTCTGACTCAGAAGTCTCCTTTCTTTCTTTTTATACGGAGGCGGGCATGGCTCCCCACGTTCTCATATCTCTTGTAGCTCTCAATAAGTTTCGTTACTCTGCCAACTCCCTCCAGTTCACGTTCTGCTATCCACTTGCTTAAGCCCGTCAGGTATGTCATGCATTGTTTTCCCTTGTCTCTTTTCCCCTCTATTCGATCTAGCTGGACAGAGTATTGCGAGACAGGAGGATATCTTTGGTAACAAAGAAAAGAATACTGAACTGTTAGGTGACATCTGTCCTTCTTTACGTTAGCAAGTGTTGGACGATTTCCTCAAAGCTGAAGAAGAGACTCGAAGCGACAGAGATGTGGTTCTACAGAAGGATGCTAAGGATATCATGGACCGAGCATATGAGCAACTATGAATTCTGAGAGAGGTTGCAAACAAGGAGGAGGGTTATATTTAAGGGCGGTTATTCGCTGTTTCTCTCTATCCGGTTTGCTTTGAGTTTACTCTGTGTGTGTCAAAGTCTTCCATTTCCTGATTCTCTGTCTAGCAAGCACAAGTCAAGGTTGCAAAGAAGGAAGAGGCATATACTTAATATCAGGAAGAGGCAGCTGAAGTTTCTGGGACACATAATGAGGAAGGAGGGCCCGGAGAATCTGATACACACGGGTCGAATAAATGAAAAGAGGGACAAAAGGAAACAACATTTGACATACCTGGCGGACTTAAGCAGGTGGATGACAGAACGTGGTCTGGGGGGAGGAAGCAGAGAGAAGGAACTTGTTGAGAGCTACAAGGGATAGAGGGAGAAGTGGAGAGCCATGATCGCCTACGTCCTGAAAGTACATGGCACATAAAAAGAAAGAAAACTGTATCAGATTCTCCAGGCCCTCCTTTCTCATTACGTGTCCCAGAAATTTCATCTGCCTCTTCTTTATGTTGAGTATATATATATATATATATATATATATATATATATATATATATATATATTACATCCGATGCTTGCATCTACCAAATCTCATACAAAAACTGTGACTTAAAATATGTGGGCTCGACAAGCGTACATATAAATTTTAGATCAAATAGAATTTATTTCATTTTTCTTTCATAATATTCAAATTTAGGAATACGTTTTCACAGCGTCGCAAACGTGGTGACAACGTGACCATGTTTAAAACGAAACGCTGATCGCATAAAACTTTTAGTTATCTGTTTGGATATTGTCTTGTTCTTGTGTCCATCGTTTTTGTCATGTTAAGTTTGATAATGTTATTTATATTTTATATTTTATATTGAATATGTCCTGAAGATGGTTTATTGACCGAAACGTCCGACGTCGACATATTAACATTAAAACAGCATTATTGCATATAAGGATTTTTGTTTGTTTTTTCCCGTATATTTTTCTTCATATATATATATATATATATATATATATATATATATATATATATATATATATATATATATGCATATATATATATATATATATATATATATATGCATATATATATATATATATATATATATATATATATATATATATATATATGCATAGGCTAGCGATAGAAAATCACAAGTAAAGAGCTTTACCAAGCAACGAAAACTCCACCATTAGAAGACTTCCAATGGCAACGATATCAAACAACAACAACAAAACAAAAAAAACTCGCATGTGTAATCAGAATGGAAAATAATGATATAATCAAAATATTGACTTTCGACTCTATAAAAAACGAAAGTTTTGGAAGAAAATTCCCACCGATATTGGAAAGAACAATAACAGTTAGTGAACTTATAAAATCAAATTTCCTGAAAGGGTTTTTCAAGAAAAAAAAGATTTTTTGTAAATTTCAACTTATAGGAACCCTAATTTTTGAGATGACAAACATTCGTTGCCACTTTTGTAATGTCAACGAATACACATTGTCACTTTCATGATGCAATCGGCAGTTCAGGTAACAATTGAAAAGCAACTAAGAATAAATTAATCAATCAAGTAAAAAAATGATGTAAATTAGTCCTTATTTATTTACTAATCTACGTTCGCTACGAACCTATAAGCTTCGAGTGACTTTGTAATCGTAGATACAACGATAGTAACGCCTTTGAACAATACTGGTATCAGACGCCTTCGTATATCACTCGCACTAATTGTACTTGCTCGATAATAATCGCTCGACAAGTAACCACCGCATAGTGATCAGTATAGAGAAATAGTATAGTGAATAGAGTAGAGATGGTGGTCCGTCTAGTAATAGAGGATAGACTAGAAATAGCGATAAATTAGACGTCACGCTATTTCCTATATATGATTTTCATCTATGGTCACGTGGTCTACTTAATTCAAAAATAGGATCACGTGTTTGCTCACTGGCGATCTATGTTCAAATTCAAGTGTCGGCAGCGACCCTTTATTCCTATAAAAAACTAATTTTTTGATCTATGAATGCCGAATATTTGGCGTATAGAAACAAGTGTTTTACCTTTACTGTTACGAAGCAACACACCCGTTAAGAAATATATAAACTTTTAGGTGTATACAACCGCTTTCTCTGATCTGTATCTATAAAAGACAGGATGCGTGTGTGTGTGTGTGTGTGTAACAAATGCACGGCCGCAATTTTCGACGGATTTGTACCAAAATTTACATGCACATGCTCCAAGTTAGCAGGAAGGACAACACCGACTTTGCATTTCCCAACTCCCATCGATAGTGAAAATAATCGGCACTTTTCATATTGTTTGCGGCCATTTTCTACTGGCCAGAGTGAGAGCCTATAGCTGGCTGCCACGAATAGGCAGGAAGATTCTATTGGCCAGCATGAGAGCCAACAGCTGACTGACATGAATGTTAACTAGCATGCTAGCATGCAAAAACATCGATAGTAGCATTCGTCACAAGTGGGAAAAATTTAAATCTGCATGACACTTTACTCCAATTGGCTCATTCGCTTGCTTAAACTCAACGTTGATTCTGATTCCGCAGAACTGGGTTGGGTGTGAAAAAGTATTTGTTGTTAACATTCTTTTTTCATTCGGTTTTTCCAGTTACGAGTTCTTTTTTAAAGCTGATCGTTTTGTGTTCATTTTGTTTAGTTCTTTTTTCGTAACAGATTTAACGTTTAGTATAGAGCTTCGAAAAAAATCGCAGTGTTAGATAGGCAAGAAGTAAGGCATGTAGCAACATCAGCACGGCAAAGGGCACTCCTTTAAATGCAAGGTAGGGCAAAAATATTTTAAGTCAAGTGATAGCGATTGCTGTATGAGTCGTACGATTTTTGAATCAAGCACGGGCAACGCCGGGCCATGCTGCTAGTTAATGGTTAAAATTGGCTCCGAGCGAGCAAAGACCATCCTTCTTCTTTGGACATTGTAATCTGGCGCTACAGTATCGCAAACAGAAACTTCACTTGAGGACAACCAACAGCGGCAACAACTAAAACGGATAGCACATTTAACTCGAAGAGAAAATATCAAGAGACTTTCGGAGGGAAAACCAAATCAATACTGGAAAGAGCGATAAATACTACTGGACATCAGAAGCCCGTTCCTCTAAAACGATCACCAAAGTTAAGCAACGTCGAGCCTGGTCAGTAGCTAAATGAGTGGCCGCATGGGGATACCGGGTGTTGTAACTTTGGATGTGCAGGTGGTGTAATGGATAACGGCTCGGAATTATTAATCGATGAGCCGAGTTCCAGTAACAGTTGGATTCGTTATAATCATTTACGCGCAAATACCATTTAAAACGGTATGAATCCATCTATTATCCCCCCTCTATGGGTTAATTAGTAAAAATTGTATTATTGAAACCATTAATATCTAAATAAAATATTTAAATTTTGGCATTAAAAAATCATCGAATTTGATATGCCGCCACCCCCCCCCCAAAAAAAAACAACCAAACAAGTACTGACGGCTCGGTCAATGAATGCGAAATGTTACCTTATAAAGAAACAGCTAATATTACCATTACTCCCCGTATCAAAGAATTCTTGTTAATTTACAGAAAATAAATGAGAATGTGAAACGCCATGATCGCCTACTTTTTGAAATGACATGGTAATTTTTTTTTATTTTTTTTTTAAAGACAGAAGATTAATTTTTGGGTTCGGACTGATCGCTGGGAAATCGTCCCACAAAGGAAGAAACCGGGCGTAAAAAGTTGATGATTACTGGACGTACCCGACAATTCGGTCGGTGTGAAACTGGTCAGATTTCTTTATTAGCGTGGATCTTGTCCGATTTGACGGTAATGAACATGTGCGACTGTGTCCTCGTAGGCTTCCTTCAACTTTATTTTTCTGTCAGCTACCGATAGGAGTCTTGTACTGTTTACAACAGTTTCATTGTTACAACCTTCGACGTCAGCCGGCCATATTTCATGGAAAGCACCTGCGAATGGTGTATGCAGGCACTCGGCAGTTCACGTAACAATTGAAAGCAACTAAGAATAAATCAATCAATCACGTAAGTAAATGATGCAAAGTAGTTCGTATTTATTTACTTATCTACGTCCGCTACGAAACTATGAGCTTCGAGTGACCCGTTGGTCAGAATAACCTTTTCATAACATTTCATTTTGGATAAATGTTTGACATTTTTTCTATTGTTTCACAGAGCTTGTTTGCTAATCCCGAGGCTCAGAGGTCAATCTTTAACCCAGAGCTGAATTAAGTATTTATAAAGCTTAAAGTAATCGGGCACAAGGCAACGAGTCGGAGGAGTTCACCTTTGGAAAACTGAATTTAATATAGTAATGGAGTCTGGAAGGGACAACTCAATACCGCCGACTCTGCATCAGGACAACTCAGGACCGAGACAACACAGCACAAAAAAAAACATAACTCTTATATAACTGAATAAATGTAATTTATTAAGGATTAAAACCTTAATAATTAAAGTAAATCGTAAAGACTTTATTTTATTTTTTTTATTTGTAATAAAGTAAAGATATTCACTAATTAAGGTTTTAATAATCCTTAACGAATTACTTTTATTCGGTTATAAAAAAAATTGTTTTTCTGGTGCTGAGTCGCCTCGGTCCTGAGTTGTCCTGGTGTTGAGTCGGCGGTGTTGAGTTGTCTTAGATCCTTCAAGAGTAGCTAATTAAAGATCACGGAAGTAACTCAAAGTTGTTATTTTATACGTACATGATTATTTTTTTTAATCACTTCACCGCAAGTAAGGTGGGAATGCCACTAGTAAGCAGTGAGTAAAAATGAAAGAAAAGACTGAGTATAGGGAGGATTGAGGAAAGGAATAAAGGTGAACAGCATTCAAGGAGATAGAAGATGGCGAGTGACTTTGAATTTAAAAGTTTGAAGATTGTAGTTATCAGGGAAGCAAGGAAACGGAAGTGTGTTTCACTGGCGGGAGTTGCGTGAAAAGAAACTGTTGGAGTAGAAGTGGCATTTTAATTTAGGTATTTTAACAATAAACGGGTGGGACCTTTATGCGAGTCTAGTGGTACGTTTAAATCCATACAGTCGGGCACAAGGAAAAAATGCTCAGCAGAGCAGTTGACATGAAAATAATTGTAGAAAAGACAGAGTGAAGCTACGTCAAGTCGGTTATCGGTAAAGCTGAATTCTTGAAATGGTCCCCATTACTCGCCATCTGATGACGGGCCTAGTGAGTGAACTTGCATTACTTTATTACCAAATCAAGATACCAACGATTATCTCCCCCGGCCATCGGCCATCGCCTAAATGACTTTGATAAAAATTCGTCGTTATTATTAATATTTTGTATATTTTTTTTTATTTAACTTATTTTTTGCTGCTTTTTATTTCGTTATTCCAGTCGTTTGTATATGTTTCCACCATTATGTAAAAACTTGGATTAGAAATAAATTTAAACTCGTATCAGCGAACAGTACAGAAAATTAGCTTCATAAATCAAAAAGATGTATCTTCATGAAAATAAAGTTAGTAGGTCGCTGCGAAAATAATGTCGCTTTCTCACATATGTGAGAAAACGACGTTATTTTTGCACCAACCTAATACAAATACAAAAAAGCAATGAAACTAAATCCTATGTCAAGCGCACACTGACAGTCGCCAACGACTCTTCTTCTTCTATGCACCGTGTCCCTTCAGTACATAGGCGATCATGGCCCTCCACAATTTCCTGTCCTTTGTAGCCTTTAATAAATTTTCACTTTTTGTTATTTCTCCTAAATCTTATTCCGCCATCCATTTACTCAGACTCACCAAAAAAGTTATGCGTTGTTTTCCTCTGCCCGCCTTGACGTCAACTTGTCCTTTGAGTATCAGATTTTCCAAGCCCTCTTTCCTCATTATGGGCCGTAGATATTTCAACTGTCTCTTCCTGATATTAAGTATAAGTTGTTTCCTTTTTGATTTCGTCTTCTCTAAAACTTCGTCGTTGCTCACATAATTGGTCCATGACATTCTCATCATCCTTCTGTAGAAACAGATTTCTGTTGCTACATATCTGTTCTTCATCTGTGAGGAAATTGTAAATCATTAAATGGTAATGTGTAGAAGTTTTTTTTCACTCCAGGGCGTTCAGCCACTAAGTCAGAGACTGTTCTGTTAATCATAATCTGCCAAATATAAAACAAACGCTCTTTATCTAGGCTGACCGCCGGACACCACGAAATGCTTCTCGGCTATTTACGCCGCCCTTCGGACGCCAGACGCTGTTCTTTCTTGCTCCAAATACTCCTTTCGTTTATGTGTTGTTAGCTGAATCCATATTACTTTGCGATATGTTGCGCTAAAAAGAACAGGAAATTGTGGAGAGCCATGATTGTCTACGTCCTGAAGAGACACAAGAAGATGAAGAAGAAAAGAAAAAAAACCTCTAAAGTACGTGCGTAAATTTACCAAAAATGACTCCACTCTCCTTGGGTGCATACATGCTAATAAACTATGTTTGTTCTTGAATTTCAGGAAAGGTTATTTGAATGTGATTGATCATTGAATAATTTTCAACGATTTATCTAAACAAAGAAAAAAGCTATAGTACTGACCATGGTTGGATTAAGCTTGTTTGAGGCTTTTGTGATAGACATATTAAATCATGAATTATTTAGTAGCAGCGGGATTTAGAATGCACAAAGCAGGTAAATATTTCACTTTTATCAAAATAATAAACAAACCAAGATAAATATGTGGAAAATGATTCTAGCGAGATATCTGAGTAGATTTAACGATCTCGATATAATGTTACTTGGAATGGTCAATAATTAAAGATGCAGCTCCTGTGACAGGTAAATATTAACGTTATCAGTTACAGATTTCACCTTGCAAATATTTAATGCGAGGCCCATTAAAAAAAAAAAAAAAAATGATCTTTCCTAATACGTTAATTCGGCACTGGTGTCGACTTATATCAAATGGATGCTAATAATCTGACAATCGCTCGACTGAACATTCAAATCCCGATCACTCCAATTGTGAAATATGGATCCACGACCATAACAAGCTAGGTGTCACTGCTGTCTTTTCAGTAACAAGTAAGATTGTTAACTAGATTTAGTTATTAGCCTCGTGTCTAACCGGTTTTAAATTCAGAGTTGCGTATTTCTTAAACTGATTACCAGCCAAGGATTAACTTAAACCATAGCTAGAAGGAAAAGAGATTGATTAATCCCTTTCCCAAGTATATTTGCACGAAAGGGGATTATAACAAAGTCGACCTGATTTCGAACTCGGCTGGCTAGTTTGGTTTTGATTTGGTTTGGTTTGTTTTACGGCATATCAACCTCAATGGGTTATTTAATGACGACAAGATTTTTTTATTGCTGGTAATATTTTTTTTCAAAAAGTATTTCTGATAATATTTTTTTTTTCAAAATTTTATTGCTGGTAATAAATTTTCTTCAAACATTTATTACTGGTAATAATTTTTTACAAAGATATATTGCTGGTATTAAAACCTATTTTTACATGCTTAGACCCCAGTTTGGGGGTTAGCTATTTGTCTATAGCTGGGACCCTAGCAGGTGCTACTACCCCGAGTCAGGATGGACCTGGGAACATCAGTAGTTAAGAAGTGGTTCCACGCTCTTCAAAATCTCCTGATCAGAGACCTTGCTGCCGGATGTAGTTTATCGTCTTACCCGGGACGCGGGTGTAGTTTATTGTCAT